>OY748311.1:6068809-6668809 GCA_963556515.1 Nudaria mundana
TGCTGTACAAGACGCAGATTAGACCCTGCGTTGAATACTCTGGCACGGCTCCGCGAAGTATTTGCTAGACACTCTCGACGCTATGCAGCGACGGACTATCCATATTATAGATTGTCCGGAGGTAACGGGAAGCATTGAGCCGCTAGCTCAGCGCCGAAAAATAGCTTCCTTGGCCGCATTCTACCGTATTTACCACGGCGAGTGTTCTGAAGAGCTCTTCAATCTGATCCCACCCTCTTCCTTCCGATCCCGAACAACGCGTACCGGGCAGAGATGCCACTCCCACACAGTGGATAGCATGTTCGCGAGAACCAAACGTTTTAAACGTTCGTTTCTCTGCCGAGCGATAGTGGCCTGGAACGCCCTGCACGTGTTTCCTCCCACATATAACCCTGGGTTCTTTAAGCGGAGCGTGAAGAGGCACATCAGTAGGTCGTCAAGTTGAGGGCCACTCTATAGTATTGTGTGCTGTGAGAGTGGCCCACAATCGTCGTCACGTCTTACCACCAGGCGGGCGGCGTTAATTTGGCGAACCCAATATAAAAAATATTAAAAAAAAACTCGAAACAAGATTACTAGGTAAATATCCCGTGAAATCTAATAGTAACCTTAGAAGATAGGTACTTACTCTTCTTTAACGATGACATAGTCTTCTTCAGCCTCTGTCGAGAGCTTCGCTTGCAGGACCTTCAGCCTTTCTATTTGGAACTGGAGATATGATTTTGTGCCTTTTTCTTCGACTTTTGTGCTGTAAAGAACATGTAGTTTAAGTTTTCGTCAATAAATGCTGGATGTCTTTATAGTCGTAGGTTATAAGACGCCAAACCCTCACAGGTGGAGCACCTGCCGTCAACGGACGTGGCTCTGGCAAACATAAAAGTGCCAGGTAAGCGGAAGGGTACATGAGACAAACACATAATACTCGTAGGTTCAGAACACCAATACTTCTACTCGTATATAATTTATGCTTTTGATTGTCGGCACTTGGTGGAACTTATAGTAATACATTTTTGAAAAAAACTGACTTGTACAGTATTCCACAAATATTTTTATTTTTGGTTTATTTTGGAAACTTTGGAGTTTCTATAACATAATATTACCGAAATGTGTTCTAAAAGTAAAAAAACACCTCTGAAGATGCCATAATACGAAACCGGTCAGGGTTTACCAAAAATAAAAATATTTGTGGAATAGTGTACAAGTGAGTTTTTTTTAAAAAACAATGGTAAGTAAAAATTTTTTAAGAAAAAACTTTTTAGCATTAATTAATAGCATTAATTTTTCGCAGAATCAAAAGGACAACAAAACGTCGACAATTGTTTCGCCTCTAAACGAGGCATTATCAAGACTGTCTCAGAGAGAACAGCAGGCTGTTCTCTCTGAGACAGTCTTGATAATGCCTCGTTTAGAGGCGAAACAATTGTCATCAGCAGGCTGTTCTCTCTGAGACAGTCTTGATAATGCCTCGTTTAGAGGCGAAACAATTGTCGACGTTTTGTTGTCCTTTTGATTCTGCGAAAAATTAATGCTATTAATTAATGCTAAAAAGTTTTTTCTTAAAAAAATTTTTACTTACCATTGTTTTGTCATGGATTTTCGCCAAGTAACGCCTGTTTCTATCCAATATTTGTGTTTTTTTTTTCAAAAATGTACCAATTCTCCTGTTAACCCTTTCTTGGAAACTGGCGTGATTATGTGATGTCTACCCCCATATTATTAGACTGCCACTCCACTTTACTCAATCACTTTTGAGTGATTTGGTCGTTATAGTTATTAAAACTCACTCCGCTCAGAGATTAAACAACAAATTCACTCTTATTAGCGGAGAAAAGAAATGATATCTCAAGTAAGTTAACGACCTTGCTTGAAATTGCACTCGAAGGGGCATTAGGAGTGTTGTAAGAATATAGGGGTTAGGGAAGTGATGAGAAGGCGGAAGCGCAGTCGTGGTTATTTAAAAAAAATAATAGCTATGCGTCACAAACTTTAATATAGAGGTAATTATTTGTTGTGCAATCAGTATTTATGCTCAGTAGCTCAGTGCTCTTTAGTAAAAAACGAAGGTTTTTTGATTAGCAGTTAAATAATACCTATTATGATCCAATAATTACGTACACGTTTGTTTTACAGGTGCTTTGAACCGGCCTATTTGCACCTGTGTGGCCCTCTACTAGGTGTACACCTTTAAATTATGAAATAAGTGTTAAATTCCTTACGTCAAAATTGATAGCTACTACAAAAACACGTGGTGTAATTTCAGTCAACCTTTCACCATACACGTGGTAAGGTCGTTACCTCCGCGGCCAATACTGAATTTCGAAGTTAAAATAGTAGCCCTAAAGTAGGTACCGAACCCATCGATCAAATATGTCTTACGAATATTACATGGGGCACACTAAAAGTTTTGCACTTCTAGCTAATCGGAACTATTTGAATTTCGAATGTTATATTTTTTTAAACGTTGCAACCTTCTTAGTAATAAAAAAAACAATTGGCGGGAAATCATTTGTCAATTGTTTTTTATCACACATCAAAGTTCTCCGTATGCAACGAAAATGGAATCAAGTCGAAAAGATTTTAGTGCGATGATTTTTTATGATTTTAAAAGTTCTCTCTCTCCGCAAGACTGTGCCGCCCGTCTTCAAAATGCTTTTGGGAGAGAAGCACCTTGTTTGAGCACCGTGAGGCGATGGTTTGCTGAATTCGAGAGAGGTCGAGTTTCTTTACATGACAAATTTCGTGAAGGGTGGCCTTCGACTGCCGTCAACGAAAATAATGTAGCTACTGTTAAGCGGTTAATTGAAGAAATACCCGCGGATTACCTATGAGACAATTCGAGGACTATTGGGGATTGGTATGAGTCAAATCCAGAAAATTTTACACGAAGAATTGAAAGTTCGGAAACTTTGTTGTCGTTGGATCCCTCATGAACTGACAGCGGAGCAGAAGCGGGCTCGCGTGAAGTGGTGCTCACAGATGCAACTGAAGTACGACCACGGACATTCTAATGCTGTTTATGACATTGTCACAGGAGACGAAACATGGATTTATTGCTTTGAACCCGAAAAAAACCAGCAATCTTGTGAGTGGGTGTTTGAAATGAAATGAAATACCTAAGACCTAACTTCTGGACAGATGACGCGTAGGTGGCCAATGTCCGCTGGCGCCCTTACGAGGACTTACCCGGAGCCTGGCAATGGACGATAGGGGGACCGTGGCCATAGAGCCGCGGAGTTAAAAAATCAAGTTTTTGTATTTTTTTAGGGTGTCAAAATGCACGAGACATGCAGAATGAACAGGGGTGCGCGGTAGACTGCCCGTAAGTAGGTAGCTCATTTAGTAATATGAAGGATACGCAACGAACTATATTATAGGTAGGAGGATGGATATTATGTAGATAAATTCTCAATTGGTAATAAGGAAACAATGTAAACGGAGCTGCAGTATGATAATAATCGTAATCAATATGTATGTACCTATGTAATAAGTCGAGCAAGTTGACTGTTTTTTTTGTACACATTGTCACAATTTTTTTTTTAATTACTTTTAGCGATTGATGACGTCACGAAGCGGTTACTGTGAGAAGGTTCCATCCCACTGGCATCGACAGTAATCGTGGCTTATACTACCTACGATTTTTAATAATGACTGGAACAAAACAATTCAAAATAGATCTTTTTTTATTTAAAGATTTGATTTAACTACCATATTATCTTAATAAAACACGAGCGACTAATATTAATGCCAAAGTTAACTGTATTACTAGGTACGTTGGCCGACTATTCGCGTTGCATAAGAACCATGAGCCTCTAATCACGGACGACGACATTGAACTGTATTCAGTATTACGTAGCTGCCCAATACGTTAAAACAATGCAGATTGAAGAAAATCACGTTATATTCTTAAAGCAAATGAAATCGTTAATCTGACGTTTATGTATACATTTGTTTAGTAAATATTTAACGAATTCCTTTCAAATATGATCCGTTAAATATTCGAAGATCGAAATTCGAAGAAAAAACGTTATGATCAACAGTCTGTACGACTTAAAGTATCTAAATAAGAACTGTTAACTATATTTATGTCACGTTACCCACATTAGTAAAGTCACAGTTAATTCGGAATAGTAAAATGTGTCAAATATAGTTATGCTGTGTATTTAGAAATTTTATTTTGGTGGTTAGAAGACATAGTATGATGACATTATCGATCGAACACATACCTTGACTGTTCATTTTTCTCCATCGAGGCTCCTTTTGAAACTTTACAAATTAAAACAGGGTAAAAATTAAAATACCATAATATAAATAGTCTTTAAAGGTGAATAAATTACATAAGATTGCACATTGATAAAGTAAAATTAATGTAAACTTTTCTAAATATGATAACCACAATTCGTTAGTATACGTTACAATCAAAAGGAGACACAATGTTTCTCATTCACACTAACGAACTATACGTAGGTAAAAAAGAGACAGAACGTAATCCGCAAATAGAATAATATCAACACGAGAACTCCGTTTAACGCCATCTTTGGGGAAACAGCATAGTGGTTGTCTATGGAATTAGTGATGTTAATTAACTAACTAACTATTACTGTTTAGTAAATCAAGTAAATCGGTTGACAAATGTTAAATTAATTGTACAAATTAAAATGTACTTATTTCATCGACAGTAATCGACATCAGTACGTTAAAGATAACATAAAAAGTAAAACACACAATGGCCACGTACGCAACGCATGCAATACAACGTGGGAGGGAGGTGCACACTAGTCCCACTTAGAGAAACTATGTAAACTGACATAAAACATTGCCATCATTTCTCAAGAGGTATAATAGTTTCATTCAGTTTATGTTCAAGATAAGGGCAGACAACCGGGCTGCGGTGCGGTTATGGTAGACCAAGTATTTCAAATATGTTACTTTTGCAATCTCTATCTCTCTCTTTCAAGGGGTTTGGGGTTTTTGATGCCCAGTGTGTCGCTCTATCAAAAGATTGCAATCGATTTAAAACTTTTCACTTTCAAAAAAATCGTTTAGGAATGATAAACAGTAAATAAATAAATGTTTTAAAAACAGTCTGTAGTCTATGAAAAAGTAAACTGTCAAAGCAGTCGAACACAACAAACTTTCCAAACAAACAAACGTTTGAAATTGAATTGGAATTAATTGGATTTTATAGTTAAACCTATTTGGAAAAGGCTTAGTTAACATGAAATTTCGTGCTCTAATGATTGATGCGGGGCCCATGCGAGAATTCTCAAGTAACCAGAAACTACTTATTTGCAACTTCTAATATCCCAAGTTTGGTAGCAGCAGTTCAGTACCATGTAATAAACATGGTATGTATGTACCATGTACCCGAGCCAATAATATTACAATTAATAATTGCAGATATTGTTACAATAATATCCAAGTTGTCGAAGGAATGTGTGTTGAGGCTTTCCAATGATCAACTATATTTTATTGTAAGTGAAGAAAACACTGGCCCCATGCCACCGGTATTATGGTGTGAGATTCCACAAGCCATGTTTTTCTCAGAATATGAAATGATTGGCATAGACGAAGAATATCAGGACATTTATTTGGCTGTAAGTGCAGGTATATATTTCATGAATAGTCAATGTACATATTTATTTAACAGTTTGAAATATTATTAATAAAAAAAATATTATACCTACAAAATAATCAAAGATCTACCCTTTAGGGAATGAAGATATGACCCTCTATGTATAATAAATGACTATTACTACTAGTAAGACTTTTGGTTTTAGTCATAATATAGTTCAATAAGCATAAGCTTCATAACATAATAATAGAATGTTGCTTCTGCTGTCTGTCGGTCCCAATGTATGCTTAGATCTTTAAAACTACGCAGCGGATTTTAATGCGGTTTTTACTAATGTATAGAGGGGTTCTGTAGGAAGGTCTAAAGGGTATATAATGCATGGTTTAAAATGGCCGTTTTTTATCCCGGTAACGTGTTCCCACGTGAACATGTGAAATGGGAACGAGAATACTATATCAAGTGGGCGGAGCCACGGCAATCAGCTGGTTATTAATAAAAACTATGATGCAACTCACAACACCTTTATATTTAGTTATTCCCTATTCAATCAAATATTTAATCTGTTTCAGGTAACCTAGCTAGATCTTTAGTAACATTGAAGTCTGCCAAATCCTTAAAAATAAAACTCACTAAAAAGCAGTGTCCATGTCTTACATTGGAGATAGAAATGGTAAGATGCTAACCTTAATAGTGCGATCTAGAAATTATAATATGAAGCAAAGATTGGGTGATGTCTGCATTGGTCATTGTAGCTTAGTGATCAAAGCATTCTCCTTGCTTGAGATTGTCTATTCACTCACGCTTCATGTATCTCTTTTGTCAGTCGCATCCATCCTGTCTCCATGTCCAAACCATCTAAGAATCCCTTTTTCATCTTGGACACTTCATCTTCTGACACCACCAATGCATAAAATATTGCATATACTGTTTGTCACATGACTCAATGAACTGAACACCTTACTTGCAATTTAATTTTCTTCTTTGGCTGACAAAGAAATGCAGTGCAGCATTTAGTTTTATATAAGGTAGATTTTATCTGTAAGTACCTCTTTTTAGCCCTCAGTCTCCTCACAACAAACAAGGCATGTGACCCATGATATTCCTGTGACAGTCATACCCAGGAAGCTGTGGGCTGACTTCCACGAGCCTAGGGTGCCAGACCCTGACGTAAGTTTTACGAAATCCTTTCAAACGTTTTCATAAATAATGCATACAACTTTGAGATCCTATTTAGTGGTACCAATGTAGCATCTGTTTTGGCAGTTGCAATTTTGGTTTGAATTTATGGGTTTATTATATTGCCCGATAAGAGTAAGTATTTGTTTCTATTTGTTGTACAGTTCTTGTAGCACAAACCCTTATATCATAGTTTGTAACTGCCTTTTTATTTAGATACCTATGAACCACATTCTTGGTCAGGTGGCAGCTGGAGTGAGTTCAGTCTTAGACTATCGTTTTATAATTTATATTGTATAATTCTGATAAAAAAAAACCACTTCAAATTCAAAAAACCAGTAGATTTCTATTTAAAAAAAACTCTAATCGGGTCACCCAAACAAACATAATATATAAAAAAGCAAAATACAGTTGAATTGTGAATATTTCAGAATCTCCTCTGTTCTTTTAAGTGAGCTAAAAATGGCTTTGACAAAAGTGAAAGAGTGAAACGTCATTGCATAGAAAAATACTTAAATTTTTATGACCACTTAAATATCTTTGTTTTTACTAATTTTTTTACAGATATCTATTGAGTTACCATCTCTAAAACAGCTGCGTACAACAATAGATAGAATGAAGACCATGAGCTCAGAGGTGGTGATCAGAGCGTCGGCTGAGGGTAGACTTACATTACAAATCAAGACGGACATGGCCAAGGTTTCAACACGGTTTAAAGATTTGAGGGTTGAAAGTTTTGGAGGTATACCTTATGTAATAACTACCTGATTATCGCAGTTTCGCTCGCATGATGTAGATTTCTTGTTCCCAATACCTTTGGGAACACATTACCAGTATAAAAAGTAACCTTGTTACTCGGGAGATAATGTGGACATTTGTAAAAAAAAATTCAAAACCAGTTCAGAAGTTACAAAGCCATGCAAACAAACAAGCAATCAAATCTTTCCTCTTTTCAAATTTTTACTATCAACTTTAACTATGGAACAATAATTTAGTTAGTGACTAAAACACAATAATATGTATAGACTTTCTATACAAATACTGTGTGATATGGGTATTATCAGCATGTCCTCTCATCCATTATCATATTATATTACTATATTAAATTTTTATATTACTCGTCCATTATCCTATAATAATAATTTCTATAAACTAGCTGAATTCCCAATTCTCATGGAAACACATCACAGGAATAAAATCTCTGTACCAAATTTAATTTAAAACGGGTTTAGTAGTTAAGGCGTAAAAGGGTAACAGGCAGGCAGTTACTTTCGCATTTGTAATATTACTAGCGGACGCTCGCGGCTTTGCACGCTTGACAAATTGTACGGAACAATACATGGTAAAGGTAAATAATCTTCCTCATTAACCACTATCTATTGGTGAAAACCGTATCAAAATCCGTTGTGTAGTTTTAAAGAGTGACTTTTGTTTTATACTACTATGTTATGATTCCTCATCTACTGGGTTTTTTCCCAACTAGTTGGGAGTGAACTTTGCGTTTATAATATTATTAAAGATATTTATTTATTTTACAGGTCCAATTGATCATTCAGATTCGGAAACAGAATCCCAAATCAATGAAGACATGTCCCGTATATGTTATTGTCGTATTGACGCAAAGAAATTGTCAATGTTTCTTAGTGCAGACCAAATATCTTGCAGCAGACGACTGTGTAGTATTGTGAACAAGAGACTTGTGATATTGTGTTTGCAAACCGATGAAAATGTCAAGTTACAGTGTTTTATAAGTGGTATTGTGTATTAGTGTTTCGAAGTGAGTAAAGTTTTGAATTTATTCAATTTTGTTTATATTTAACTGACATCAAAAGAGAATGTCAATTCGTTATGTACCTATGTAGGTACCTATTCTGACAGAATTTCAACTATCCATCTGCTTTGTTTAAATGCAGTTAGTATGAATGCAATAATTAAATACTTACTTAACAACAAAACCCGACAGCACTTAACCAGATATTTAACTAGAAGTAGGCAGGTAGTAATTCTACATACAAAATGAGCCCCGCCTGCTTAAAATTCAATATCTAGTTAAGTTAAGTCAGGATTTTTTTTACAACTCTTTGGTTTTATCTAAGTACCCTATGACACTCAGGAGATAAATACCTTGCATTGGAGAATTCAGTCATCAAAATCCATCCAGCCATTGGGTCTGTAGAGGGGAACAAAGAAAAACTACCCACATACATACACGTGTGGGTAAAAAGAGCAAACTCATTTGCAGACAGTATGCATTTAGCGTCGGAACTCCATTAACATTAGCTGGAGTTTAGTTGAAATGCCATCCTAGAGGTTTACTGTATGTGGACACTTGAGACACCGTCGGCCTGATCGTAAGCTTGAGTATAAGCCGCGCACGATGAACTTTTTAGCCATTGATGACGTCACGAAGCGGTTATTGTGATAAGGTTCTATCCCACTCAAATTGTGCGCGGCTTTTACTTCGTGTTAAAGTAGAATATTGTTAGAAAGAAACGAGCACAACATTTTTCATCATCAAATCACTTTAATTTCAACTTCATATTATCAAAATAATAATAGACGAGTGTTTCTAAATTATTGTTCTCATAACATTTTATTATTGTAATACAACTAATTATTTTACAAATAGTTTTAAATCAACAGAATATTTTATCACTTTTTTTTTTGGATAAGTTTTAAAATTACGTTTATGAAAATCATGATAGTATGGCGTCCCTTAGTAAGTAACGGCCGGGGGTTTTAGCACAAATCAATAAAATAACTTAAAGAAAAAAAGAATGTGAGTATGTTTTACCTATAGCTTTGGTTACCCCCGTGTAGAACTATTTAAAGAAATTAATATTTTAACCGTTGCTTCTCAATATGTTTACGACAACATCGTATATGTACGGAAGAACATAGAACTCTTCAAAAAAAGATCCGACAACCATAATTATAACACAAGAAATAAAAATAAACTGGCAATGACAAAAATTCGACTTCATAAAGTTGGTAATTCGTTTGTAGGCAAATGTATAAAAATATGTAATAACATTCCGCAGGATTTGGTTGACATGCCTCTTAATAAGTTTAAAATAGTACCGTAAAACAGGGTTACTTTGAACACTGGGGTAACTTTGATGATAACTTAAATTGGTAATATTTTTGCAATCATTTACGTAAAACGAAACGTAGTAAGGATTATTTTTATTCTGTTGGTCAGATTGACAGATCGGCCATATTTTTTCGAAGTGCGTACGTGTGGTTTGTGGTTAGGTCTAAATAAATTTTAAAGTTGAGTGTAAAAATCTTCAGAAAAAATCACCTGTATAACTTCAATTGCCCAGGCGTAAGTATATATATTTGGTTTAAGCTTTTGTGCTATTCTTATTATGCATTTAGCTACGATTTCAAAATATGAAGAACACATTGGGTTTGCGACGCCATTTTTGTATGCATGAGCACGTTTGATAACCGGGGCTACATTGATAGGATATGCGAGGCTACTTTGATAGATATCAATTTCACCCCAGTGATTGATACATTTTCACCTATACGAATAATATGCATGTTATCTAAGTAGCCCCTTTTGTTTTTTTTTGTTTCAGTTGTACGATGGTTCGCACTTATAAAAAGACCGCGACTACAAAAATTACACGGAAGAGGTTTTGGAAGAAGCTATTGAAAAAATAAGTAACAACGAATTGTCGATTAATGCTGGTTCTCTTTAGTATAAAATACCCTATGGAACACTATAATAAAATTAAAGGGTTACATTGGAGAGCGCCTGGTGCTCAACCTGTCTTTTAAACTGATTTAGACTGATTGTTACAAATATTGTAACATATTATTGTGTTTATCTATACATATATATAATACGCCAGTGAAGCTGCTTCTCCTCCTAAACTAAGAGTCGCACAGTCAAGTGACACACCGTTGGAAAGGTCGTGGTCTCAAGTGGTGCGATAAGATTAGAAATTTGACAAAAAGTAAAAAAATAATTATTACTTGCGCAGTTTGCGCTAAGGGTTGCTAGTTTTTATAATTACCATTAAAACATTTTATTACTAATTTAATTTTGTTTTATTTAGTCAAAGCTTTTTCCTGCTCACGTTACGTTGGTTTTTCAACAATCAAAGTTGCCCCTTGACTCAAAGTAGCGCCCCAAAAATTTACAAAAGGCTATAATTTCAAAGTGAGCTGTCCAAATTTAATTTTTCTTTTTGTTATTGGTTGCTAGTCGGGGTATCTTTTCAATGGCATATAGAAAATACTACATCCCAAAATTGATTGATAATATAATTTTGATGAGGTTTTGATATTTTTTCTAAAAAAGTGAAAAAGATTTTAACTTCTTTTTCCTGATTTATGTAGTACATAATGAATCGTCATTACTGTATTTTTTGTTTATTTACAATGCTTTAATCAAAAAAGTTATTAAAGTTTAAAATTGAAAATTAATCAATGTCCACCTCGTTTTACGGTAGTGAAAAAAACGTTTGATGAAGAAAGTCTATTATAATGTAGACGAATATCTTAATGATAAAGATGCATGGTCACCCTAATCTGCTGTTGTTAGCCACTCCTACAATACAAATTGCAACTGTAAACAAAACATTATTAAAAAAGAAAATGGATAATCTACCTGAGTTTCTTGCTGGTCTCTTCTCAGGAGAACCAACTTACCGAACCAGCGAAATAATCATTTTCAAATGGTTATTTATGGACTTAATTTAGTATTTTTATAATATTGCTCGACATAAAATTGTAAAATTTTGAAATTCATTATATGTGCCTAAACTGAATAAATGAAATTGATTCTTTGATTCTTGAGTATATTCCCGTTTCCCACCGTCCTTTCCCGGGATAAAAACTACCACATTTTTTTACTATTAGGGCGTTATTCCGTTAAGCAAGTCTTGATGACGTCACATTTACAACTTGCATACAAGTTGAACAAACCTATAAACAACTTGTATTCACCGTAGGATTGTGAATACAGTTAGATTGTAATCAATCTCGCAAGATTGACACAATGAATGCAATTACCGGCGATTGCAAAAGGGTGGTGTTGAATTTTAATAATTAAAACCTGTAAGAGAAGAACCTGCCCATAAACACTAGCCAGTATTTAATGACAATCATGCGAGACTGAATACTATCTCACGGTGACATAGGTATACATTTGCAACACACATACAGCTTGTGACGTCATATTTGCATGCAAGACTGGCATTATGGAATAGCAACCTTAAGAGAACCTTAAGTTGACAAACCATTCAAACAAGACGACAATCCAATTTTTCATCAAACAAATAGATGTTGGATAAACGCTTCAATCAATGCTTTATGGCCAGTTCTGAATTGAGAATTTGAAGTTGAGCATCTACCGAGTACCTATGTCAAATTCAGGAACAAATTTTGACACTTGACGTGCTCAACTGATACTTAAATTTTTTTTTTGTCGAGGTTTTTGTCCATAATGAGCATGTCGGCCAATCTTAATTCTGGAATTTGTCAAAATATTTGTTTGTTTACAGTTACTGTTTACTTTAGTGTGGAATAAAATTTCACAACAATTTCCAAACTTACTCTTTATATTGTTCTATCAAGTCTAAAAGTAATCTTACAAAAAAACAGATTAAATCTATTAATTATAAGTCAATTGGAAAGATCTTTCGTTGTCTCTTCGCAGAGTGTCGTGAGTCGCCTTGAGATGGTCTAATTTAGTTGATATTTGTGCTATAGAGTTGTCTATCCATTGCATTGATGACATGTGGGCGTTTAGAATACGCCCGATTTGTACAATCTGGAAATTATTTAACTTAACAATTATTAAAAATTAATATTTTTCACCAACTTCAAAAGAGTAATTGGTCCAACAAAAGAAATAAATAATTTGGACATTCTCACACAACGTCATCTAGCCCAAACTAACCTATAAGCTTGTGCTATGGGATCTAGACAACTGATAGACATACTTACAGTATTTTTAGGGTTCCGTACTTAAAGGGCTAAACGAGAAGCCTATTACTGAGACTACGCTGTCCGTCCGTCTGTCTTGAGCGGTATCCCATGAACCATGATAGTTAGAAAGTTGAAATTTTCACAGATGATGTATTTCTGTTGCCTCTATAACAACAAATACTAAAAAACAGAATATAATAAATATTTAAGGGGGGCTCCCATTGTGCGTGAGTCTGACTAGCACTTGGCCGGTTTTTTCTAAATATGTACATACATAATATACATCGAAAACACCCAAACTGCGAAACAGACATTTATGGATCATACAAATATTTGATTCGACCCGGGAATCAAACCCGAGCCGCCACCAAAGCAGTAAAAAAAAATTCTGGTATAATGTTACAAAATTCAACGCTGCCTATCCACTCGGGGACATAAACGTGTTCGCTCCATTTTTACACAGAATAATTATAGAACTTTACGTTTACCTTCGTTTAATCATTGATTAGATAATTCACAGCTTCATTCACGCGATTTATAACATGTCAAAAAAAATGGCGTCGAATGAAGCTGCTTATAAAACTATGGTCTAAGTTCCCGTACAGGTAAGATAGTTTGATCATTAATTATGATCGAACTTCCCGTACAGGTAAGATAGTTTGATCATTAATTATGATCGAACTTCCCGTACAGGTAAGATAGTTTGATCATTAATTATGATCGAACTTCCTGTACAGGTAAGATCGTTTGATCATTAATTATGATCGAACTTCCCGTACAGGTAAGATCGTTTGATCATTAATTATGATCGAACTTCCCGTACAGGTAAGATCGTTTGATCATTAATTATGATCGAACTTCCCGTACAGGTAAGATCGTTTGATCATTAATTATGATCGAACTTCCCGTACAGGTAAGATCGTTTGATCATTAATTATGATCGAACTTCCCGTACAGGTAAGATCGTTTGATCATTAATTATGATCGAACTTCCCGTACAGGTAAGATCGTTTGATCATTAATTATGATCGAACTTCCTGTACAGGTAAGATCGTTTGATCATTAATTATGATCGAACTTCCCGTACAGGTCAGATCGTTTGATCATTAATTATGATCGAACTTCCCGTACAGGTAAGATCGTTTGATCATTAATTATGATCGAACTTCCCGTACAGGTAAGATCGTTTGATCATTAGTATGATCGAACTTCCCGTACAGGTAAGATCGTTTGATCATTAGTATGATCGAACTTCCCGTACAGGTAAGATCGTTTGATCATTAATTATGATCGAACTTCCTGTACAGGTAAGTTCGTTTGATCATTAATTATGATCGAACTTCCCGTACAGGTAAGATAGTTTGATCATTAATTATGATCGAACTTCCCGTACAGGTAAGATCGTTTGATCATTAATTATGGTCGAACTTCCTGTACAGGTAAGATCGTTTGATCATTAATTATGATCGAACTTCCCGTACAGGTAAGATCGTTTGATCATTAATTATGATCAAACTTCCCGTACAGGTAAGATCGTTTGATCATTAAGTATCACATACTTGTGAGTTTGAAATAAATACTTACCGGGTCATTACTGTCTTGGCTTCTGTTGGTTTCATTTAAATGTTCTATGACTTCTTTCAAATCTTCAGACATTTGTCTCAGTTGGGTGTCCAGGTTCTCTGCCAGGGTATACCTGGAAATTAATAATAAAAAATCAAATAAATATTTTTTTCACAATAATCATCTTATCATAATAGCTTATTTTCAACCAACTTTTTTTCTATCTGATTTTGATAAAACATAACGTTAATGAAGTTGAGCGTGTATGAATGGATGTGTGTATGTTGGTTACTCTTTTAAGTTGAAACTTCTGGATGAATTTGAAAGGATACTTACAATAATATACTACATCCTCTTAAACGACAGGGGGATATAGAAAGAGGCGTTCAAAATGCCCACATTTCATCACTCACTCCATTAATTTCCCGTAAAAGGGCCGAACCCATTACCGTATTCGGGACAAAAAATGCCCAAGTGTCAAAATTTTTTTTTTATTGAAAGCTACTTTTTCCTTTGTGGTCCCATTTCAATTTGGTCCCATACTTGTTCTGGGGCCAACAAAACTAATTAACCCCGTCGGGATATTACCATGTACTTACATATGCTCTCTCTCCGGGTCCCTCAGTCTGTCCGTAGTGTCATCGTGTAGTTGTTTCTCCATGGGCGCCAGTAGATCTTCTAACTCTTTCTGTTGTGCCAGTACAAAGTCTAACTCGTTTTCCAAACTCTGTTGGTCGTTTTTGACTGTTTGTACTGCGTTGTTTAGTTCTACTATCTGTAATGTAGATTAAATATAGATAAAAGTACATATGAATTAATACTATACTTGTACTAGAAACTGTTCATCTGTATATATAAAAATGAATCCCTATTTCCCTTGGTCACGCCATCACGCGTAAACGGCTGGACCGATTTCGCTTATTCTTTTTTTGTTGTGTTCGTAATTATCAGGAGAAGGATCTTATGGAAGAAAAAAAAAGTTATGTGGGACATTAGAAAAATGAATGCGGTACGAAGTTCGCCGGGACAGCTTGTTTGTAATAATTTTTTGAAAAAGGACTCACTTGTACACTATTCAACAAATATTTTTAAGTTTGGTAAACCCTGACCGGTTTCGCCTTATAGCATCATCAGAGGTGTCTTACTCATTCACTCACACAATTCACTTTTGTAACACATTTTTTTCTAATATTATTTACTTTTAGAACACATTTCGCTAATATTATGACATTCGCGTCAGGTTAGGTTAGTGCTTAAGTACGAGTAAACTCCTCTGATGATGCCATAAGGCGAAACCGGTCACGGACAAGTAAATTTTTTTCAAAAATATTTTATAAGTTCCAAGTGTCGACAATCGAAAGCATAAATTATATGTTCATTTGGAGGACAAACAGACGCTTAAATTTTATTCGCTTATTAATTTATGATAGAATCTGATTTTTGATAATAAAACCCCATTCTAACATAATCTGAAAGTACAAGTCTGAAGTTTTGAGAATACAATTGAAAGTTTATTAAGAGGGGTATTAGAACACGAGTAAATCTATATATAGAAATGGGGAATGTCCCCCTTAGCTCTCAAGAACTGCTTATGCTCCAATGATGGTTGACCCCTCTATGGATAGCCCTCGATCTGAAGGCAAGTACAAAAAATCGAAAATTTGACCTAGTCCTAAGGGGTCAAAAGTTATAGGCCAAACCTATGGTCTGGTGCCTCGCAAGACACCGTACTAGTTTTAAAGAAACGGGTCTCGGCGAGTTTCCTTATAGTATTCTAGAGTGTTCTATTGCCTACTTATGTGCAGTTTCATACACTACTTTATCTAATCTCATACGTTGAGGCCTTTCTAGAAACACAAACGTGAAAAAGATATCGACAATATGGCGACAAAACAACAAGGCGGCTTGATCGACAGACCTTAGCCTGTTACTCATTCTATCGACTGTTTTAAAAAGTTACTTTACTATACAGATTTGCAGAAAATCTCATACAAAATCTGTATCTTAAAATAACTTTAAATTTTTTAACTTTTGAAATCATAATTAAATTTTTTCGACATGAGAGTAGATAAATATACCTTTTCTCCATTAGATATGAGCAGTTTATCCCACGCGTTGATCTGCGTCGCTTGATTTATAAACGTTTTCTCTTGTTCCTCCAATTCCAACGTCCATTTGTTAATGTTTTCTTCTAATTGGGCGAAGGATATCGATGTTATAGTTTGTGGCGGTACGAGAGCTGAACTTGTTGTACTATAAATTAAAAAAAAAGTAACATACATACTACCAATCACACCTGTTTCGCCGAAGGGCCTACTTTTCAACCGACTTCCAAAAAAGGAGGAGGATAATATAACATAAATATTCCTTATTGTACACCACAGTTTAGATAAAAAATTAAATTTAAAACTTAAAAAACCCTGACTCACAAAAAATCCTGTATAAAGTAAAAAAATAACTATTATATTATGACCTATCTACCCTAAGTATTGAACCTTTATTATTTCATCATATTTTTAACTAACAGTTTGTCTCGTCGGGGACCGCTCACCTAATCATAACCTAATCGTACGTCTGTCTCGCAAGATCCTAACTGTAGATGTTTTGCGCGTACTCGTTGAATATTTTTGAAGTTCCTTGATATGCTCAATTGTTTAGGTATAGAGCTAAACATTTGAGCATATCAATTAAATTTTTTATTTCATGCTTTTTATAGGGGTAACTTAAATATAATAGCTAATTCATTATTTATTATCAACATACGTATAGTCTATCAACAATTATTCAGAGCTAATGCGAATTGCGCGGAGTGTGGTTACAGAATTAGAAATACATTCCACTCCTCATATCTTTCGAATGGCTAAACCGATTTTCATAAAACTGCGGTATCGTGTATCGTGATGTATAAGTTATGACCTTTCATTTGATACCCAACACGGGTATATTTGAACACATTCAATTTATCATCACCACTTTCACCCCTCATATCTTTGAAATGGCTTAACCGATTTTTATAAAACATAGCTTAGAACACTCTCCCCTAAACCATCTTTCAAACAAAAAAAACAGAATCAAAATCGGTTCATCCGTTTGGGAGCAAAGATGCCACAGGCATACTTACAAACACACACACACCCACACACACGTCAAACTTATAACATCCCGTTCGGGTTTCCGTCGGGGGTTAAAAATACATTAAAAACATACTTATAACTACTAAATGTACAAGGGCGGCTTTATCGCTAATAGCGATCTCTTCCAGGCAACCTTAGGATGGAAGGGATCGTAAACAAGATATGATCCTAATTCGACAGTACTTTTTTTGCTAAAGTTCATTTTGCCTCATATCCTAGGAATTCGAACCGATTTTGAAATTTTATTTTTATTGAAAACTACTCTATACTTCTAAAGTTGTCTTATTTACATTTGGTCCCATTTCGACAATGATTTGGTCCCATTTCGGTAATTTGAAGTAGGTTGTCGTGTCAATTTTTATCGTGGTTTTTTCGCCAGTAATTCTGTCAGTATTACGTACGGGCGAGCCTATTGCTTATCGGGAACTTTTATGTTTGTCAGAGCCTCGACTGTTGATCAACACGTGGTCTTTTTGCAGATGAGGTTGACTTGGGACCCTAAGATCTTGGAGGGATTGCTTTACAAAATATCACATTTTTTTTTAAATATTTTTGGACATTCTCAACCAACGTCATCTAGCCCAAACTAAGCTATAAGCTTGTGCTACGGGATCTAGACAACTGATAAACATACTGTAACGCCATCTCGTAGCGAGTAATAAGACTACCAAACTCGGCGCCATCTAGTAGCAAATCGCAGTACTACTACGTAACGTCTTTCGGGAATGTTCTGTCAAGGTACTTCTATGTAACGTGTTATCTAGAAGCATCTCGAAGGTGTGGAATGTTCGCGATATTTCTTCCGTGAAAATTCCAGAGTAATCTAGAGTAATGACCGCACTATAAAGGCGGAGCACTTCGGTGGCGGATCATCAGTATTTCCGGAGCGATAATACGAGTTATACCTGCGAGTTCAAGTGCGATTAAAAGTGTTCAGTGAAGCTTATAGTAAAGTGTAAATTAGTGGTGTAATAAATAAAGTGTTTTGTGGTAGTTTGACCGGCATTTCAATTCGGTAGAACCCCGGCTCGTAACAATTGGTGTCAGAATTGGGGATTTGGACAATGCCGGTGTTACCGAAAGAAGACACAGAGGGCGTCCGTACCAGGGGTCAGCGCCAGCAGGAGTTGGACAGCAGGCGCTTCGGAGGTAATACGCCGGAGAGGTTGGGTGGTCAGGAGCAGCCAACGGTGGAAGCAGGCCCGCCCACGGTATCTCCAGCGCCAGCACCTCCAGACTTTGCTGCGCTGATGGCGATGCTACAGGAGCAAGCCCGTCGCCAGGAGGAGCAGGCCCGCCACCAGGAGGAGCAAGCCCGCCGGTTGGAAGAACAGCTGCTGCGGGACAAGGAGGAGCAGGCACGCCGCCAGGAGGAGCAGGCACGCCGCCAGGAGGAGCAGGCCCGCCGGTTGGAAGAACAGCTACTGCGTGACAAGGAGGAGCAGGCACGCCGCCAGGAGGAGCAGGCACGCCGCCAGGAGGACCAGGCCCGCCGGTTGGAAGAACAGCTGCTGCGTGACAAGGAGGAGCAGGCACGCCGCCAGGAGGAACAGACGCTCCTCATGAAAGATCTTCGAGCGACTTTTGGCAAGGAGATGAATGTGATGAAGGATCAAGTTCATCATGTTGAGAACCGCATCACGGAAGCCGAAACTCGGATTGAAGATGTAAAAAACCAGATTACAGATGTGAGGAAAGAGCTGGGAAATCTGAAAGCTGGAGATGGGATTGCGACTTCCTTACCTGCCGTACCTTCAGCGCGTGGATTTAAAGTACCGCCATTCGATGGGACATCTTCATGGTCAGCCTATAAAAAGCAGTTTGAAGCCGTTAAGAAGGCAAACGGGTGGAGCAAAGCCCAGGCCATGACTGCGCTTACATTGGGTTTGCGAGACAAGGCGTTAACCATCCTAGAAGCTCTCGGAGACGATGTTTCCTACGAGCAGCTACTAGAAGCCTTGGAACCCAGATACGGTGACGCTCACCTGGAACACGTGTATCGTGCGCAGCTGAAGGATCGTGTCCAGCGCTCTGGTGAAAACTTGCAACAGTGGGCCCTGGAAGTTGAGAAGCTGGTACGGAAGGCATACCAGTCGGTACCTGCGCTCATCGATGGGAATCTGGTGCAAGTATTCATCGACGGCATCCACGACCTGGAAGTCAGGGCCGCTGTCAGACTCGGGCACCATGAGACTCTCAAAGACGCCTTCGCTCATGCTTTGGAGGTCGAAGCCGTACGGAAGGATCATCGATCTCACCGTGTCAGGGAAGTTGTAGCATCACCGGCTCGCGACCGTTTCACGAGGTATAGCCCTAGGTGCTACACATGTGGTGAGAGGGGCCACCTTCGATCCAGTTGCCCAAAGCGGACTGCTGAAAGAGAAGAAAGTCGTTCCCAAGAGGATAGGGTGGCTAATGTCACCGCCCAGCAACAGGAGGGAAACGAATAAATGCCAGGACTGCGGGGCGGGTGCTGGCTGATTTTAGAAGAGCCCCAAGGGTTTCGATCTCACAAACCCAGGATGGGAACAGCCTGATCATCAAGGGCGAGGTAAATGGAACACCATGCAAGCTGACAATAGATACTGGAGCATCTCGCACGGTTGTCAGTTCCCGACTTGCAAATCGGTTCCTTGGGGACTCTGCAAACCGTGACCGCATCAACTTGGTAACGGCCACGGGTCAGCGCATACCCGTCCGAGGAGAGAAAGAGATGCAGTTAAAGTTGGGCAATGGAATTTACCTGCATAATGTCATCGTGGCTGACATAATGGACGACTGCATACTGGGCTTAGACTTTATGAGGAAGAACTCTTGTGAGATCGACGTCAAGCAAGGAGCGATGAAATGTGGTCAAGAGGAACTTTTCATGGAAGGAGCGTTATCAGGAAAAGTGTACAGCTTGAAGAAGGTCGTGCTTCCTGCCAGATCAGAAACGACTGTACCAGTTAGTCTCCCTCAGAATTCTGGGCGAACACATCGATGTGTACTCATAGAAGGGATATACAATGAACTTCCATGGAAAATGGCCCGAACTCTGGTAAGAGCCAATGAAGCCTCAGTGGTACGTGTGCTGAACCTTAGTGATAAGGAACACGTGATAGAAAAGAGCACATTGATTGGCACTTGCGAAGAAGTAGATTGGATGCGCCGATGCCAAGAGTTGAGTACTGGGAACATCGTCAACAAGGACGCTAGAAACAACGTGTTGACACTTTTAGAAGACTGTCGTAACATCTTAACGAAGAATGAAATGGACAAGGCTAAGAAGATGTTACTCAAGTACGCCGATATTTTCTCTTCGAGTGATGCTGACATTGGGAAGACTGGATTGGTTCAGCATAGAATCAATACAGGAAATGAGGCACCCATCCGTCAGCGACCAAGGAGACTGCCAGTAGCACGAGAAAAGGAAGTTGAGACCATGATTGAAGGAATGGTAAAAGATGGTGTGATAGAACCATCGTCAAGTCCATGGTGCTCACCTGTAGTGCTGGTGAGGAAGAAAGATGGCAGTATGCGGTTTTGTGTCGACTATCGTCGTCTGAACGACGTTACGAAAAAGGACAGCTACCCTTTACCAAGGATCGATGACACGTTGGACATGCTGACAGGGGTGAAGTGGTTTAGCACGCTAGACCTGAAAAGTACCTACTGGCAAGTTGAAATCGATCCGAAGGATAAAGAGAAGACTGCATTTTCCACAGGAAAGGGTTTGTGGCAGTTTAAAGTTATGCCATTTGGTTTATGCAACGCCCCGGCTACTTTTGAAAGATTAATGGAAATTGTACTCGCCGGATTGACTGGGGACGCCTGTCTTGTCTATCTAGATGACATTATCATCGTGGGCCGTACGTTAGAAGAGCATCTTCAAAACCTGGAACGCGTGCTTGTAAAGATCCGAAGCGCGAACCTGAAGCTCAGCCCGAAGAAGTGCTCATTCCTCAAACGGCAAGTAAGCTTCCTAGGCTACGTAGTGTCTGAAGATGGTATCCGCACGGATCCAGAGAAAATCATCGCCGTCAAGGATTGGCCGGTTCCAAAGGATAAGACGCAGGTCAGAGCATTTTTGGGTTTGTGCTCATACTACCGGCGATTCGTCCAGAACTTTGCGGATATTGCCAAGCCCTTACACAAGCTCACGGAGGAGAAGCGACAATTCTGCTGGGACGGAAGCTGCGGCATCGCATTCCAGGAGCTAAAGAATCGTCTGTGCAATACACCTATTTTGGGTTATCCTGATGCGGAAAATGAATTTATAGTTGACACAGACGCAAGTGATATCGGACTCGGAGGTGTGTTATCTCAAAGGAAAGGAGATCGAGAGGTCGTTATAGCCTACTTCAGCAAATCCTTATCGAAACCTGAAAGGAATTATTGCGTCACGAGGAGAGAATTACTCGCCGTGGTAAAGACATTGCAGCATTTCAGCAAATATTTACTAGGGCGAAAATTCCTTATACGTACCGACCATGCTGCATTGAAGTGGCTATTACAATTTAAGAATCCAGAAGGACAAGTCGCCAGATGGATTGAGCTATTACAGGAATATGACTTTGTAATCGAACATCGCAGTGGGAGATCCCATGGCAACGCAGACGCATTGTCAAGAAGACCTTGCCCTGAAGACTGTAAGCACTGTGCCAAACAGGAGATAAAGGAAGCCATACCTGTGAAGATGCTTAAAACGGATCTGAGCGACGAATGGAAAGAAAGCCTACAACATGCTCAACAGGACGATGCAGACATCAAGCCAATATTTGAGTGGATTAAAGCAAGTGCTCCTAAACCCATGTGGAGTGACGTCGCTTCAATGAGTTCAATCACAAAAAGTTATTGGGCGCAATGGGACAGTTTAGTTATTCAGGATGGAGTCTTGTGCCGCAAATGGGAAAATGCTCGAGGAGACAGCTGTCATTTGCAAATGGTCGTCCCTAAAGTTAAGGTCCCAGATGTGCTACAGCTCTACCATAATGGATGTTCAGGGGGCCATATGGGAGTAAAAAGGACTCTGTTGAAGATACGTGAGCGGTTTTACTGGATCCACTGTCGCGACGACGTTGAGGACTGGTGTCGCAAATGTACGAGTTGTGCTGCTGTGAAAGGACCTCATACACGGAGCAGAGGTGCACTGAAACTGTATAACGTTGGGGCACCATGGGAAAGGATAGCCCTAGATGTTGCGGGACCGTTTCCTGAAAGTGAAAGCGGAAACAAGTACTTCATGGTTGTGATGGATTATTTCACGAAGTGGCCAGAAGTCTTCGCTATACCTAATCAAGAAGCTACTACGGTGGCAGATAAATTAGTTCACGAAGTCTTCTGTCGTTTCGGGGTGCCTCTAGAAATCCATAGCGATCAAGGAAGAAATTTTGAATCTCAGGTGTTCCAGGAAATGTGTCGGGTCATGGGTACTCACAAAACCAGAACGACCTCTTACCACCCGCAGTCAGATGGAATGGTGGAGCGATTTAATCAGACATTGGAGAGATATCTGGCAAAAGTTGTGGAAAGCAGGCAAAAAGATTGGGACAAGCACATCCAACCGTTTCTTTTGTCTTACCGAAGTGCGGTTCACGAAAGCACGTCAGTGACACCAGCTTATGCGAACTTTGGAAGAGAATTACGGTTGCCTGCCGACTTACTAACCGGTATACCACCTGACGCTCCACGCAATATCACTGATTATGCGAATGACTTGCGCAGCAGGATGAATGACATTTATGAGCATGTCAGACAATCAGGTCAACAAATGTCTGAAAAGATGAAGACCCGTTACGACCGAAAGACAAACAATAAGAGCTTCGATGAAGGTTCGTTAGTGTGGTTACATAACCCAGTCCGCAGTAAAGGGAAGTCTCCTAAGCTGCAAGCTAAATGGGATGGACCATACCGAGTTGTGACCAAGATTAACGATGTCACTTACCGAATACGGAAGAGTCCAAGAAGTGCGCCAAAGATAGTTCATGTGGATCGATTGGCGCGATATTATGGGCCTGACAATGCTCGGGACGAGCATGTCTTAGGAGGGGGCAGTGTAACGCCATCTCGTAGCGAGTAATAAGACTACCAAACTCGGCGCCATCTAGTAGCAAATCGCAGTACTACTACGTAACGTCTTTCGGGAATGTTCTGTCAAGGTACTTCTATGTAACGTGTTATCTAGAAGCATCTCGAAGGTGTGGAATGTTCGCGATATTTCTTCCGTGAAAATTCCAGAGTAATCTAGAGTAATGACCGCACTATAAAGGCGGAGCACTTCGGTGGCGGATCATCAGTATTTCCGGAGCGATAATACGAGTTATACCTGCGAGTTCAAGTGCGATTAAAAGTGTTCAGTGAAGCTTATAGTAAAGTGTAAATTAGTGGTGTAATAAATAAAGTGTTTTGTGGTAGTTTGACCGGCATTTCAATTCGGTAGAACCCCGGCTCGTAACAATACTTATATATTACTAAATACATACATAATATACATAGAAAACACCCAAACTCCGAAACAAACATTTGTGGATCACATAAATATCTGATTCAACCCGGGAATCGAACCCGAGACTCCGGCGTCGAAAGCCGATGCACTACAGCGACACTACCGAGCGGAGCTCCCTATCAGGTGACTCAAATGCAACTCGATGTGAAATTGTTTCTCGACAACTACCCAACCGAAATTCATGATTTTTTCACTCAAAAATTTGATTTAGGACAACACCGAATTTTGATTTAGGACCCTCAAAAAAAGTTATTAACATACTATTGGTCAATAACTTTGATTATGTACTTATCCAGAAATTGTGCTCTCGATTGAGCCACCTACGAAAATTGCATGCCTAGTATTATGGTAAAATATGGTGAATCTATTAATTACTGCTGTAACATCCGATGTAACCCATGTTTGCAATGATTTATAAATAAATAAATAAATAAACTTTTTTTGAAAAACTACTCCTTATAGATTCATAAATGCCTTAATAGAAATAGTCGCTTCGCTCAATTGCATGCTGCAGCGCAGTACCACGGCAGCGACCGCAGCGAGTAGTTAGAAACTTCAAATGCTCCGATGACATTATATTTTAATCTTAACGTAGCCGTGGTGTGCTCCTCGAACACACCACAGTCATCGTACACCTAACACTATAATTGACAGTTGAGTGATACTCACGTGACAGCGGTAGTCAATGGCGCCATTGAGGTAGTCGTTTTGAGAGCAAGAGCTGTGATGCCAGATGGAGTCACTGTCGATGCTGTAATAGTCACAACATAACATTTAATTATAAACAAGTTAGTCGGTTTGCACGATCAAATCTTAGCAATAATTAATGCAATTACAAAAAGAAAGTTTTGGTATAATATGCTAGAAAAAGTTTTAGGCAGGTGAAACTGCTGGTCAAAGTTAGCATTTATTAATTATGAAATGTAATATTTGAATCTATTGTGAATCGGAGCACATTAAGCCGTGGTCCCAGTTGTCATACGAACACGGAACATCTATGGCAGTCGTTAGGGGTAGTTGGATCCCTAAATCAAAAATCCTCGCGGTCTAACTACAGATTGAGGAACGTTTATTATAATTAAAAAAATTAGAAACATAGTTAAGCCAATTATGCCACTCGGTTTTATTAGTCTTTGACCTATTTTTATTTTGTCCCAATCGAAGTTTTTTAGTTTTTTAGATTTTTCATTAGGTTTACAAGTAGGACAGTCGACAGAACGATATCCCTTTAGTCCACACTTAAAACAAATCAGAAAGCGTGACCGATTGCAACCTTATAAAGAGTGAGTGTCGGTTCTGCATCTCGGAGAGTACCGTTCAAAATTATTGGAGATATTAATTGCGTTTACCATATGACTAGCATTAGATTTAGTAAAACATGATTTATAATTTTTATAGAAATTATTATTTGGGGAGTTTTTATTTGAATTAGGGATAAAATAGCCGTTATATGCTAGATCAGGAGCCAAGGTATCAGCTGTGGGCCTAGGTGGTTCCACAAATTCTTTATTACGGCTATGGTATTTTTCGAACCTTCTACACACGGTAAGTAATGTAGGAATGTCGTTTATATTGGTAGTTAAAACTGCATGTATGTAACATGGCTTAATATTGTTTAATAGTATTTCTAGCTTTTCAGATTCGCTGATAGGAGTATCTAGACGAGAAAATAAACCTTGCATTTTAGAAAGATATATAGTTATATTCTCATTTATCCCCTGAGTTCGCAATCTAATTTCCGACATTAATTTATAATTTTAGTTATGTGGACTAAAATCACGCTTTAGATTTTGGCAAAAATCTTCCCATAACTGTATACTATCCCTGACAGTTCGATACCAATGTAAGGCATCCTCTGAAAATATCCCGAAAGCAAAGGATAGGACTTTTTCCTTAGGAATACCTCTAGAAGCCATAAACTCATTAAATTTTTGTAAGAACGCGCGCACACAAGTTTTACCATTGTATTTGAATTTACTTAATTCAGCAAACAATTTACGTTCGTATAGCAATGCTATGTAAGTGCCGTCTTCGCGCGCATAGCTAGATTGGTCGACGCAGACCGGTTCTTGACCGCATGGCGAATTTAATGAGGTCAAATCCGCATGGGCCAAATAATAAGCCTCCCAAACGGGCTTAATTGATTTTGCGGTGGCAGTTGAGGTAGATATATCAATTCTAGATAGTCTATGTCCGTTCTATTATAAAGATTTCTATCAAATTTAGATCGAAGACGTCATGTTATTATTTATTCTAAATATGAAATTATGCAGTTATATCGTCCTCCGGAGTATATTTAGAATATAAAATGTCTTCCGGGGATATTTTGGAAAGTTTGGATAATTGATTGCTTAATTCCTCAACAGATTCACCAGGCGAGCCGCTTCTGATGAGTACTTCATACGCTAATTCAGGTTTAATGAGATGCTCAAATGAAATTGCGTACGCCATGGTTATCGGTTGAGCAGATACGAAGTATACAAAAAAATTGAATCAATTTCTCGTCTAAAAGGGTGATAGTACTAGGTAACTTTGCAACATGTAGATTACTTGCGTAGATAAGAACTGCGCGGCCATGGCATACGCTTACCACGTGCGCGTCGTAATTACAAAGACAGAGTAATCATTTAGAGTTTTGTGACACTGTTATTTATTAAATACACAGAATTAGCACTTTAATTTATTCAATAGTACGTACCCTTGTAGACGAATACACACAATTTCACAAAAAAAAATAATTATAAATTGCACGTGCCCTTGACCTTGAGACCTGTAACCTTTTAAACCTTTTATCGGCCGCCACTGTAACGAAGATAACTTCGAACTTCGATATCGCCCATGGGTTGTGGAGGTCGGATGGCAGTCGCTTCACGGAAAATATCGAAGTTTAGCCGAATCGCAGTTAGACTGGAAAGCCGACCCCAAATGCGTTGGGAATAGGCTCCGTGAATGATGATGCATATTATTAACGCAGGTGCTTCACTCGCAGTTGAGATTGGCTGGAGCCTCAAAAATCTTGGTAAGATCACTATACCGACTTCAAAAAAAGAAGGAGGTTCTCAATTCGACTGTATGTTTTTTTTCTTTTTATGTTTGCTACATCTTTCGACTGGGAAAACAGATTGTTTTTTTTTTAAATTGAAAGCTACTTCCCGATGTGTCCTATTGCAATTTAGTCCCATTCCGACAATTATTAGGAAATTTAAGGTGAACGCTGACTTATTCGAGCCGAACGCGTCGAATGAATCGAAGTTAAGGAGGCCTCACACACATATCCGCACCGGAAGAATTGAGCGCGTCGAAGAAATCATTTCTATTTCCTTTACGCCTGTCGCACAGTTATTATATATTATTATACATGTTATTCGCACGTTGCTCTGTCGTAGTGTCGTACCCGTAAGCAACTGATAGAATGCAAGCGCATTGGTCGAATCGACCGCATAAGCCGCGCCGAAGCTGATGACGTCATCCGAATTCGTCTAGGATTTCTGGGGTTCTTCCAGATTCGGACGATTCGACGCGGGAAAGTGTGCGAATTCTAAAATTCGTCTGTTTTTGTGTCAACATTTGACATATTTTATCATAAATATTCAACATACTAGGTAATGTTTTTTAAATTAATTCCAAATTTAAAAAAATAATAATTACTAGATTACATACATACTAAGAATTTATATTCGTTGATTATTTTCCAAATTATTTGCTTATATTAATTAAAGTGTAATTTCAAATGACATGTAAACATAGACATGTTTCAAAATTAGAACTTTATAATTTTTTTAAACCAAGTTTTTAATTTAATTTTAAAATTTGAATTTAGAACGTCCTCATTTGAGGCATTAACCCACCTCAAACGACACGAACCGTTTTAAAAAAAATCACATCAATGGCATGCAGTATAAAAAAAATTAAACTTAGTTAAACCTGAAATTCCCCTAAGGATCCATTCACATTAAAAACTGTCTAGAGCAAAGCCTATACATTGCCTGAAGTTGAACTTTATAGCTATAAAAAACAGAAGAAAAAACGTTTAGTTGTTATATAGGGATAGTAGTTATAAACAGACTATTTTTAACCAACTTTCAAATGAGTAAATAGGGTTCCCGTTTTGCCCTTTGGGTACGGAACACTAAAAAGGAGGGTACATATATTTGGACTGGGTGAACCGATTTTGAAAAGCTTCCCAAGTGGTCCCATTCCGACAATTATTTGGTCCCATTTCAGTCATTTGAAGTAGGTTGTTGTGTCAATTTATGACGTGTTTTTTTATAATTAAAAACATACTAGTTATCACGGCAAACTTTGTATCGCCTCAAATATAAAAAAAAAATATTAAAAAAAAAAAAAAAAATTAATATTTCATGCAAATGTATGTAAATTGAAAAACGCGACAGACGGACAGACAGACAGATAAATTGTCGTATTAAATATATGAATTACCTGTAGATGTTGTTGAAGGAGTGCTCGGTTTTACACCAAACCCAAGACCCGTCGCTGTACTAGTGCCGGTAAATCCAAACCCAGTACTTGTTGCAGTAGCCGTTGTAGTTGTTGTACCGAAACTAAGCCCAGTCGTAGCTTGAGTTGTTGTTGTCGTACCAAAACTTAGCCCAGTGGTTGGATTTGAAGCAGTTGTAGTACCGAAACTAAGCCCAGTTGTCGGTTGAGCTGAATTTGTTGCAGTTAAACCAGTAGGCTGAGTACTAGTTGCTAGATTAAGACTAGTTGAAGCTGGTGTTGTACCGAAACTAAGCCCAGGTTGACTTGTAGTTGCGATACTGCTTGTCTGGCCTATGCTTGTTGTTCCAAAGCTAAGTCCTAGAGTTGTTGTTGCCGGTGTTAAACTAAGCCCAGATGTTGGTTGTGCAGTTAAAGCGGGGGTTTGACCAAAACTAGGCACTGTCGCTTGTTGAGTAGTTGTTGCGGCAACTAGAACAAATGACAATGATTAACTTTTATAATTAGTGACTATGAAAAATGAAAAATTAGGTGCTTATGTTGGGTAACTGTATCCATTTAAAACTAATAAAAATACTAAGCACATTTTTTTCCAAATTCCTTAATAAGAATTTCTATTAACGGATGCGGCTCTACAAAATATAAACAATTACCTACATGAGCACTACAAACGAATTGGCGAAATGTAGACAAATAAAACGTATTTGTCCCCGACTTCGGGAAGAAAAGCTTGATTTTGAGTAAGAATGTACTAAGATATTAATACTTACCATTAGTAGTAGACGTGCCAAAGCCAAGCCCTGATTGAGCTTGGAAACCCGATCCTAAAGGCGTAGTGTTTTGTCCAAAGCTTAGTCCGGTACTAGTTGTACCTAAACCAAGCACATTTTGTGTCGGTGCCTGCTGTTGGGGCTGTTGTTGTTGTTGGGGCTGTTGTTGTTGGGGCTGTTGTTGTTGTTGGGGCTGTTGTTGTTGTTGGGGCTGTTGTTGTTGTTGAGGTTGTTGTTGCCCGGATAAACCGAAGCCAGGGGAGGCTGTAATTGCTATAGAATAGAAATAAGTGAACTAGATGAATGGAAAGACAGTATAGGGTAGACAACTGTCAAAACAAAAACCTTTACATCACTTCTAATAAAACAGTTGAGTTTTGTTCCCACATAAGTGCGCCTAAAGTAGCTCTTTTTTGTTCAGACACTTTTTAGCGGGCAATAATGAGATTCTAATTTGGAACATGAATATCTTATAATAATCCAACCAAAAAAAAAAAAAGTTTGTGTGTCAGCTCCGACGCACGACTGGAGTTTACTCCTTAACTACGAGTATCTAACCATAACAAATTAGAAAGTTGCGCACTAGAGGTGCGCACCAAAAACGTGACACGATTTTCGTTACTTGTTAGTAGGTTTTACCCCTCGGATTTTTCTCATACCGGGCGCCTTATATATGAAAATCGATTCTTAAGGAGTAAACTCCAAAACGCGCGAACTATTTTCATTGCTTGTACATTCCTTTTTTTTCATAGAAGGCGATGAAGAGATTTAAGACTCGAGAGTAAAATTATTTTTTACTCTCTTGTCATGAAAACTACTATTTTTTATTAAATGTGACGATAAGTCTCGTAGAAATACAACATCACTTGTTCGTTTGTGTTGCATAAATTTGTAACTATTATTGATTCAATTGATGATTAAAGAGGTGAGATCACAGAATTTAAATTTGAATCCCTTTTAGAATTTTTTAATACAATAGCAACATACAATTTATACTATTTATTATATATATATTTATTAGCTTATAGGCTACGTAAGGCCGCTGTTCTATTATGCTAGTTTTACATGCAAGTATGATGTCACAAGTTGTATGCAAGTTGCAAATGTATTCAACTTGTAAATCTCATTGTCAAACTTGAATAGCGCATGTTATAATAACAATATTTCTACAAACCTGCATTAGTACCAAATCCTGTAGATTGACCACCACCAAAACTGAATGCGGACCCGGGTTTGGTCCCTAAAGGGTTGCCACCAAAACTTGGATTAGCTGTGGCACCGAGGTAACTTGACTGACTTATTGGGAGTGCTGCTGATGTTGTTGCCTGTAAATTACGTGATGGTAAGCTACAGTGAAGTACACGGCTGTGCCACAGCGGCTGGCACGTAACATTTTATTGCCTTTCATCAACATTTCATCACAAGGCAACGGGTTTTAAAATTTTAGTTCAAAATAACAATATAGTAGCTACTTTTTATTAAATTCATTCGGCCATTTTGGACATAACCTATTATAAATGTGCCCGGTGACGGTAATAGGCTTGCCCCTAATTGCGTAGGACTAAAAATACTGGCAAACTGCGCCTCTGCCTACACCTTCGGGGACATATCACGCCTGTTTGTGTGTGTGGGGTACACAGGGGCATTTATGACGTTCACATTCACCATTTTGCTGGGAACAACAAAATTATTGGTAAAGTGTGGGTGTGTTATGCACTTCTGCCTATCGCTTCGGTGACATAGGCGTGATGATATGTATGTAGTATTAGTACACGAAACATTACATTAATATTACAAAAATATTTTTTTTTTTTTTGTGCTCATCTGCAATCAGTAAAAAAACTATAAGAAAGAAAGAATGTTCGCAAGTATGTTCGGGTGATTCTCCAGCCGTTTTTGATATCTTTGTGCAGAGGCCTCAATTTCCTATTTCACGGTGCTAACTTCCAGATGTTTGTGGATCTCTTTATTTTAATTTTTTTTTTAATTTAGTTTACTCGTTCCCGGTACCCATGGGAACACATTACCGGGATAAAAAGTAGCCTATGTTACTCAGGGTGGATGTAGCTTTCCAATGGTGAAAGAATTTTTGGAATCGGCACAGTAGTTTTTGAGTTTATTCATTACAAACATACACACAAAAATACAAATCTTTCCTCTTTATAATAGTAGTTTAGATGTACCAAGGGACATGCGCTATGGTTCTAAGTATGGTGTTCTGTACTCTCTATAATATTGCTAGGTTGGAGTTACTTGCTAATATTTAAAGAGGAAAGATTTAATTGTTTGTTTGGAAGGAGTAGACTCTGTAACTACTGAACGATTTAAAAAACTCTGTCAGTGTTATGTAGCTACATTATATCCCTAATTAACATAGGCTACCTTTAAACCCAGTAATAATTCCCACGGGCATTAGGAATGGAACCGCAGTGATCTGTATAAAAAACAAGTTAAAAATATGGCAAAAATTTGCTATATATTTTAGGTTTCGAAAGTTTTTTCATAAAATGTTAAAAAAAAAAAGTTCAACATCACTTTAGAGGTCTTTGACCATGCTGAGGTGATTGCAGCTGGTCTTGAGTCTCTGACTATTACCGTTCTCGATTTGACCTTGAGATTAGAGGTCAAAGGTCAAGTTCTTTTTAGAGGTCTTTGACCATGCTGAGTCGATTGGCGTTTACACTGAGTCTCTAGCTCTTACCGTTCTCGAGTTGAAAGTAATTCACGGACGGACGGAGGGACATTACTGTTGTATAAGAGATTTTCATTTCGAAAACTAAAAACACTCACCGCAGTAGGTTGTGGTGCAGCAAACCCGGAAGTGGGTGTAGCAAACCCAAACCCTCCTGCTGACCCTTGTGGTTTGTTGAAGCCAAAGCTTCCACCGCTGGGTGAGACACCTAGACCTGTTGTACTCGCTGGAAAATAAAAAAAAATAATAATAAATAACATATATTTCTAAATACATACATAGAAAACACACAAACTCCGAAACAAAACATTTGTGGATCAAATAAATATATGATTCGACCCGGGAATCGAACCCGAGACTCCCGGAGTCGAAAGCTGATGCACTGCCGACCACGCCACCGAAAGAACGAAATAAGATTAATAAATAAATATTTTTGGACCAATGGCTAATGGCTAATGGCTAATGGCTAATGGCTAACGATCAATTGTGACATACTGCAACATAAAGCAAGCCAATTCACGTCCGAGAAGTTGTTGTGAGTTGATCTAGGTTTGTTCTACTTTGTTCTAAAACGTTATAGACTTGAGAATAACATTTTCAGAGAAAATTCAAAAAAAGCTGAAATTTAGGCTGGCACCGCACTTTAAAGATATCGCGATTCTGGCAGCTGTTCTGAGTTGTTCCAGGTTGTTCTTGGACTTGGACCAATTGCCGCTTAAATCGACCCAAATTATTGCCATTATCGGGCAATAATGGTGTATTTTTGAGTGTCAAAAAAAACTCACTCATCATCATCTACCTGCCTTTATCCCAATTAGTTGGGGTCGGCGCAACACGTCATTCTCCTCCATACATCCCTGTCATATCCTCTTTCACACATTCCGTCCATCTTTTCTTTGGCCTATCTCTACTTCTTAAACCCTCTACAGTCATACTTTGTACCTTTCTAACGACATTGCTTTACTCTGTCAAAAAAATTTACTATTTTATAATAATTGGTGAATCTTCTAAAACCTTAATAAATAATATAAATAAATAAAATATTATATTATAAATAATAAAATATTATCAATATATTAATATATAATAAAAAAATATTTCATGTAGGTACGATAATGTGCATACCTTGTGTAGCAGGTGATCCAAATGCAGATGCGGCCTGCTGTTGGGCGCCACCAAGTGGAAGTGCAGCTTGTTGCTGTAAGCCACCAAATGCAGGTGGAGCTTGTTGCTGTGAACCACCAAAGGCTGATGGAGCTTGTTGCTGCGAGCCACCAAAGGCAGGTGCAGTTTGTTGCTGCAAGCCACCAAAAGCAGGTGCAGCTTGTTGCTGAGAGCCACCAAAGGCAGATGCAGCTTGTTGCTGTGAGCTACCATAAGCAGGTGGACCTTGTTGCTGTGAGCCACCAAAAGTAGGTGTAGCTTGTTGCTGTGAGCTACCAAAAGCAGGTGCAGCTTGTTGCTGGGAGCCTCCAAGTGTTAGGTTTTGTGGTACATTCTGTAAAAAGTGGATATTATACTATCAACTAGTACGTTTAGTTGCTGCTGTCATCGTTCCCGATAACTATATAAACTGACATCCACTCTTTTCCAAGCTTTTTTCCAGTAATTACATTTATAGTATCAGTCTTGCGAGATTGCTTGTAATATGACGGTATTTACAATTTTACGTGACATTGGCCTCGCAATAACAACTCAGGGTGACTCTTTTCTAATCGCCAGTAATTACAATCATTCCATTAATCATGCGTGTGTGATTACAACCTTCCAGATTTTACTATCCTTCAATGACACATACATGTATCTGTATAAAATAAAATAAAATAAAATAAAATAACGTTTATTATCTTTGAAATTTTCAGAAAATTATTTAGATTCGTCAGAAGTTGGTGTGACTCTACCGAGGGTTCCAAAATGCAACGAGACTGAGAAGAGCCCTCAAGAAACTCAGCTCGGCTTTTTTCAAAATATTTCATCTTAAATCTAATACAGAGTTATTTAGAAAGGAGCAATTCGTTACGTTGTTACAACCAGGCCGCCTTGTCATCTAAGAAATCATTAATACTATAATAAGCTTTATGGCACAATTTACTTTTTATTAGTTTTTTAAATTTATTGACAGATAAATTTGCTATTTCGGTTGGCAATGTATTGTACATTCGAATAAAGTTCCCCGCAAAAGAATTACTCACTTTATGAAGCCTAAATTTAGGAACAGCCAGTTTATCCTTATTTCTTAAGTTTAGATTATGATTATCACTATTTTTCACAAATTTACTTTTGTTCTTGTGGGTATACAATAAAATTTCATAAATATACTGTGAATACACTGTAAGGATGTTAATATGCTTAAACTTATCTCTTAATGACTCCCGAGACCCCATTCGATAGATAGTCCGGATAGCCCTCTTCTGCAACACAAAGATGCATTCAATATCGGCAGCGTTACCCCACAGTAGTATGCCATATGTCATGATACTGTGGAAGTAGCTGAAGTAGACAAGACGCGCCGTTTTAATGTCTGTAAGTTGTCGGATCTTTTTGACAGCATAGGCTGCTGAACTAAGCCTGGCCGAAATTTTCCCGATATGAGGCCCCCATTGCAATTTGGAGTCTAACGTTATGCCCAGAAAGACAGTGTCATCGACCAATTCTATTATATCATCCCTAACCTTAACACTGGTTTTAACAAGTCTTACATTAGGTAAGGTGAATCTTACACATTTAGTTTTATTTTCATTTAATAATAAATTATTAGCACAAAACCAGTGGACTATCCTAGAGAGGGCAATGTTTACATCGTCAAGTTCGCGCTGTCCACGTTTAACTTTAAATATTAAAGAAGTGTCATCAGCAAACAAAACTACCTCGTGGTCGTCTCTTATGAGGTGAGGGAGATCATTAATATATACTAGAAAAAGAAAAGGTCCCAAAATTGAACCCTGCGGTACCCCCATTGCTACAGGAGAACCAGGTGACTGTTTACCATTGATCACTACATTCTGGACCCTATCACTTAAGTAAGAATTGACGAAATTCAAGGCCGTCCCCCGGATTCCGTAATGATCAAGTTTCTTAATTAAAGTCTGGTGCTGAACGCAATCGAAGGCCTTAGATAAGTCACAGAATACACCATAAGCATCATATGACTCATCCCAGGCCCTGTATATACACTCTAATAATTTAATACCGGCATCAGTGGTGGACCGACCACGAGTGAAACCGAATTGTTTTGTATGTAATAGTTTATTAACGTTAAAGTGATTTTGCATTTGATTAAGCATAATTTTTTCAAAAATTTTACTAAATGTAGGTAGTACAGAAATGGGACGGAAATTGGACGGATCTGAAGTACTACCCGATTTAAACAGGGGAATTAATTTACTAGATTTCATTAAATCAGGGAACACACCACTATCAACACAATTATTAAATATTATTACTAGTTCAGGAGCAACCATTTCAATAAAAGAATTTACTAAATACACAGAGATGCCCCAGAGGTCAGCTGTTTTCTTGATATTTAAAGATTTAAAAGTTTTTAAGATAGTGTTTATGTTAACTTTACTGAATTTAAATATAACGTTACAACAAGGAACGTTTGCTTTTAACAAAGATTCTGCAATGGGGGTTGAAGAGCCTAGGGTTTTTGTCAAATCTACAGGAATTCGGGAGAAAAAATTTTCAAATTCGTTAGCGACCTCGAAGTCTGATGTAGTTATTTTACCATTTATATTAAGTTTAAAATGATTATCATTTAATTTTTGTTGACCTCTTTCCGCGTTTATAATTTTCCAAGTAGATTTAACTTTGTCTGCACTATTGAGAATTTTATCACTTATATATTTTGATTTAGCTGCTAAACAATCTGCTTTAAACTTTTTTGAATAAGTTTTAACATAATCTAGAAATGCAACTGATCTATTAAGCTGTCTTTCTGAGTATAGTTCATAAAGTTTTTGTCTACTTTTGTGTATACCCTCAGTGGCCCATTCACTGAAAGTAGGACTATCACTAATCATGACCTCCTTAGACTTGAATATGGAGTTGAACTCGTTGTAAAAAGAATCAAAAAATAATTTATACATTACATTTGGATCTAAGCCAGTGTCTAAGAATGGAATTTTATTGCAAAGTCCAACCCTCATACGTTCCAAGCGGTCACCAGTTATTGGTCTACATAATATTTTACGTTTTATAACTTTTTCTTTAGTGATTTTAAAAGATGCTATTTGCCCACAATGGTCTGAATCTAGCTTTTTTATAATACTTTTACTTTCTGGCAACATATCGCTGTATATATTATCCAGGCAAGTGGCTATTGTATTACAATATCTAGTAGGCTCCAAAAATAAGTTTGTAAGATTGTGTGATTTAAATAAATTTAAAATATTATAACTCATAGGCGTATTAACAAGTAAATCGACATTAAAATCACCACATACTATTAGGTACTTATTAGTTTTTCCAAGTTTACATAGAACTTTGTCAATAAGTTCCTCAAATTCGCAAAAGAGTGAGGTTCCAGGTTTATACACGCATACTACTATGAATTGCTCCATTTCCACGCACGACAGTTCGACTTTACACTCTAGAGAAAGAGACACAATATCTTTCCGTTCTTTAAATTTAAGTTGTTTATTTAATAAAATCAAAGATCCCCCCCGTACTGTGCTCACCCTGCAGAATGCACTACCAACCCGGTGATTACTGAAATTGAACAAGAGCTCATACGGCTTACGCATATGTTCTGTAATACAAAAAATATCAATATTATCTGAATTCATTAACAGTTCCAACTCTAACTCTTTGCCATGTGTTAAACAACCAATATTTTGATGCCCTATGTTGATATAATTTACATTTTTTGATTTGGTTTGATTTGGAGGGCATTTTTTAACATAATTAATATTTGTAACTAAATTTAATTCAATTAATTGACTATGTCTGCTAAAGGGTAATATTGCCTCTGTTGTCGTAGAACTTAATTTAAATTACTTGGAACAGATTCCAAAGTCTTAACACTAAATCTACATTGCTCAATAAAAGCAGTTTTGTCAGCCAAGTTCTTGGCTGAAGTGTAAAAATAATTGAATAGCAAACTTGCTATTTGTCTCTTATAATGCTTTGGTAGAAAATACCTACCTTTGTTTACATAAACAATATGTTTGTTATTGTTAAAGTTACTGTCAGAAGTTGACAAATTGTATTTATATACAGTTCTCTTAAAAACAGAATTAAAGTCAATTACATGCAATTTATTATTATATTGGCTAGTTAAATTGAGTTGTAAATTTATTTTATATCTAAGAGAATTTTCCACGTCTGGCACACCTTTTATGTATGGTAATGTAAACATTACTACATGTTCAACATTTAAGTTTTGCATTTTGTCAAAGTATAGGGATAGTTCATTTTTGTTAATTTTACCCCTGTTTGAGCAGAAAATAATTATTTTACTGTTTGAGTCAAAATTATATTCTAATATCTTTTGCATAATTTCATTTAAAGATGCACCTGGATAACAGTTATTAATAATTGAATAACAATTTGAATTAAATTGTTGTATCAGAAAAGAACTAAAATCAGTTCCAATATCATCACTAAATAAAACTAGTTTAGTATATCCAGTATGACTATTACTTTTTACACTGTCACACAATTCATACACTAATGAACTAGAAGGTGAGCAAGTTGTAAGGGAAGCCTGGTTCTCCAATGATTGAGAAGGACTTGTGCAATTGATATTGCATGAGTGGTTATTTATGAAGGTATTAAGGCGCTCAGTATTATAATTAGATGTTTTGAGTACCTTATCTATACTTGATGAACACTTATTAAAGTCTTTTAGAGACCATTCATATTTCTTAGTTACATACTCTAATTCAAATTGCAAATTTTTTATTTGTGACTCTAAGCGTTGCGTGTCAGTGTAATATTTTAAATGACTTTGTTTAAGTTCTAACATAGATAATTTAGCTTGTTCTCTTAATTTTAAACTAGAGTTAACATTTTTACACTTTTTGATTAAGATTCTATGATATTTTAATTGTTTCTTTGATTTTAAAATGAATTTCTTTATTTTTAGGTATTTTTTTAGTTTATTCCTGCTGCAAAAATAAACTGGCTTGTCCAGTTGGTATGAACTGTCATTGGTAAGATCTATAGTAGACAAGTCCAGGTTTGGAACTGTTGCAGAAGGAACAAACTGCGGAGTACCACTCATTAGCTCGTTATAAAGGTTATCCGTTTGTTGGACTACGACTTGCTTGGCAGCTGACTCCAAGTGTAAGATGTGCCCCTGGGCATCCCGTAGCTCCTGTTCCAGCAAGGTAGTCCTCCTCAAGGTCCCTTCATACTCGTCACTGCACTCTTGAAACCTATCTACTATTGATTGAAGGTGGTTCCGCTGCATTACAATTTCATCATAACTAATATGAAGCCTAGCTAGTTCAGATTTTAGTTTTTTACTAACGTCTAGAGCACCTATCAACAAGTTTTCATTTTCTTCTCTTTCTTTTTCTAAATGTAAACAGAGCTCTGTTTTAGATTTAAGTTCCTGCAACACCAGCTGAAGTTTGGGCTCCTCCTGCTGGCGGGATAAGGCTCTACGGCTACGGGTATTCATATTCTCGACAAATAAGTGCAATTAAACGCAATTTAGAAAATACAAGTAGGTAGTTCGAGGTTATGTTAGGTACCGGTAAATTAAAATCAAAACTTTTCTGTACTTACGAAAATAGATCGCCTGTTTTCAATGTTGAGTATATGAATAAACACGTATAATAAAATAATTTTACCTATTATAGGAGAAACATTATGTATTTACGTGAAATAACATTGAACAATACGGTCAGCTGATTCGTCACTTTTTAGCTTATTTTTACACTAATATACACAAAATTCTTTGAAATGATTATTTTTGCACTACTATTGTGATGATATTGGAGTTATCTGATGTAATTTGTATTTATTTCACTAATAAATTTATAGGAGCTAAAATTTTACGACTGTTCAATAGTGTTGCCAGACGCAGAGTATATACCTGTAAAGGCGACTGCCCAAATGCAGGACTGCCAACGGTCTGGTTAGGTGGTGAAGCAAACCCACCAAATGATGCTGGTTTGGTCGCTCCAAATGCTGAGACTGTACTCGTAGTTGGAGTTGAAACTGTGAACAATATTTTTGTTGATTAATAGCATTTTTTTTATTAAGTTATGTTCACCCAGTATATTTTATTCACAGGATACAAAATATACATGTATACAAAGGCGCCATTCTTTGCGACAGTTATTGAGTAATGTTATTATAGTGTCTGATGATGCCCCGAGTTTCGTGGAGTTCAAATAAAAATAGGGGTTGATAGCCCGTACACACATTGTCAAAATTGTCTAATACTGAAATGTAGAAGTTTTGCACGCTCCGTCAATAAAGGCACTTTTGTCCATGGACCTATTATATCGGCGACGACACCGCACTCCATACGTTGGTGGAGTGCTCAGCGTGGGTGAGTCAGCTCCGGGACCTCGTAGTGGGTCTGGGCGTGGATATCCTCTCGCTGAAACCATGCTCCAAGCCATGGTCTCCAGCACGAGTAGGTGGAACGCGGCCGTGTCCTTCTGTCATGCTTGCGAAGGAGGCGGCCGAGAGGGAGAGGGAGCGTACCCTTCCCGCCGAGTTCCGTAGTCAGCGGCGAGGGCGCCGCAGACTCATCTACGCCCAAGACCATCGACCTCCATGATCGGGGCCTGAGGACGGCGGGGTCGCCACCCACCGTCCTTACAGAAGCAGGCTAGAAGGGTTGCGTGCTGCGGGCCTTTGCCCCATAGCACGCAACCAGATTCACTCACTGACGCGGGATAAAACCCTACCCCAACGACGCGGGATTCTCATCCCGACCTAACCCCCGCAGAGACGACAAAGGTGGTCTAAGTCCGCCGTGCGCCACTGGAAATACGTTCTGCTTGTAACCAGAGACGCCCGGCAACGGACGTTAGAGCGGCCGCAGCCCAAGGCCGCGGAATTTATGAAAAATAAAAATGGACCTATTATAAGAGAGGACATGCCTTATGCAACTATGCACAGTGCAATTTTTAAGTAGGCACTGACGTCATAAAATTTGGGCGTGATTTTATAAAAGTGGGCGTGGCTTATCAGTGTACTATTAGCTGTCGTACATGTATATTCTGTGACAATTCAGTAATTTATGTGGAAATAAAAGGATACAAGAAGATAAAAATAAACTGTTGTGCTCTATCATGTAAAAAATATTCAGAGACGTTTTGATGCTAAGCATCACATCACATTTCATGCGTAAGTAATTTTATTTGTAATTTTTTTAGAAATGTTCTAGGAAAATCTCTTACTTTTGACATCTTCAAATATATTATTACTTGAAGATGGCGATGGTGGCGTTTTGTTTCACGAACACGTAATTTAAGTTTCTCCATATATCTTACTATTATTATTTTATACTAATTAAACATTCAGGAATTCGTTTAACGATAACTCTTAAGTGATTTTTAGTCGCTAGAATATTTCTCTGTAGTTTTTATTGACTTAGACGCGGACGGCTCTCCGCGTCTAATTCGCCATCTATTCTTCTTTTCGTGTCGATGGACAACACATAATTTTTATTAAATCGCCTTGGCCCATTGCTCTGCGACGCGTATCGCATTTGGCCTGGCCTCGTATAGGTCCTCTGAATTACAAGACTCCGGGCAACCCGGACCCGAGAGCATGTGGTCCATGGTTTGAAGTGCCAGACCACAATCACACTGACTCTCACTAGAGTCAATGTATAGGTATCTGAATAGGTTGTCTTTGGGCCTGTCGGCCACCCTGAGTCCGCAGTCTATTAAGCGCCTTCCAGGTTGGCCAGGGGAGTTTGTGTCCGGGAGGTAGTTTCTCTGCCGGCGGGATGAAAGTGGGCATCGAGAAACCGCCTTGCCATAGACTTACTCTTGCCTCTTGCCATCTATTGACAACTGGCAACAATAAACATAAAACTTTATATGTTTTGAGAGACAATAGTAGTCATTTTTTGTTATATTATAGTACCTACCTACTTGGTTAACTCCAGACAGTCACATTCGATAGTACGAGCAATTTCAATACTGTCTATTTCATTAAGAGTTTGTAGTGTGTCACCCATTATCTATAGTTTTAAACAGAAAGAATATATCAACAAAATGTGTCTTAATATTAAGCATGGATTCGCTCGTGATTTTATTGATTATAATTAGATCACAGTTTGTGGAGTTTTGTTTTGTGTTATTCGTTAATGGATATATATAGATAGGTATATGAGTGTGTTTATTGAGGGGCTCGTGATCTAGTGGTCAATGTTAACACATTGCAAAGGTTAAGCAACATCGACTCAGGCCGGTCTTAGGATGGGTGACTATCTCGTCATTGAGACCCCTCCGTGCCTCGGAGCGCACGTTAAGCCGTCGGTCCCGGTTGTCATACTAACATCTATGGCAGTCGTTAGGGGTAGTTGGAGCTCTAAATCAAAAATCATGTTAGTAAAACCGTGAGTCCACTGCGCCTATTGTTGTTATTGTCTTTGTTTTGTCAATCAACACATTTGGAGCAATAATGGCGTCTTCCTCTAGTGAGCGCGAACACAAAATGCATCAGTTCCCCCCCCCCCCCCCCGCAGGCGAACGCGGGGGATGTTATCCAATCGTCGCGGCAAACATGTTGTTGTGTTCTTGCTAACAAAACTGTTAGGCCACGCCCCTATTCGGTTAGCAAACCATGTTATCCTGTTTGCAAACACGAAAACACGGCGCAGCGGACCCGGCTTAACTTGTTTTGCTAACATGTTTTGTTAGAAAATTAGCGCTGCGGACCCGGCTTAATATGAGAAGTTGTTGTTTGTGTAATGTACATAGGAAACTACTAGTATGTAAAAGTAGGTATATCTAATAATTACTAGAATAATATACTGGAATGAAATTAAGATTATGATGTTGTAGGCAGATAGCTTAAAAAAATACAGTAAAACAAATAAACAGGTTCTTTTTGGGTTGAATTGGTAAGGCACACTAACTGTCAAATCGAATTTTGGAGTTGTTGTATGTTCTGTTCTAACAGTTATTGCCCGTGACTGTTCATCCTTCCTCAACATAACCTTACCATTATGCTGTCCAACAGAATTTGTAGGCACCGGCACATTTTTTATAACAAAATTAGGGTTTTGATTACTCTTTTGCATCGTTTCAGTTTTATCCTCTAAAATGCTGTCTTTCTTAGCCTGGTTCTCTAATTGATGAATTTTCTTTTTAAAATCTTCATTTTGTGCAGTAAGGTTTGTAATGGATCTATCTATGTTTACGTTAGACTGTTGAATGTCTTTCAGTGTGATGGTAATTTGTTGAATTTCTTTCCCCTGTTTTTCAGCGTAAGGACTTAACATATTTTTCATCTCCAGCCTAAACACACTAAATTGATCATCCAATGATTTACTCAGCAGAGGCGTACTCATTGGCGTACCCACTTGGGTAAGGTCAGATTCCGAAAGTGATTTTTCCGCTGTTGGCTCCATAACTTCGTACTAGGATAACAACGATGTAAAGATGCAGTTGGGTACAATGCAATGCTGCACCACCAATAAAATACCGTATAAAGTGAACACCGTCTTGAAATGCCACTATTTGCTGGGTGGCGGAGTTGGTGTTATAGATCGTCCAGTTGCGTAGGTATTGGGTGTGGCCTGACAAAGTCAGTGGCGTCAGTGCTCATACGCAAAAGGGCGGAGCTCTTCATACTGGTATAGTACCAGGAGCTCAGACACTTCGAAGGTTTACTGTGAAGCTTCAAACAGCTTATTAAACTGGGTATGTTTGTCACTCCTAATTTTTGTTTTGAATTAATTACACAAACTTTTAGATTTATCTTTAAATATAGGTAAATTAAATCAGACACAGTAAACACGTTAACACCATTCGGCGCGGCAGTCCGGGGGAAGAGGACAATTGAATATTATTATTCAAAGTATAGGTAAATATTAAATTAATTCAAGATAAGATTATAGGCTATATAACATCATGCTAAAAATGATAAGAGCGGACATAGGTAGATAACCTCCTAATAGATTCCGCATGCAGGGTTTACAAACGCGCGCCACTCATACTTGATATCGCTAGCATATAAAGCTATGCCTATAATCACGACAGTCGACGTCAGTGACAACCAACTTCACGACCTATGATTACGTGCGATTTTATAATTTATAAAAATTGTTTTTGTAAATATTTTACGTTTTAAATGGCTGTTCCGTGAAATGGTGTGGCAAGTCGGCGAAGACATCAAATTACCAAAAAGATGGCATTACATTTCACCGGTAAGTAAATTAGACATAAATGTAAACATAAAATTGACTAGGCACCGGAGTTCAATTATTCTGATTGGTAATAGAACATAAACACAAACAATTTCGAACCCGTAGATGTCTTTTTGGAGTTACTCTTTCACTCATTAGCCAAATTATAATAGCTATCCTTTTCTAACAATACATTACAATGGCACCTGGATCGATAGTGATGGGATATCGGTATGATATAGTACGTCATCGATGTTTTGCAGTATTATTGCCGTAGGTGATTTAAAAAGACTTCAACAAATTCGCTTTTCAGTTTCCATTGAAAAACACACCAACAAAACGAAAAATACTTTCTCCTTTACATGGTTCTCCATCGAAATACGATTCTCCAATTAAAAAACGTCTTTGTAGAAGAGTCACTGAATGTTTTCAAAGCGGTGGTTACCGCAATGAAAAAAAAAACAGTTAAAAAAATTACGAGATTCCAACAGAAGGTTAAAAAGACAAATAGTGTCATTAAAATCTTTATTGACAGAATTAGAAAATAAAAATTTCTTGACTGTCGAAAACAACGAAATGTTGAATTCTTTAGGGGCCCAATGCGTTGAAATTGTTCGTCGGCATAAAAGTGAGAAAAAAATATTCCCCTCAGTTAAGAGCCTTTGCCCTCACTTTAAATTTTCATTCGGTTTGGTAGCAGAACGTCCCATTCCCAAACTCGTCACGCTGTTTCAGATGGTCCCATTCCCAGATGGTCCTATTCCCAGATGGTCCTATTCCCAGATGGTCCTATTCCCAGATCGTCCCATTCCCAGATGATCCCAGGGATGGTAACGCATGACGTAGTTTTAATGATAGAGGTATGAATAAAAAATACTACTTTAATATTAACATACAAATTTTTTTTTGTTTAGGTCGACAAATTGACGCCACCCTCCTGATGGTAAGCTGAGGCGACGTCTGGCAATTGAGGGCGACTCTCACAGTACATACAACGTGGCAATGCTGCCAGCCTTCTGGGAACATTGCCAGTCGGCGACGAGGCGGAGGAGTTCTTTGACGCCTGTGTATAGTGTAGATTTTAATGTGTATAGTATAGTTTGTAGTAAGTGTAAATAGTATTTTCATATTTAAATGTTAGTTCTTTGATATTTCTGAGCAAAATTGTTTGGTGACGATACATACAAATTAACTTTTATTGAAAATTTTTAATTACAATATAGTATGAAAAATAAACTAAATCAAAGAGTTGTCACCGTTTAGTAGTAAAATAATAGTGAAGCAAATGATAAAACATCATTAAAAAATGTATTTGGATTAGACACTATATCAATAAATATTTTATTTAAAATAATAAAGAAAATCAAATCTTACGTAAATGGCGTCTAATCTCAAACATGTTTTTTTTTATAAAAAATATATTATTTGTACTAAACGCTGTATGATTTATTAATTGAATAAAACTAAAACACACACAAGGCGATAGCATTAGTGTCAAACGTGTTCTTTTTTTTTTAAATAACCTATTTGGATTTAGACGCTATGGCCTTGTGTCTGACGCAGTGTCACTATTTACTTTGAAGTACTGCGGTGGGTTAAAATTTCTAAGTCCCGTAACTCCTTAACAAGTCATTATACGTAGGTCACACTATAAGTTTTGCGTAACTTAAAAAAAAACAACATGTTAAAACCAAATTATTATGTTTATTGCTTTTCAAAATACTCTCCTTTACATTTTAAACAATCACGCGATCGAACTATTTTTTTAAACAGGAGGACCACAGATCTGAAGGCATGTTTTCTACGTGCTGATCGAACGCTATCACTGCCTCTTCGGAGTTGGTAGAAGTGAAACCTCTCAACAAATCTTTGATTTTGGGGATAATACCGAAATCACAGGGTGCTAGGTCGGGGCTATGCGCAGGATGGGTGACGAGTTGTACTTTTTCGGAAGCTAAAAATGACTTTGTTTTGTTGGCCGTGTGTGAAGAAGCGTTGGCATGACGTAGGAGAACGCGGCTTTTGGGTCGTCTTTCGCGAACGTTTTCTAACACCCTAGGTAAACAAATGGTAGAATACCACTCGGCATTAACACTCTTTTGATCTTCAAGTGGAATTGTACAGATGGGACCCGTAGCTGAGAAAAAAACGCGACAATTTTTTTACCAACGTTTCTCGCCTGCCTCACTTTTATTGGCTTGTTCTCATTTTCAAACACCCATTCACAAGATTGCTGTTTTATTTTCGGGTTCAAAACAATAAATCCACGTTTCGTCTCCTGTGACAATGTCATAAACAGCATTAGAATGTCCGTGGTCGTACTTCAGTAGCATCTGTGAGCACCATTCCACGCGAGCCCGCTTCTGCTCCGCTGTCAGTTCATGAGGGATCCAACGACAACAAAGTTTTCGAACTTTCAATTCTTCGTGTAAAATTTTCTGGATTTGACTCATACCAATCCCCAATAGTCCTCGAATTGTCTCATAGGTAATCCGCGGTTTTTCTTCAATTAACCGCTTAACAGTAGTCACATTAATTTCGTTGACGGCAGTTGAAGGCCACGAAATTCGTCATGTAAAGAAACTCGACCTCTCAAATTCAGCAAACCATCGCCTCACGGTGCTCAAACAAGGTGCTTCTCTCCCAAAAGCATCTTGAAGACGAGTGGCAGTCTTGCGGAGAGAGAACTTTTAAAATCATAAAAAATCATGGCTCTAAAATATTTTCGATTTAATTCCATTTTCGTTGCATACGTAGAACTTTGATGTGAGATAAAAAAACAATTGACAAATGATTTCCCGCCAATTGTGTTTTTTTTTATTACTTAGAAGGTTGCAACGTTTAAAAAAAACATAACATTCGAAATTCAAATAGTTCCGATTAGCTAGAAGTGCAAAACTAACTTTTAGTGTGCACATGTATTCCAAAAATATTTGGTTCATGTATCAAGAACATGTATAGGCAGGCTGCCTATACATGTTCTTGATACATGAACCATGGCCAAAAAGTATTTAAATTAATAATTACAAATTTCAGTTACATTGTAATTAGTAATTAAAATACTTTTGAATCGATTACTGAAGTAACTAATTACAATTAGTACTTCCATTATTTAATTACAAAGTAATTCAATGGCAGGTTAATCCAATTACATTTTAACAGGTTACATAAGTAATCTGATATAATGTAATTGTAATTTTTTTGAGACTCCTGTACTTCACAACTATTATTGTTTTATTTTGTTTAATAAGAATGGAAAAATTAAACACATTTATAAACAATATTTTTTAATCATGTAAGTCACAATATAAATCACACAAATAGTTATTATACACTGTTATAATTATAATTTCTACCCTTTATGGATTTTACATAGTTTCCGATTTATAATTTAAATTTACATTTAATATTACCCTCTTCTCAAAAATTTCGTCTGAAAGACGGTTTGCTTTAGGGCAATTTATCATATTGGCGTATGAAAACATTCGTTCCACTGCCGCAGAAGATTACCATCTCATTAAGAGGTATTAAAGTTTAAGAAGACTTCTGTAATTACTTCGTGCTTATTTAATATGTGAAGCTCTCTGCTGTTTTTTTGCCAAAAAATGTGTGACTATAGGTTCCGCTTTGGATCTTGGCTCACCGCTCTGATTGTCGGAATCTGAACTTGATTCAATTTCAAAAAAGTTTTCCTCTTTCGACTTCGTTGTTGGCCTGTCTCGAGGTAATGATGAATTTGGTATAATCTTCATTACTTCTTTTATTAGCAGATTCTTCATTCTAACATATTCTACCTGGCCAATTAATGATGTCCATTTTAATTTTTTATATTTAGGATGAGTAATGGCAGCTAATGCAGCATTTTCTGCTTGAGGTCCGGAAATTATCAAAAAATCTTTAAATCGGGTTTGTACACTTTCAAGGTAAGTTTTAGCCAGAACAGTGCAGTATTCATAAACCCTTGATTCTTTGGACAGATTTATTAATTTTTTCTTTAAGGAGAGTATTGTCGGCAAAAATATCCCATAATATGTCGCGTTGCCTCGGAGAGCACGTTAAGCCGTCGGTCCCGGTTGTCATACAAACATCTATGGCAGTCGTTAGGGGTAGTCGGAGCCCTAAATCAAAAATCCGACCGGTCTAACTACAGAACTTCGAAATCGCCCATGGGTTGTGAAGGTCAGATGGCAGTCGCTTCACGGAAAATATCGAAGTTCAGCCGAATCGTAGTTCGACTGGAAAGCCGACCCCAACTGAGTTGGGAAAAGGCTCGGTGAATGATGATGAATGATGAATATGTCGCGTTTTCACCTTGAAGAATATCAAGTGCATCAGCCACTGGTCGAGTGCACGATAGATATTCCTTTATACCGGGTGTTACGTAAGGGTTATATCAACCCGAAGCCAGCCCAATCAGCTGGTCGGCCAGAACCCGTTTCGATATGTGGCGACCGCCAGAGAAGAAAAAAAAGTTCATATAAAAAACATTATTACCGAATAAAATACACACTTGTTTAACAACACTAGAACTAAAATCAGCTGCTTCGGTCATCGACATCAAAATAGGTACCAATAATGCGCGCCTGTGAAAAGCCTTCCGTCTCACTCCTCGTAGGAACATTTTGTCTCTGTTTCGCATCAAGCGATGCCGTACGAAGCGCTTCGTCAGCGTCGGTCGGCGTTTGAAGTTTCCTAGAATTTTATTTAAAATCATTTAGCAAGGTCATGGTCAGTTCAGTTGCATTCTTTGCTTTGTGCAGTGAGGTAGCTAAATAGTTTTTTAGTGTGTTAATTTGTGAGTTGTGTCAAGTTGTGTGTGATAGTGATTGTGTTGTGTAGTAATGGCTCTGAGTAACGAAGAGTATTACGAGATGATGCTTTGTATACGAGCATCAGAAGGCAATTTGAGCGCTGCCCGGGAGTTGTACCGTGAGCGTTGATACCTAAAAATACTGTGTACTCTCGTGTGCATAATTACTTACTATTTGTAGTTATTTCATTCTTTTATATCTTGTTTGTTTACATACCTTTGAGTGACATGATATGTCATGTCATTACTGATTTATTTATTTATTCTATTTTTGGCAATTAGGTTTGTTGATTTTTAAACTCCTTTCTCCGTTGTTGTCTAGTTGTCCAGTTGTCTAGTTGTAGCTACGTCAAGCCGTAGCGTTGGGACACGTTTGTTTTGATTTGAAATATCTTTTTAAATTTTTTGATGAACTTTTTTTTTCTTCTTTGGCGGTCGCCATATATCGAAACGGGTTATGGTCGACCAGCTGACGATGCTGGCTTCGGGTTGATATAACCCTTTCGTAACATCCTGTATAAGTGAATTCGGATTCACGAAGTGGATTTTTCATATTTAAAGCTCTATGGAGAGCTGCCGATTTTTTTTTAAGGCTTGGGCAAACCAAAAGCAGTTGCAGTGCGGGAGCAGTGCGGTAGCAGTGCGTCTACGTTAGTAAATAATGTAGTTATATGAGGGATGACACACTGAACAAACGCGGGCCCGCATAACCTACCTGCTCCGCCACTGCGCCGCGCACGCACTGCTCTTCGACAAAACATTTGGACGGGAGCAGCGCAGACGCGGGGCGGTGGCAGCGCAGGCGCGAGGGGGCCGCAGTGAGCACACGTTGTATTACTACCTCCGCCATTTTGAGTGGTCACACTAGAGCAGTTGAGCGGGACAGACGCAGCGCAGGTTGTAAACGGTTGTAATTTTTTACAAGTTTATCATGGAACCAAATGAAAAATTGATTGACTTGGTGAGAAAATAAGTGTTTTTATGATTTAAAGGATAAATATTACAGAAATATGGTTTACAAGATGCGACTATAGGCCTGGGCAAACCAAAAGCAGGACAGGCGCAGCTCCTTAGCAGGGCAGGTCAGTTGCGTCGCGGTTGATGTCACACCAGAAACATGAGCAGTCAGAAAGCAGTTTGAAGGCGGTCCTGCTTTATGTGTGTCGTCGATCGCCACCCTCAACACACTTCAAGATGTTGAATGATGTTGTTGAGCTATCTTCCCCCATAGTCGCATCTTGTTTTTGTTTGTGTTTCAACCATATTTCTATAATATTTATCCTTTAAATCATATAAACATTTATTTTCTCACCAACTGCATCAATTTTTCATTTGGTTTCATGATAAACTTGTAAAAAATGACAACCGTTTACAACCTGCGCTGCGTCTGTCCCGCTCAACTGCTCTAGTGTGACCACTCAAAATGGCGGAGGTAGTAATACAACGTGTGCTCACTGCGGCCGCCTCGCGCCTGCGCTGCCACAGCCCCGCGTCTGCGCTGCTCCCGTCCAAATGTTTTGTCGAAAAGCAGTGCGTGCGCGGCGCAGTGGCGGAGCAGGTAGGTTCAGCGGGTCCGCGTTTGTTCAGTGTGTCATCCCTCATATAACTACATTATTTACTAACGTAGACGCACTGCTACCGCACTGCTCCCGCACTGCAACTGCTTTTGGTTTGCCCAAGCCTTAAGGCATCATAAAGACTATTCCACCTTGTCTCTACGGGCCTACTTAGAGTGTGGTGTGATCAAGAATATTTTGTAATATTTCAGCCGATTTTGGCCTATTTGCAGCTTTCCATAATGTGTTACATTTTTTTAGTGTCTGATCATGCATTTTCGATAGCACTGTTTCCTTCGACGACGACACCACCCTCCACACGTAGGTGGAGTGCTCTGCGTGGGCGAGTCAGCGCCGGGACCTCGTAGTGGGTCTGGGCGTGGATACACTCCCGCTGGAGACCATGCTTGAAGCCATGGTCTCCAGCGGGAGTAGGTGGAACGCAAGTCATGCTCGCGAAGGAGGCGGCCGAGAGGAAGAGGGAGCGTACCCTCCCCGCCGAGTTCCGTAGACTCATCTACGCCCAAGACCATCGACCTCCAAGATCGGGGCCTGAGGACGGCGGGATCGCCACCCATCGTCATTTCAGAAGCAGGCTAGAAGGATTGCGTGCTGCGGGGCCTTTGCTCCATAGCACGCAACCAGATTCACTCACTGACGCGGGATAAAACCCTACCCCAACGACGCGGGATTCTCATCCCGACCAAACCCCCGCAGAGACCACAGAGGTTGTCAAAGTCCGCCGGGCGCCACTGGAAATACGTTCTGCTTGTAACCAGAGACGCCCGGCAACGGACGTTAGAGCGGCCAAACGGCTCAAAGCGCTGCGACACTCGCCCCCGCCGCCCCGCCCCACCATCGGGAACTTGTAAGGATATGTCTCACTAGCGCAGGCGCAGATGCAATCGACATTCGGGCGTTGTCGGCCTCTGTTTCTAAACACCTCAGCGCACCGCTTAGAACGAACTTAAAGTTTGGCGATATACCTATACTTCTCGATGACGAGGTAGTACGGGGGGAAAGTATTGTACTTTAGAGGTACACTATACTAAATTAAAAGAATAAAGTTCGCGAAATTGCTTTATATACCATAATTTAGTTATATACGAGAGTGGATTGAAAAGTAGTCGGCCTAACACTGATCCATCCGCAAATGGAGCAAATCGAACAGCGTGCCGTCATTAAGTACCTCCATAAGAAGGGGCTGTCATCAAAAGCCATCCATGATGATATGGTCAATACATTAGGGGATTGCGCTCTTCCATATTCATCCGTCAAAAAATGGATAGCAGAATTCAAGCGTGGTAGAGAGAGTGTGAAAGACGAACCCCGCTCTGGAAGGCCTTCGACGTCCACTACTGACGAAAATGTTAAAAAAATACTCTTACTTAATTATGGGAGACCGCAGATTGAAAATTATAGAGATAGCCGAGATTATAGGCATCTCTTATGAACGTACTCAAAACATAATGGTCAACGTGTTGGGTTTCCACAAGGTGTCTGTGACCGCCGGGCGCCACTGGAAATACGTTCTGCTTGTAACCAGAGACGCCCGGCAACGGACGTTAGAGCGGCCGCGGCCTTGGTCGCGGAACTAAAAAAAAAAAAAAAAAAAAAAGGTGTCTGTGAGGTGGGTTCCGCGACTGCTTTCAGTTGAGTAAAAAAGGATGCGATTGACTATTGCACGCGACTGTTTGGAGTTATTTGAAGCTGATGAATGTGATTTTTTGAATCGTTTTGTTACTATGGACGAAACATGGGTTCATTACTGTACACCGGAAACAAAACAACAATCAAAACAGTGGAATAACCTGGTTCACTATCCCCCAAAGGGCTAAGTGGATTTTGTCGGCAAGTAAGGTGATGGCTTCAGTATTCTGGGACTCGAAGGGTGTGATTATGGTTGATTATCTTGAAAGGGGTCAGACTGTAAACTCTGATTATTACTGCACCTTACTACGTCGTTTACGAGAGGAAATAAAAGAAAAACGTCCAGGAATGATCAGAAGAAAAGTCCTGTTTCATCAAGATAACGCTCGTGTTCACACGTCTGTCCAATCAATGGCAGAAATTCACAACTGTGGCTTTGAACTGTTACCGCATCCACCTTATTCACCTGATCTGGCACCATCAGACTTTTTTCTGTTCCCTAACCTAAAAAAGCACTTGAGGTCAAATATTTTTGACAAATGACGAGGTCAAAGCAGCAGTAGACGCATATTTTGACTCTAAGGAAGAATCATTTTTTTTCAACGGGCTAAATGCTTGGAAGGGCAAATGGCAAAAGTGCATTGAACTTGACAGTGATTACGTTGAAAAATAAAAATATATTTCATTTATTATGTATTTATTTTCTTGGTTAGACCGATTACTTTTTAATCCACCCTCGGATAAACAAGAAAACATAATAACAAAAAGTTATAGTTACAATGTAATCGAATACCATGTAATTAGGTTACATTGTAATGAATTACTTTGTAAGTAATTACATTGTTAATGAATTACTTTGTAATTAATTATATTGTTCATCCAAAGTAATCCTAGTTACAATTTAATTAAATAAAATGTAACTAGATACATTTTAATTAAAATACTTTGTAATTCAATTAATAATTAAATTACTTTTGTAACCGGTTACGCCCATCACTACAACATATTCAAAAATTACGGAAATCGGAAACATCAAGTTTTTTTTACCTGTCCGCTTGGCGGGAAATGCCCCTTTTATTTGTTAAATTTAATTTGTATTATTACATTGTTGTAGATAACATGTCCAGTATCATTTTATTGCATCCCAAGGTCACCTTTTTAGTGAAAAGGCCGTCTGCGTACATTATTTTTAAGACATGTGTAGTGTATATATAATTATTTGTTTATTTTTGTGTACTCGTATAATAAAGAGTATTTTACCTTAACCTTCGTCTTCATCTATTGACCAGTTGTACTACTTTTTTTTTAATTCCGCGGCCCAAAGCCGCAGCCATTGCCGAGTAAATAAGTCTGCGGCGCCCTGGCCGCTGACAACGGAACTCAGTGGGGAGGGTACATTTCCTCACTCTCTCGGCCGCCTCCTTCGCGAGAATGACCTGCTCGCAGAAGGAGGCGGCCGCGTTCCACCTACTCCCGTTGTAGACCATGGCTTGAAGCATGGACTCCAGCGAGAGGGTATCCACGCCCAGACCCACTATGAGGTCCAGGCGCTAACTCGCCCACGCTCAGCACTCAACCAACGTGTGGAGTGCAGTGTCTTCGTCAGAGGTCTCGCAGTGTTGACACTAGGGTGTGACCTCACGATGGATGCGAAACAGATACTTAACGAAGCCAAGGTTATCAACGGTCTATTTAAAATACACACGTTGTAGGCCGTCAATCTACCCTCTACTTTAGACGTAGAGTGGATATGACCCCTACGGCTAATTTCGACAGTTCAGTTTGAGATAGGTATACTTGCAATTCAAAAGATAGGAGCAACCGACTATTTCTATTAAGCCATTTATCAATCTATACTGAGCAGGTTTTGCTCGAGACCTAATTTTGATTTAGGACCCTCAAAAACTCCTGCAGGAGAGTGTACCTGGGGATCGTGCGGAGTATGGCCTTACACGGGGCTCCCGTATGGCCGGATAGATTGGCGGTCAGGGTGAACGCGACTCTGTTAAACAAACCACTGGGAACCTTGGCCGTCAAAACCATACGGAGGTATCGCACGACCTCCGGAGAGGCTGCATGTCTCTTAGCCGGGACCCCTCCATGGGACCTGGAAGCGAGAGCCCTTGCGTCATTGTCAATGTTCATGCATGCAATGTTCAATGGCACAAGGAGGCGTTGGAGAGGGACCACAGGCCTGCAACTCGAGAAATCGAGGACCAGCGGTCCCAACTCCGCCAGGATCTCATGGAGACTTGGAGGGTGCGACTCGAGCAACCTAAGTGGCGAACCACCGTCATCGCGGCGGTGAGGCCGATCATGGACGAGTGGCTGCAGAGGCGGCATGGTGACCTCACGTATCGTGCGACGCAGATCGTTACTGGGCATCGATGCTTCGGTAGCTATCTGTTTCGCATCCATCGTGAGGTCACACCCCGGTATCAACACTGCGAGGTTTCCGACTACGACACCGCACTCCACACGTTGAAGTGCACAGCGTGGGCGAGTCAGCGCCGGGACCTCGTAGTGGGTATGGGCGTGGATATTCTCGCGCTGGAAACCATGCTCCAAGCCATGGTCTCCAGCGCGAGTAGGTGGAACGCGGCCGTGTCCTTCTGCGAGCAAGTCATGCTCGCCAAGGAGGCGGCCGAGAGGGAGAGGGAGCGTACCCTCCCCGCTGAGTTCCGCAGTCAGCGGCCAGGGCGCCGCAGGCTCATCTACGCCCAGGACCATCGACCTCCATGATCGGGGCCCGATGTCGGCGGGATAGCTACCCGCCGTCCTTACAGAAGCAGGCTAGAAGGGTTGGGTGCTCCGTGGCCCTTGCCCCACAGCACGCAACCAGATTCACTCACCGACGCGGGAATAAACCCAACCCCTACGACGCGGGATTTTCATTCCGACCAAACCCCCGAAGACGCCACATGCGTGGCCAAAGTCCGCCGGGCGCCACTGGAAATATCTTAGTGTCACCAGAGACGCCCGTAGCAATGGACATGGGAGTGGCCGCGGTCTCGCGGAGTTGAAAAATAAAAAGGACCCTCAAAAAAAGTAATTAACATATTTTTAGTCAATAACTTTTTTTGAGGGTCCTAATTCAATAATTCAGTCTCGAACAAAACCTGCTCCTGAGAATGCTTGATTTTTGAGTGAAAAACTCATGAAAATCGGTTGTTGATATATTTTTGATTAATAACTATTTTTGAGGGTCCTAAATCAAAATCGGTCTCGAACAAAACCTGCTCCTGAGAATGCTTGATTTTTGAGTGAAAAAATCATGAAAATCGGTTGGGTAGTTGTCGAGAAACAATTTCACATCGAGTTGTTTTGGAGTCACCTGATAAGGAGCTACGCTCGCTTCGCTCAACTACTTTGTACCAAAAATCTGAATACGTCCCTGTTACGAGTGTGCGATAGGCAAACTACGTAGTAAACTGACATTATGAAGTAGTTTTGCTATTGACCGCGAGATGGAAAATAAAGAAGTGGGCGGGACTAAGGTTCCTTATACCCCTCCTCATCACACCCGCGAAGAGTCACACTTTGTTTCATAGCGATATTGTATTACAACACCTCTACTCTTATAATATCTCTATGCTTTTGTCCGAGTGAATGGATTTCTATAAGAAACGGCCAAACTAAAACATGCAAGTGCAGTCACGCACATCTACTAGTTTAATAATTAACGCATACTTACATAGAGATGATGTAGGTGCTGCAGCTGTTGTTTTAGAACCACCAAATGAAAAAGAACTTGTTGGACTTGAAAAGTTAAAACCTGGCTTATTTTCTGTAATCAAAATAACAATGCATTGTACTATAATAAACCAATTGTTTTTATTTTTATTTTTGCCTGTCCTTGTTTTAGCTGCTCATTTTATTAAACTAGCGGTTCTGGGAACCGTAGACTTCGTGAGTGGCTTTGTTTAGAAAATTTTTTCTTCAATTTTCTTTATTACTCTTTCATTTGTCATCCAATCCAAAAAATGTTATTCATTGTAAGCAAGGTGTGTGTGTGTAAAGTTTCATGCAAATTCGTTGATAAATACACCTCAAACATGATCTGACAGAACCCGTAGATGGGTACAGACGAAAGAAATTCTCCCCAGTCTGCAAGTTGAAACGGAGCCTTCAGTCGCTTCACTCCCTCAGTCAATTAATTGGGCCATATATATGACATAACCCACTTTCTAGAGTGCCCGGTGACGGTAATAGGCTTGCCGCCTATTATGGCGGACAAAAAATACTGGTAAATTGTGGTTGTGTAATGCATCTTTGCCTATCCCTACAGGGATATAGGTGTGAAATGTATAGACATGTGTTAATTTTTGAAGACACTTTAGTCCATCCATAACCGTAACATCTGTTCTAGCTGTTGTTGGCATTGTGGTTTGTATTACAGAGTGGTTACGGATTTTTCATAGTGACCGGTAACAGCAATAGGCTTACCCCTATATGTGGTATGGGTAATACTAAAATAGATAGTAAAATAGAAAATGTGGTGGTACTTCTGATAGATTAATTTCCCGTTATATACAGGCTTTTATTGGATGTAACTACCATCTGACAAATTTTGTACAAAACTCAAGAGGATCTTAAGCTAATTTATTAACCTGTGTGGTAGATAATACCTAATGGTAGGATCTTAACTGTCCTTCTCCTTGAGAAATTACGTTTTGTAATGTGATATTTGATTCAATAAAATATTTAAATTAATCGTTTGAATAATTTAGGATTAATATTAATGTAAACATTGGAGTACCTGTGTTAGTTGTTGCAAATAGTGACTTGTTGGCGTCTCCACTACCAAAAGCAAATCCTGAAAAAATATAACGAATTTTTGTGTGACATAGTAGATGAGTCGAAGACGTTTGGGACACAAATTCTACGGACACTGTGTCCCTAAGTGTACTTTCAAATTTATTTATTTTTTCGAAGACGTTACGGACACCAATAGTTTTGTACAGTCGGATGGAAAACTTCTAGTTGTTTTCAATACATAATAATATATTATAAACTCATAAAATTATGTGTGTAGTACGGAGCGAAAACGCGCTAACAATGTCGATGAATAATAAAAATAGCTCTATCATTTTTATTTATATAAATCTGTCTTGCTCTTTTTGCTTCAATGAAATCGAGTCGCGCGCGCGTCGCCGCAAGGATTTTTGGAAGTGCAGAACGGAGAGTGAAAACAATGCAGTCGTTCTATCTCTTTTGTTTATATAGTTGTCTCGCTCGTATTGTTTTAGTACATGATTGACGAACCGCATGGCATTCGTCCTAAGTCAAGGTCAGTGGAACTACGACAGTATTATTTACGTATATTGTTTAAAAAGTGAATAATGTGGCATTTATTGTTGTATTTTATGTACTGTGGAGGTAAATCAAATAATTTTATCTATTCTCTTGTTGTAAAGTTTGCATTAAAATTTTAAAACTGGATTGAAAAGTTAAAAACTTAATTCAGAATACGATTTTAATGATAGTTTTGCACGTAACATACCTTTTAATCATTATAATTAACAATACCCAACAGCATTATAAAAAAAATACAGTTGGGTAAAATTCTAATTGCGGTTAACCTTTTGGCAATTTCCTACTATAATAATATATAATACTAGCTGATCCTGTACTAGTCTGATACTGTAGCTACTTAGATATCAGTGAAAGAATTTTCAAAATTCAGTACGTAGTATTTCAGGACGTAGTTACGGAGCTTATTAAAAACAAACAAACGAACAACTGTTTTCTATTTATAATATTAGAATATGTAGATATAATTGTTTAAATAGGTTTTTTTTACTCAAACTATTGTATTATAATGTAGCTAGAAAGCGCATGGACGCGCAACGTGATTCTGCGCTGACCAATCAACGCTAAGCTAGCTATAAGCTAATAAATTAAAGAGACTTGTCTAAATTTTACTCAAAATAGAGTTAAGTAATGAGTGAGTGAGAGAGGCTTTAAATATAAATTACGGAATTATAAATAGGATATTTATTTACTTTATTATTTTAGGTGATAGACAGCAAGCATCTTCGTCTAGTTCAAATCAAATTGGATTTGAAATAGTTACTTCGAGACGTGGAAAACCGGTACTACTACATGCAGGCCACAGGTACCATAAAAGGCGTACAAATAAAGATAATTCCACCAAATGGCTTTGTGTGAAAAGAGATACATGCAAAGCTGTATTGCTGATAACAAGCAACAACCTCATCATAAAGGATGATAGACATGACTGTGAGCCTGATTTTGTTGCAAATGAACTAGAACTAGAACTTGACAAGTGTCTTCAAAGAGTGACAACTGACTTTACTGTCCCTATTACTAGTGCAGTCCGTGAAGCAATATCCGAAATAAAAGACAGAGGTTTGAATTTGGTTCAACAATTACCAAATAGAAAAAATATTGAGAGAAAGCTGTGTCGGAAACGAAATAGTTCCCTAGGCGTGAGCAGGGTATGCTTTGATTCTTTAATGGACATCGTTGTTCCTTTAAGATTTGAAAAATTTGTACTAGCAGATTATTGTCATGATCGGACTAGGATCTTGATTTTTGCCGGTGATTATTGTAAAGATATTTTAAAAAAACCTAATCTCAGTGTTTTGCGATGGGTATGAACAAATCCAAATCTAAATTTGTCAAAAAGCACATAAAAAGGTGTAGTTTGTTAGCTCTTTTACCAAAAGAAGTAATGGATGATGCCTGGCTATATATCATGTCCCAATGTCCCGAAAACAAGGAACTATACAAGTTTAATGATTATTTCGTTGACACTTGGTTGAACGAAAGTTGCCCTTTTGGCGATATGTGGTGTGTTTACAATAGCCCTCATCGCACCACAAACATGGTTGAATCTTGGCATGCTATAATTAATAAAAAAGTTAATAAAACTCCAAATAGTATTGTGCATTTTTTAACATTGTTAGAGAAGGAGGATATGTACCAACAGGCTTTATATCTGAAGGGTTCTGACATAACAAAAAAAACAGGTGTCACCATTGAGTTCGATGACAATCTAAAATCAACATTGAACCAATTTATGAATGGTGAAATTAATATCGAATTGTGCATAGAGCGCCTTATTGTATAATTTTATTTTCATAGTTTTAAGTTCTTTTTTTATTTTTGTTACCATTTGATTTATTGATTGTTATTTTTTTCATGATTGTTAATAATTACCAAAGAATCTGTGATTTTCATTTAAGTTTAAGGTTTTGCCAATGTTTTATGTTTGTTGATTGGTAGTTTTTTGGACTGTTAATGACAATTTGCAAAAAAAATCTGTGATTTTCCTTTGAGTTTTTAGATTTTATATGATTTACATCTGTTGAAATTTAGATTTTATGACTAATAGTGATTAATATTTGTTGATTCATAGTCTTTTGTAACTGTTATTGATTATTTACAAAAAAGACATTGATTATTAATGTTTTCAGTTAGTTACACCTATTTTTATAATGTCCTAGCTACCCCTGGTTTCAAGTAAATTTTTATAATTTTTATTTTAGAAATTTGTGATAAAAATCTGTTATTTTCATTAGTTGTAATGTCAAAATCATGGTTTAAATTTCCTTTTTTTTATTATTAATATTAATATTTACAAAATCTGATTAGATGTTCATTAATATTTACACCTTACGCCCGGTTCAAGTACGTTTACATTGTAGGTATGAGTTACATTTTTATTTTTATAAGTTTTGGAATTTCATGATAACTATTCTAAATACTGTAATTATTCTAGGCTTTAATATGTAGATAGATTTTATTTTGTTTGTTCTCATTATTATCTGTGATGTTTGCACACGTTACATGTGGATTTTAGTAATAAGTACCAAATGAATCAATAAGACTGATGTTAAAATATTCAAAATTGATTTTATTATAGATCATCGTAGCCCACTATTTTTAAAATATACCTTGCATGATACACATACGCCAAGTAATACATGCTACTGGGAGCTCCTGGCAATGCACAGGGGCCCCGGCCCATAGGTCGTTGAATAAAAAAACAACAAGAAATGTACTTATTCGATTTTCACATATTATATTATAACACTTTTTTATGAGACTGTACTGAGTCGATTTAATAAAATGATAGTGTCCATAGTGTCTTCGAAAAAATAAATAAATTTATAAAGTACACTTAGGGACAGTGTCCGTAGAATTTGTGTCCCAAATGTCTTCGACTCTAGTAGATACCATATGGATGGACCCCATATTTTCGGTAAGGATTTCATGTTAGTCTCATTTATCGTCTGTATCCCCGAAGGGGTATGCAGAGGCATATAACCCGGCCCTATTTCACCAGTAATTTTGGTTGTCTGGTCTGATGAATCACTTCAAATGATATTCACTTGGCTAAGAACTTTCAGGGACTCCTACGCACCCAAATGATTATAACTATTAAAAGGTATGTTGGTGAACTTTGTCAATCCTTGTGAAAATTGTCCAGTTTTGTTGCCAAACATTATGAATAGGTTAGTTGAACTTGCTAAATGAGAACTTAGTTTATGTAGCGAAGAAGATATGTATAAAGTAAAAGTGTCTCTTGTAAACTGATATATCAGCTCTCAAATCGGATAAAACCATAGTAATCTTACCTGTTGAAGATGTAGTGGTGCCGAAAGTACCACCCGACGTCGTAGTTGTTGTACCGAAACTGAAGCTCATATTGACGCCTAATGAAGCTTCGTAACGACTTCCGTAAAATGTTTAAGAGCTAAATAATCCGATTATAACAATTTATACAATAAGCTGCCGGTTTCTGATAATATTACAACAAAAACAACAAATAAAAGTTATCAATCAATTCTTTTCCGCGCCATGGAAGTAATGAATGAATGAAAAATGAACAAAATTAATGACATTTAATACAATGAACTGAAATATGAATGAACTATCAACAACTTTCAAAGACTACAATCGGATTGTTTGTCTTTTTTCTGTTCCGTGTAGGGATGCCCGATCTTTCACTTTGAATCGTTCTTTTGAATCATAATGAATCGTAACCCCGTGAATCGATCCATGATCTGAATCGTATTACATTGAATCGATTTTGTTCGATCTTGGAAGATCGTAACATAATTTAAAAAAATAAATAAAAAGACAGTACCATTGCATGTAAAGTTGTATATTTAATAGGTAAGTTTCAGAAAGATTACAAAGTTTTCTATAATAGCCAACACTCCGCATTTAAGCTTTTTAAAAACAATAATTTAGACAAACGAACTGGATCTAACCTATTACGGCTATCAGTCAAGGTGTTGCCAGCTAGAGAAAACAGACGTTCTGAAGGGACAGATGTTGCAACAATAGTCAAATACTTCAAAGCCAAATAGCTTAAGTCCGGCCACACACTATATCTGATGGTCCAGTATAGTATTGGGTCTGCTTGTCGACCAAGTAATGGTTCTCTAAGGTACTGTTTCAAAATGTCATCTAACCCTTCCTTTGGAATATTTAGATTCAATTCTAACACCAACTTGCTATGAAATTTCCAAATCTTATTGTCATCATCGGATAAAACCAAATTTTGCTCATTCTCTGATGTATCCTTATTGGCGCCCAAGTCCGATGTTTTTAGCAAATCCGAAAAATATATTTTTTAAATCGAGGATCTAAAATTGTTGAAATGGCCAAAAGATGCACTATTTCAATATTCTTAAAGAGTTTATTAAATTCGCTCAGTATTTTCGCTTTGAATTCTGCTGCTAAGTCAGAAACTTCAGAAGTGCTTTCCGTATTCGTGGATTCGATCGATATAGTAATGCCGAAAATAATTGGTATGATTATACTACTCGTTACATTTCCTTTATGATGGCTATTTCATTGCCACCAAGCATAGTAGGGGCCTTTGGGTTTTGGAGTAGAATAATAGTGCTGACGAACTCATAAAGATCAATAAATTGTTGTAACATAAACAGCTTAGAATTCCATCTGGTTATAACGTGTTGTACTAACTTTTTTGGTAATACGTTATTAGATTTTTGAAGTTTTATTAATTCATCCTGTGCTAAAACACTGTGTTTAAAAAATGTGACAATGGTTTTGACCTTATTTACTAATGCATCTAAGCCTCTAGTCTCTTCCACAGCTTTTTGCACAGTTGCGCGCGCGCGGTCATTGCCCGCGCTCGTGTAATCGGTCGTTGAACCGCCGCCGAGCGAAATTTTGCAAAATGACGATTGAACTAAAGTGCGTATCCTGTAATATAGTTATAGACGAATTGTTATGCTACATTCAAAATAAAGTGTCTGTGGCCGATGAGGCAAGTCTTGTGAGGATTTGTGCGTCCGCTTTTACTACTAAGCAAATACAAAAATCCAAAAGTTTACTGTTTGAATCACTGCCATCTGACGTTCATAGTACGGTTCGGAAAGGAAAAGGCAAAGAAAACCGCGTATTAAACGATATTATTGGCTTGTTTAAAGCTACGGATCCGGACTTATTGCCAGTGTTTGTCGCCCGGGACCTTAATAAATTGCCTCCTATAACTTTTGACCACCTAGATGTTTCGCAGTTACTTAAGGATCTGGCGCTAGTCGGCGCAGATATTAAAACCATAAAATCTTCATACGTAACTCAAGAAGCCTTGAATGACCCTAGAAAGGAGTACGATGAACAATTTAGTCATCAAAAAGCGAGAATTATCTCAGTTGAGGGTTGTGCGACAAAAAGTGTAACGGCGATCCAACATAAGTCAGCGATACCTACCGTTGCGGCGAGCGTAGTAGGCGAACTCGATGCGTCATTGCCTCAACTGGTTACGGAGACTCCGAGGCAGATAAGTGAACAGCTGATTGATATACAAGTACCGAGTAAATCGTATGCAACTGCTATTTCAATCGAAACAAACAAGGATGACGGTTTCACCTTAGTACGAAAGAAACATAAAACAAAAAATAGGTTTACAGGTTGTTTAGGAAAGGGTGAAACTGAGTCTGGAGGAAAATTTAAAGCAGCTGACCGAAAGATACCCATGTTTATCACTAATGTCCACAGAGATACACTGGAGTCGGATATAATTGGCTACATACAGAGAAAAACGGGCGAAAGAGTGGACTTAGATAAAATCAATATGAAACGACAGTGCGAACACAACGCTTATAAATTCTTTGTTTCACAAAGGGTACTCCCTATGTACTTAGATGAACAATTGTGGCCACAAGGCATTATATTTCGCCGTTTTGTACATTACAAAATGAAACGTAAAGGTGACACATCGAAACTATTGGATAACGGCAATCAACCTGTTCTTAATGGGTGAAAATGTTTACAAGTTTGTGACCTTTATCTGTAAGAATGTCAAGCACTCCGCGTCGAACATTCGTCAGCTATGTCAGCAATCGGATGTGATTGCGTTGCAAGAGACATGGTTGCTACCTGAAGACATCCCTTTCCTTGACAGCATAAGCGATGAGTTCAGCTATACGGGAGTATCGGGAATGGACACCTCGGCGGGTATGCTGTTAGGGAGGCCCTATGGCGGTGTAGCTCTCATGTGGAGGAGACGCGTTTTTCAGGATGCGACCATTGTGCAATGCGGTAATCCTCGTGTTTGTGCGATTAGAATAAATTTGAAGGATAAATCGCTGTTAGTGTTCAGTGTGTACATGCCGACGGAAACTAGAGAACATTTAACGGAATTCACGGACGTCTTGAGCTCGGTGAGTGCGTTACGTGAATCGCCGCAGTGCTGTATCACACGGTATAGCACGGCAGTGAGTCACAGAGGGACAGTTATTTTAGTAAGTACCAAAATTATGTGTATACTAACATAGTTTGTAAGTTTGTACTAACACCAATGAGTCCTTGTTACTTATATGAAATAAATAAATTATTAAATTATTATTATTAAACAACTAAATTAAGAGTATGTGCAAAAAAATGAGAGTGTTATCAAAGATAAATACAATGTAATGTGCATTATTTTCGTTTTTTAATGATGCGATTTTTTCATACGATCTTCCAAGCATACGTTTCGATCTGAACAAAGATCGCATCCTGTTGAATCGATTCAAAAAATCTCCAGATCGTATTGCCGTGAATCGATCTTTTTAAGATCGATTCAGATCGGGCATCTCTAGTTCCGTGTGTTGTGTGCTTGAAGCACTAGGCACTAGGCACTAGCAAAATTATTCCACGCACCCATGCGTGGAATAATTTTAAAATTTTTACTACACACTTTTATACTGATTTTTTACTGTGTTAATGAACGAACGAGTGAATAAATTACCACAGAATATAAACTAGTAGTTCTGCGAACAGTCTGTAGACCTCGCGTTATTTTCGTTCTTCCCCATTTTCCCCCCAATCGAAAATGCCCTGCGACAAAAGTTGCGCCTTGCAACAAAGAACACTTGTGTGTGGCTGAAAAATGTGGCCTGTAGACCGGAACTGACACACATACATACATACAGACAAACAACGCCAAATCGGCCAGTCCTCGAGTTGAAACTGAGACGCTTCGCTCGCTCGGTCAATAAGGGAAGAGAACCGGCCTCAATTATCTATACTTATAATAAATCTGTAGAAGTGAAAATTCTGTACATTGAAGATATCAAAAAAATAAATGGCAGGGGGTGTTACTAGACCGACACCGAACCCAAAAATGTGATTAAAAATCTTACGTTTGTTTCATCGCTATCGGTTGATTAGAACCGGAGATGTGACCAAAAATATAATAAACTGAATTTAACGGAGATAAATGTATAGATGTCACTTTTTATTATTATTGGTCAATTTTTATAGCTTATTATTGTTAGGTATTTATGAAATTTGGCTGATATTGATGAAATTTGGTACAAGGATAGATTAGATCTTAAGAGAGGACATTTATGATGGTATGTTTGGTCGCGATAACCGACATCCACGTGGGCGGAGCCGCGGGTAACAGCTAGTATATATATATACCATTAATAGGGTTCTGTTTTACCCATTTGGTACGGAACGGAACCCTAAAAACCCTTATAGTCAATGTAATATAATGGCTTGAAGACTATCAATCAAACGAATAAACAGTGGACTAAATATATAAATAATGTGTGAAATAAGAATAACAATACACAATACTCCAACACTAGGATGTGGACATAACAGCAATGCTACTGGTCTTTAATAAAATAATAATTATTAAATATTCACAAATTTCAACTCGTTGCTTAACTCCCGTATGGTCTAGTGGCTAGGATACCTGGCTTTCACCCAGGAGGCTCGGGTTCGATTCCCGGTACGGGAATTTACCTTTTTGCCGTTTTACCTGACAAATATTGCGATTTGTGGTGTCTGGTCAGTATGATTTTAAACAATGAACTTCGTGTTACAAAAATAAATCAATAAAATAAACTTTAGTTAGTGACTACGACTAGCATAGCATCACATTCGTATTATTTCGTGCCACACATGTGGTTACGTCACACTTTGTAGTCATTTAAAAATTCCGAATGCATAACATAATTAATATAGGTACTATTTTCTCTTTTTTAATTATTTGTTTTACTAATCAGAAGTAAAAAAGTACTTTAGAATCTGGAGCAAATAATTTGTCAGAAGTGGGATTCGAACCCACGCCCTCAGAGAGGACCAGAACAACTCGGACTCACAATTTATGAGCAAGGTCAACCTTGAGTCTGGCGCCTTAGACCGCTCGGCCATCCTGACTTATAATAAGGTTGACGAAATAGGTCATCGCTTTGACTAATAATACTTTCTAATAATAAAAGTATAGTATGAAAGCAAATCAATGTGTGTTCCGTCAGGGGTTAAAAATAATCAATTCACATGCAAAACTAGCCATTTTGACTTCAAAATCAAATTCAAAATCAAAGCAATTTTTAATTTAGCGCCATCTAACATATTTAAGTAGAACTCATTTGATAACAACAATTAATTTGACCTAAGTAGTATTTTCTATTCGCTAACAGTTGGCCCTGATGACCTCATTCATTTTATACTGTCAGTCACGGAATACTTTTCCGTGTCATCAATGAATTTTTAATTATGCGTAGCTAGAACAAACCGTATTGATATTCGTGTATATTATCTTACCTTAGTAACTTGATACACACACATAGTCACGTATTTTTGTCCGAAAGAGTAGACAGAGGCATACATACATTTTAGGGGTTTTTCTGTGTATCAGTTATCTAGTTAGTAGCTCTGCACAATTTTCATGCATGTTTTTCGGTTACGGCTACTCTTACCCTGGCCTTTCGACAAAATATCGCTGATGGTTGAAGTACGTTCGCCTAGCTAGATCGACCCGGCCTGTCCTTTCACACCAGCCTTATGTATTCATCTATCTCCTTTAATCCAACCTCTCCGAACCATCTAAGCATCCATTTTTCTATCTTGGTCGCACATCTGACACACCACAATGTTACTGGCAAAATGTTTGCGTAGGTACAATAAGCCTCTGCCTTCCCTTTCGGGGAAACATGCGTGATTATATTAGGTCAGGTAAAAAGAAATAAAATTGAGACATCATATTTTTATTATATTCAAAATTTTCATTTATACAATAATGTACAACATATTATAATGTAATAATTCCAATAATTTACTGATTTTCAGTTTACGATACCCTGCCATCTTAATGGAATGCATCTAGATTAGTTTTTGAAGAAACTTGAAATAAAAAAAAAATCTATTGTGCATCGTATTGTGGTAGTTTTTTATTTTTACAATAAAATTGTATCATTGCATAACATCTAGTTAGCTAGATTTAATGGCACAAAGGCCTCATTCATAACCCAAAAATGTTACGAATAAAAGTTATACAACACAAATTCAATAAAAACATAAGTAAAAATATACATAGTGACATTGAGAAACTTTTTCCTTTTTTGAAGTCGGTTCAAAAGCTATTAACTCGACTATGTATTCTAACTATGTATACTGTCGATGATGATGATTTATGGCACTTGGTGGCTTGGAGGAACTTGCTAAGCATATCAAACAAAACACATGAACTTCCCTGATACTTATGTAAAATAATTCCATAGGTTTTCATACCTTATGTGAAGAAAAGTAACAGTTTGCAAGATGTATGTTTTATATATTTTCCTCTTTGGTGAGGTAAAGTATTCTAAAATTATATTTAAATACCATTTATACTGTCGATTGATAGCACTTGGTGGCTACACATACTGAATAGAAACACTGGAATGTAGTGGAAATTAAATAGACTATTTTTTGTTGCAAAAACAATGTCATCTAGTCCCAATTAAGCTAATATAAACTAGTGCTATGGGATTTAGACGACTGATAAACATACTTATATTATTCTAAACACATTATACATACCCAAACTACTAAACAATCCTTTGTCCCATAAATATTTAAATTGACCCGAGACCACAGGGTCGAGTTGCACTCTGCTACGAATTATTTAAAATAATTTTACAAAAAATTATATTTACAATACAATTAAATAAACCTGTTGTATAGCCTGATCCAGGGATGCAAACTGAAGGATTCAAACCAATATTAACACTTGGATACCACTGCCGTCCCGACAACTATGAATGCAGGATGTCAAGTTTTATTGATTATCAAATTACCCAACAAACACAGCCCTGTCTTAGCTATCATAAAGTTTTCTTATATTTAATAATGTTTCGCTCAACTTTCTTAATTTATTTATTTCCTAAACTTTCTGCCTGACATAATTATTCAAACAAAAAAGTATGGCCATTCACGCATTAGCAGTGGCCTAAGCATTAACTCTTCATTATTAAATATACATTAATTGTATAAATTTTCTCATATTTTCTAATTTAGCTTCAATAGTAATGGACACATTTTGTTCTTGCCATAGCTCTATGCAAAAATTTACAGGTTGTGATTTACAAAAGGCCTTTACTTGTTAGATAAGTTGTATTAAATATAATGAATGTAATTACTAGTGATTAGAAAAGAGTAGCAGAAGTTTATATTGCTAGGTTCTTTTCTCTACGGCTCTACTGTTGCCTTGAGAATCAAAATTTAACTTTAGATGCAATCTTGACTTTAATTATATAACCTTCATAACTGATTGACTTTCATAAGTGTTACCTTGTTACCCGAATAAGAATTAAAATTCTTTCATCTCTACTTAGTATCAGTTGGGGGGGCCGTGGGCTGTGAGAGCTGGATCAACCACACTCCCCAAGGGGAGAACTGGGGAAATGGCCCATAAAGTGACAAGTGGATCGTGCGTCCAGCTGCCGGCGTCCCCATTGGAAATAATTATAGCATCAGTGGAGAAATTCTGAGTAACTTTCTTATAATGGAAAACATATTTCTATTCCATTTACACACAGAGAGTGATCACACTAACTTAACTTCACATCTTATTTCACTAGGGAATTTACAATTATTGATAACATTCATCTTGTATCTCTACTACATTGCAGAAGTAGATGTGGCACTTCATTTATATATTAAAGACCAGACTCCTATTCTGAACATATCAATTTTCGTAGGCCTTATGCAGTCCTATCAAATCCAGTTTGGCTTCCGATAGTACTTTATTTTTCAATAAACAAATTCAGTCTACAAGTGAGCAAAACTTTTTGTAACTCCATGACTCACTAGATTTGAGTCCTCTTGTATGTAACAGGCTTATATAAAGATCTTATTTGTTAAATTATACCCTAAAATTTGGTGCAGCTTATGAATTTAACTTCTTTTCTCTTAGAAGTATAAAAACAGACCAAACACTAGAGGTCTCATACAATATCATTACACAGAAATGTTTTAAATGCTCCTTCAATCCAACACTTGACAATCGTCATCGTCGACTACACCTCCATCTAAAACATCTTTCAAAATTTCTTCCCGTTTCTTCCTTAATTCAGTATCAATGAATCGCCTTCGACTCTCCTTCTCTCGTAGTTGTTCTAATCGTTCTGGAGCTGGTTTGGCTACTAAACCTCTAGTAAACGTGTACATAACTGTAGTAAAGTCACCTTCAACAAAAGCCAAGTTGACTGTATGCCCAGTTTCAACAGTGCACAAATTTTCCTGAATTTTATTGATGAAATCTATACTTATCATGTCGTAGGTAGGTATTGGCACGTAAATATTTAATTTATCATTCTTCCTCGGTCGAGCAACGATGTAAAGAGTATCGATATCCTTGTTATAACAATACTCGGTGTCGTACATAAGTTTCTCATCAACTAAATGGATGTAGAGATGGTATGCAAGTGAAATTTTCAAGTTCGAATTGCACCCCAAAGCCTTCATGTCTTCCTTAATTTTTGATTCGATGTCCATTTTCACTAAACTGTATTTGTTTATTATTTTTAACCTCAAATTTTTATCAAACCAAAACACATGTACAAAATATAGCAGGCACAGTGCTTATATTCTCTTTGGCAGGCACCTAAATTTATCGATTTGACAATGACAATGATGTGAATGATGTCAATTGAATGACAGATATAACTGAAACGTTCAAATTAGTTCATCAAACCAAAGACGTTTTGTTATTCTGACCGCTATGGTTTTGCATTCGTTTCGTTCAAAATCATTGATGCACACCGGTTAGACATAGTATCATCCACCTAACGTTTGAAGCCAATTAGCCGGATCCACACGAGACGATCCAACGCGCTCCGATCGCGGGCGGCAAGAGCGCGCACTATGGAAGCGTTTGGTATGGACTTGCATCGCGCGATCCGAATGGCGCGGCAGACGCGCGCGCCCCTTGCCGCGAGCGATCCGTCAGTTGTCGGTTTTTGTTACTAGCACACAGGCGCCTCTGTCTCTCGACTCTCGACGCGCTCGGTGTAGACGTTTGTGTGTGGATACCGCCTTTTTCGTTTTTGTGATTTTTTATTTCGTAAAAAATTTAAGAAGAATGTAGATTGTTGCTGCCACAGCAATTCTGGTGTGGATCCGGCTACCTTATCGACCGATCCAACAATCTGAGCCGGCAGGCTAACGAACGTTAGACGATAAGGTTGAAAATGGAACAAAAATAAAATCGGCCAAGTGCGTCTTGGGAATCGCACAGAATATGGTTCCGTAGTCATCCGTAATAGTCTCATTAACTCCTAGGAAAATGTCTGATCCGTTTTCCTTTAGACTACCATCATGATTTTTTTAGATTGTTACGTTGAAATCGTCCGAACGACTTTATAAAAATCTAAATAATTTCGTTTCGGTCGTTTAATATGGTCATTCGGAGTTCGGACATGCTTCAGACAATTACGGAATCTGGATCACCTGGTTCTCCAGTTTCTCTGAACAATATCCGTAGACTTTTTTAGGTTAAGGATATTATTATTAGGTAAAACACCAATAAATGCCGTTACTAAGCACGGTGTTAATAAAAGTCAAGTAAGTCGGTCAAGTGCGAGTTGGACTTGTGCACAAAGGGTTCCGTACCAGAACGGTAAAAAAAATCTCGTTGTATAGGAGCCCTCCTTAAAAGTATCTAATTATATTGTTTTATAGTATTTGTGTTTGACTGAGGGTGCGAAGCGACCGAAGGCTCAGTGTCAACTTGCAGACTGGGGAGAATTTCTTTCGTCTGTACCCATCTACGGGTTCTGTCAGTTCATGTTTGAAGCCGTATTTATCAACCGATTTGCATGAAATTTTACACACACACTCCTTGCTTACAATGAATAACATTTTAATGATATTTTTTGAATTGGATGACAAATGAAAGAGTAATAAAGAAAATTGAAGAAGAAATTTTCTAAACAAAGCCGCTCGCTCACGAAGTCTACGGTTCACAGAACCACTAGTATGATATAAATATAAATAGATATAGAGATTCTTACAGACGGGCAGACGGACGGAAAACGGAGTCAGGAGTATTATTAATAATACTCCTGAGTCCTGTCTTACTTACTTACTTACGTCTCTCTAGTCTTTCACCGCTTGGGCACGGAATCTTAAAATATTGAAATAAGTAACCATCCGAAGTATCGAGAGTCCTCGTAAAATAGGTATGAATTTTGTAGGTAACAAAACAGGAAATAAAAAAAATAATTGTATGTTTATTTTTTTTTATTTTAGCTACATTTTCAGTAATTATTTTAATAGATAGGCTTTCAGATAATACCGAATACAAAGTTGTAAGTGGTTTGGGTGGGATGGAATATTTATAAAAAAAGTTGGTTGTTTTATTTCAATTTCTCTATAACTATGAGAATATTGAAAAAAATATTTTTCAAGTCTGTAACTTGATATTTGTCAATAAACAATAAGAATAAATACTATCTAATTAAGAACCCCTTAATATATAAAGATTATAAAAATTGTTCAGTCATATTTACATGATATTTTTTAAATTATGTATAAAAATAGTTAATAAAGTATATTTATTTTATATTAACTTTAATTTCTATCTACATAAAAGTAATTATATTACACAATGTCGTTTAACTTTAAAGTTAGGTATTGACATCAAACGTGGTAGTTGATAAAAAACTTACAGTAAAATTACTGATTACTTAGGTGGAACCAAGTAAAGAGCCTCTGAAAATACTATTTACAAGATTTCACCAAACAAAAATCTATTCCAAACGTATGTAGTATAACTAATTTAATATTTAATTGTGAAGGTTACAATTATTATATAACTTCATCAATTTACAATATTGGTCTTAGCTTTACAATATTTGATCACTTCTCATTATTATAATGTTCATTCATCAAGCATCATCATCACACACAAATTCACTATTTTGAACATGAGTCTTTAGCACCACACTTATTTATTCTAAGAACCTATAGGATATTTTTACTAGTTTTAATACATTTACCTCTAAAACATATTTCAGTTTCGTGTGAGATTTCTGTCGACATTGATGTACTCATTACATTAGTTGGATCCATGAATGATGACATAGATGAACTTTCTACCTTATTAACAGGTAAACCAGTTGTGTCTTCATTAACTTTTTCTGTTCCGTCCCAAGAGTTTTTATTATAATTTACATCTGGTACATCTGTACTATCGTTTGGTATTGAAGTAGTTATTTCCTCAGGTATAAATCCACTTTCAGTTGTAACTATTTTAGCTTTCGATAGTTCAGTAGTCGTTTGAGGTTCTGATTCTGTAGTACGTGTTATATTCTTTTCACGCTTAATATTATGAGTTTCACCTTCTTGTGACGTTATTCCAAACAAATAGTCCATGAAACTAAATCCATCAGATCTATCGTCAGCTTTAGTGGGCATTGGCTCAGTTGGAGTTGTATTATATATGTCATCGATAGTTGGATCGGGAGATCCTGTACCCAAATCTAAATCCCCAGGACTGATTGCTAGTTCTTTTGGAATAAATGCTGTTGTATGTTTGTTCTGGTCATCGATGACCGTTTCTTCTATATTAGACCCAGTGCTTTTGATTTTATTAAATTCTAATTGAGGCATTTCTTCAAGTTCTGCAAAATCGTCTCCGTTAGAAAAGAAATCCGATAGAAATTGGAATTGTGGTTTATATGTTGTTACTGTATCTTTTTCGTTGTAATCAGTTTTCTCTGCTTTCTGATCTTTGGGTTGTTCAGTTGTATCCAACACTTTGGATTGGAATTTGGGTTTATATGTAGTTACTTTAGTTTTTTCGTCGTTATCAATTTTTTCGTAGACAGCTTTTTGATCTTTGGATTGTTCGATTGTATCCAAAACGTTGGATTGGAATTTTGGTTTATACGTAGTTACTTTAACTTTTTCATCATGTTCTGCTTTCTCGTGGACAGTTTTCTGATCTTTAATAGTTTGCCCAAGTCTGTTGACTGAGTTGCCGTAGTACTGTGATTCAGCAAACTCTATATTTTCAGTCGTCACAGGACGTACTTTGACTTTCTTCCAGAAACCACGACGCCGAGACTTACGCTCTTTGTCCACCTGAAACATTTACAATACCAATAGTTAATATAACAAAAATTATGACGCTTAAGACTCCAGATACTGTAGGTACTTAAGTAACCTCGGTTCTGACTGTTAGCATTTAGGTTCAATACGGTGCCTGGTAACTGTAATAAGCTAGCCCAAACCTACTGGTAAAATGTGGGTCAGTAATGCACTGCTGCATACTCTCTCGAAGTTACAGGCGTAGTTACACGTATTACTATTAGAAAACACGTTTTATTTGCGTTACGTACTGTTGCTATCCCAAATGTTGATAGGGCACTTTAGCGATTAGCTAGTGACTAGGCCTCCAATAATGGCTTCACTTACATATAAAATGTTGGTAATAATTGAATAACGTACTTCTACTACTTGTCGTGGGTTTGATACGAAAACCAAACCTACTTGTGTAAAATTATAATGGCTCACCTCGTCAACAAATGGGGACGCGTCAGTCGTGGTTTGCTCTGTTGTAAATTCTTCTTGGCGTGTGGTAATCCTTGGCGTGTAATTATCTCCAGAGGAGATTATTCTTTCTGGCGGTATTTCACCTATTTCACCACCCTTATGCTTCTTCACTTTACTGTTATATTCATCCTTATCCTGCTCTTCTAAACTTTTCATTACTTCTTCTAACATACTCTCGAAAGTCGACATTGAATCTCCTGAGTCATTCTTCGTCACTTTACTATGTTCTACTAAAGCTTCTAGCGTTGGTGGAATATCCGGAATTTTCTTAATCATTCTGTGGTTTGTAGCTGGTGTCACAGTTAAAAGGATATCGTCGTATTCATTCTTTGCTGTAATTATATCCAGGTCACTATCACTTTCTGGTCTTCGTTCAGTAGTAGCGATTCGTTGGTCGTCTACAATATCATTAGGATTGTATGGTTTGAAGGAATCGACAGTTAATTTTGGTGACCATTGTTCCGGTTCAACTTCTGCGAATTTTGGTCTGCTGATAGAATAGTTTGAATCCTGGTCTTCTATTTCCGCATCAGGTTCAGGTTTCTTGTTGTACCTTTCTGATAATCTCGGTCTGTTACTATATCTAGAATGCAATGAAGCTCTGGTGGTCGATGAAGGTGCCTCAGTTTGAACATCGGGTTTTTCCGTGGTCTTTTCTGGTCTACGACCCCTGAAGCGTACGTTCTTTACTTCATAGGCACGTTTGGTGCTATAAGCTTCAGTAGATGTTGTTGAGTAGGACGGTCTTCTTCGACGGTAGTTTCGTTTTGTAATAGAGTTATCTGTAGATGTGGTTGTAACTAGTGTTGGTTCAGACGAAGCTTCAGGTTTGTATACAGGATGCCTGTACTCTTGTTCTGGCCGTACATGTACTTGTTTTGTTTTCAAATCTGCTTCGATCTCGTCAATTCTCATTGTAGTTCGACGTCTATCAAACACTGGTCTATGAGTAACAGCTTGAACAGGCCTCCTTCTTTCTTTAACCTTAGGTGATTCCGTGGAGGAGGTTTGACTATATTGCCTAACGGCTCCTGGACGTACACGAACTCGCTTATATGACGGTGTTGTTATTATTATATTTTCCTCTACTTCAGTTGCGATATTTTCTGAGCTGGCATCTTTAGTATTATCTGCTTCAGGTAAATCTTCATCCACTTGTTTTACTGTAACGTTTTCAGTATAGCTTGAATATACTGGTACAGTTTCTTCAGTAGCTGTAGCTTCAGTTGCGTAGGCGATGGCATCAGATTTTTCTACCTTTGGTACAGGTGTCGTCTGTTTATTAACATAAATATCGTCGTCTTTATCATTTATAGCATCATCAAAGGCCGATGTTTCAGCGGGTGCAATACTACTCCTACCTTGATAATAATACTCATCGTTACGTGTGGATTGCAACTTTGAAATATAGGGAGTTTCAGTCTGATAAGTACTGAAAGCAGATGAAGGTGTTATTTCTTTTACCACTTCTTGCTCACTCAGTGATGCTCTCTCGTGTGAGTAAGCCTTTTGTGTGTCCACAGGATCAGTTACATACTCCACATTCTCAGGTGATTGTCTAAATGTAGGTTCTGTAATAGCCTCAATATCTACAGTGCTTGCACGTTCCATTAAAGTGACCGGATAGTTCTGATGCAGAACATCTCTTTGGTATGCTAAATCTTGTTCTTTGGTGGAATGTGTCTTTTTTCGGTCATACTGATCTTCACTCGTAGAAGGTTTGTATTGAATTCGTCCTCTAGTTCTCGATTTTGTACTTTTCGTAGTACTTTCACTGGTGTCTACAATTTTGTTAGATGACTTTTCTGTTGATGTTTTATAGGGTTCATATCTGGGTCTGGTTGGAAGAGGTCGCCTTTCTCTTAAGGGTCGTCTCGTTGCTACTTGCTTAGTAGTGTATTCGTTGGAGTCATTCGGTGGTGTTGTTGTATATCGAGGGCGGCCTCTAGATCGGATTGGTGTTCTTCTAGTTGTAGTGGTCGTGGTTGTAGTGGATGACGTTGGATTAGTTGCCGTGATATCAGAAGTGGGTTCATAATTGTTCTGATGGTCATATGTTCCAGGAGTATTATATTCAGGAAGAGGTGTGTTATTTACTTCTGAGGGGTTTTCAGGCTCAGACGTAAATGTTTCAACGTTTTGATTGTTGTTATATTGATCTACTGAATCAGAATCGCCTTTGTAAGTGTTTACAGTGGTATCAAAGTTTGAATTGTATTTATTATATGTATCAATATTATAATTGTTAGCAGTTGGATTTACGTATTGATTTGTTGAAGCATCTATATTCGCATTATATTTATCGTTCGTTGTGTCTACGTCGGAGAGATATTTATGAACTTCCGTATTGTCAACAAAAGTTGGAGTTGGTGTTTTCCGTGAAGTTACCTCAGGTCGCTCCGTGTAGTCGTTGGGATTAAATACAGGATATTTAGGACTTTCGTCTACATTGTAATGTATTTCAGGCGAATAGTTGTTCAAATAGCTCGGTGAGAACTGTTGCTGGTAATTTGGTTTAGATGAGATCTTCTGCTCGGGTGTTGTTGCAGGACTTGTTGGACTCGATGGAGATGGTGAAGGTGTTACGTAGGGTTGCTTGATATCATCGAAGTAATTATGATAATCTAGAGGAGTACTGAAATGGAAAGCTTGATTTATTGAGTACGGGTTGTGTGTCTCTAAGAGTTGGCTGGGATAAGTAACCGGTGGTTTAGTAGTCGTACTCGTAGTGGTGGGTCTTTGCGTGTTCATATATACAGATTGTGTTGGGTGGTTGAACTGGTTAAGTACTTCTGAAGATTTGAAGTTATTCTGAGGTGAAAAGCTTGTGAAGTCTTGAAGATTATATTGAGAACCAGTATTGCTGAGGAAGTAAGACCCAGTTTTTGGAGGTGCTGTTTGTGTCTCCACCTGTGATGGCGGTTTAATCGAGGACACTGTTTGTGGTTCAATAGAATAATAATTGGACTGATAGTTGGGCACAGGTTTTGTATTCGGTGATGCGGTACTGTAGTAGCTGAAAATGGGTTTTTGCGTAATGGGCCTCTGTGTTTCAGGTTTGTTTGTAACAGTATAGTAATTTGAATTAAAGTTTGTATTAAAAGGCGCTTGTGTTTGTGCCGATTCTTTTATCTGGGAATTTATAACTACTGAACCTACGTGAGGTGACGGGAAAGGAATTTTGGCAAAACCATTTGGAGTGTTGTAACTCAAAGGAGCAACAAAAAATGGTAATTGTTTTAGTTTACTATCGCTGTGATCGATGTTGGATAAGTATGGTAAATCAAACTTAACGAAGTTTTCCGGAGGTGGCATATTTGATGGTCCAATAAAAACTTTCGGTGCAGTTGCCGCATTGACTGAATCCAATACAGGGATCGTTTCAGCCACCTTCAGGGAGGAAAGAACGTCTCCAACTTTAAGAGGGCTATTTTTACCAGCATCCTTCATGAAAATAGCTAAAGGTGGCTGATGAGGCTTTAGTTTTTTCGGTTGAGCAGGTATAGGGGTGTAACTTGCAAAAGGTGTAGTCATCGTCGTGTACTTTGCTACTTGATCTTGACCATTCAGTTGTGCGTTGAAGTCAGCAAAATAGTTTGGACCTGAAGGCCTGAAGTCACTCAAGAAATTTGGTTTAACTGGATTAGGTCTTGGCAAATTTTGAGTATATAGTTCAGTCTTCAATAACTGCGAATTAGTAAGAGGACTTCTGAAGTTAAATTGACCTCTATTTAGTTGTTCTAGTGGCACGTACAGCAGCTGGACTTCTTCGCCCTTCTCGTTTTTAGATCGTTGCGGTATGATTTCCTGTTTAATTTTTTCGTTGCCTTCAAATTTTATCTTTTGCAGTGACTGCGGTTTCTTTTTGGATGAAAAGCCAAATTCATTACTTGCATTTTCTACACGGTATCCATCTACAAACTTAGGCGTGTCTGGTTTATATTTCTGTGGGGAATTTAGAAAAGGTTTGTTTTGAAATGATACTGGAAGACTCGCAGCTTGGGGGAAAGAAACTGGGTTAACATTCTGAGGTCGAGCAATTAGTTTTGGTTGAGGTGGTATGGGATTATTTTCAAAACTCAAAGGCGGGGCTCTAAAACCTTGGTTTAAGGGGAAATTGGGCTGTGATAAACCAAAGCGAATGCCTTGTGCGGCGAAACCTTGGTCAGTCAGGTAGTTTTGTGGCGCAGATGGAACGGAAGGTACAGATTGCAAGTATAGCTGTCTGTTAGCTTGAGCATTGAATAAGTTTCTTGTAGAGAACATATCGGCATTAAAGCCAGCAGGTCCTGATAGGCCTGGGAACGGCTCTGAGAGTATTCTAGGTTCAGCGACGGCCTGTCTCTTTACAGGTGCCGGAGGCGTATCTAATTGTTTTTCTACTGGAGCACGAAGTGGGACCCAATCGCTCATCTCTGAGGTATGTGTGCTGAGTTGACGAGACCATCTTCCTTGTTCATCTGCTGATGACGTCACTGATAGCAGTGTCAGCAGGCAGGCTAAACGGTGCCGTGTACCGTACGCCATCTGTAAATAAAAAAAAACTCGTGAGTTCTTCTTATCAATTGTATAAGTCTGAAGGTTTCCTTTGTTTAATCATCAAGGTCTCTGATTGGATTGAATTTTGCTAAACGTAGCGTAATAAACTGCTCAGGGTATTTACCTAACTATCTATGTACAAAATTTCAACATAAAATTTTGAAAACCGGAAAGACGAACAACCGTTAACGTGCGAGCCAGACACGCGCACGAAGGGTTCCGTATAATTATCTATAAAAACGGCAAAAAAACACAATTTTTGTACAGGAGCCCCATTTTTATTTTATTCTGTCTTAAGTATTTGTTGTTATAGCGGCAACAGAAATACATCAACTTTAAAATTTCAACTTTATAACTATCATGGTTCATGAAATACAGCCTGGTAGACGGACGGACGGGCCGCGGTAAGAGTTTCCTAAGCCTACTGAGTAAAGGGTCCCGTTTTACCCATTGGGTATGGAACCCTTCAAAATTAAAAAAAAAGATAGTTTTTATAGCAATAGTTTTTCGAATGGCAAAGTGCCTCAATGCATTCCACCAAGTAAATAAAAAAAAGAACATTGCCTAATTTGTGACTACATGTCGTAATGTTAATGTCCTAACATATTTGAGCCAACTTTCACGCTTGGTGTGCAGCCTACTAGTCCTACTGACCGGTATCGGACACTGGGTCAACATGCTCTTCGTTTAAGTAATTACTTACTCAATTAACACACACTTGCGTACATTAATTAAGGTGATTTCAACGTCAGACGCGCTATCACGTTACTATCAGTGTGATTATTCATGTACCTTTTTGCAATTAATTGACCGACTAGAAAATGAGATCAAAAAAAGTTTTTTTAAATCTTTAATTTGGCGCGTAGGTCTATTAAGGTAAGGCGCTGTCTCCACGAGCGAGAGAATCGCGGCGATATTGTCGTCGTCCCACGTATTTCTATACACTCTCTATGAACGCGTCTCCACACGGCGATGTTATCGCGGCGACAGAAGTACAGACTCGGCGCGATTCTCTCGCTCGTGAAGACAGCGCCTAAGAGTTTGGAAGGAGTCAAGGGAAGCCTTTGTATTTACAAAAAAAAAAAATGGCGCGTTTTTTCCACATAGCATACAATACGTTGTTGTAGTTACGCAGGACGAGGCGGTATGGTCAAAAGACTTTAGCCTGCCCATAAATGGGCGAAGAGACTAAAACAATTTTGTTGGTAATCATCTATCTATGCGTATGCGTATGTATTGGTGGTATTAATCCAGTTTAAACTATGCCGATTAAAAAATTGTAAAAGCAGGTTCGAAACTCGGATAGCAAATATTATACTGTAGGTACCTGTACATATTTATTTTTGTTTTATTTATTTCCTTTAACTATTATTTTTATTTCTTTCTTATTATTTTGTAAGTAATTAAAGTCATTTATTCCAATTGTTTTCTTAACTTAATTTTTTTTACAATATTTAAAAAAAAGTTTCATTTAAAATAGGTATGCAATGCATGCTACTAATTGCAAATGTTGAGCGGCGCAAATTTTCTTATTTTTTTTATGCTCTATTTTCATGATTTCAGAGATATACACTCCCGGGTATGATGTCGACCAGCATGCTAAATTTGGTCAAAATCGTTAAAATCGTTTCGGAGGAGTTGGCACACAAACGATTTACACTTGTCGTCTAAGATTGAGCTACGCTTCGCTCCGCTCAATAAAAAAATTAATGTCAGACCACTACAGACTGACAAACCTCCTAACGATGCGTGCCGTGTCGAGGATGACAGCCTTCTGTATCTGACCCTTGATCCAACAGTCTAGCCTGTACGTCCCCAATATGATGTCATTGTATTGATGAGTATTGGGGACGTACACTCAATGGGCGTTTTCACATTGCACGATAACGACATACGATATCGTGACGATAATTTACATTCTTACCTTAAAGTTACTGCTGCTACTTACTATATCGTGTGTCGTTATCGTGCAATGTGAAAACGCCCATTGAGTGTACGTCCCCAATACTCATCAATACATCATATTGGGGACGTACACTCAATGGGCGTTTTCACATTGCACGATAACGACATACGATATCGTGACGATAATTTACATTCTTACCTTAAAGTTACTGCTGTTACTTACTGTATCGTGTGTCGTTATCGTGCAATGTGAAAACGCCCATTGAGTGTACGTCCCCAATACTCATCAATACATCATATTGGGGACGTACAGGGTCATAAATACTAATCTACCTCTTGTCTAATCGTAATTTCTCCGACGCATTGGACTAATATAATAATACGTACGTCTCATAACCATGAAACTGAAAAGCGAAACGATTGTATTTTTCTGTGGCACAAACATAAAGCGGTAGCGATCTGGAACACTAAATTTTTGAAGAACGGTATGTTTTGTCACGCTTGGTAAGTACCTATACCTAGCAGTTTGTATACATACTAGTACATATAATTACGCCTGTACATATCCCTGAAGGGAAAGGTAGGGGTGCATTAGACACCCCATATATTTTTAAGAATGTTGGCAGTTATCTTTAAAGGCTTTTATTGGACAAACCAAATGTATGTAATGAGCTGTATAATGAGCTGTATTTTTAATACGTTTATTACAACGGTATACCCGAAACCAATTCTGCACAGCTTGTGCGGTTGTGTTTACAATATTAGGAACAAAATTGAAAACTGGAAGCGTGTCAAAGATGCCTCTTTTTGACAATAGCTTAAATCATAGATGATAAACGCCCGAAAATCCAATAAAATTTTTGTATTTTGATGTAACTTGCCGAGTGGAATTTACGTTAAAAGATTTGTTAGGTGTGAAATCACTGCCGGCCTCACTAGAAATACCTGAGACGCCCGACAAAGGACGTTGGTGCTGCCGCTGCCTTGGGTCGGGAATCAATAAAAGGTGTGATGTCTATAGAGATGACACGTCGATAGAGTGGTAGCCGGGGTTCGAACACGCATCGCCTCATAATATTTTAGATCAGGGATCACAGCATGGTGAAATAAATTATGTAGCGTCAGAAAACCTCTAGATCAACAAGATAGTCATACCTACATAACAATATGCCGTGATTCGCGATTCATGTATTATTAAATCCTAAAAAAATATTTTACTTGTACCACACAAAATTTAAGCTGAAATGTAATTGAACGTATCGTATTGTGGTTAATGTACTTTCCTCTTAATGTTAATTGGCACTTGTGGGTATGTTATGTCTACGTGAAAGTATGTCCGTCTGTGCCGCACTAATACACCAATATCTAAGTGTAAAATTTATCAAAATATTTATTAGCAAATAACACTTGCTTGTGAAGTGAATTAAGAGATGATTTTCACAAAATTTAAGACATGACTGACCAGAAAAGTGTCTAAATAACACTCTAGAGAAATAGGTACATAAAAGATTAACAGTCATAGGCACGTTAATCATCCTTCACATGCGACGTACACCACGCATTATGACATCTGAACCGGATCTGGCCTATACAATTTGTATGGTAACAAAAACACTGGTCATTCACCACGCTGTCTTACGCGTCACCGCACCAGATTGGCGTGTTCCCATGTTATCCCACGCGTACGACGCTGTCACACACTTTTAAAATGTCATAGCGCTTAGGTAACATAAACGTCAAACGTCTTAAGACGTAGGCCTAGTGTGCCACTGTCTCCCACGTCGCATGGCATATACGTCGTATGTGACCAGTGTGTTTTAAGGTTTACTTATTCATTTTCATTTCATATGTTTCACATTCATTTATTTATTCATTTAGTCCCTAGATGGCGCATCAATATTTTTTTAATATTCGAAAGTAAACAAAGCTTATCTTTCAAGAGTGTGGTTTCCTCTATGTTCATTTAGTTGTCTTTCAGCCGACTTCCAAAAAAGGAGGAGGTTCTCAATTCTCTACCTCTGCCTACCCCCTCGGGGATATGAGCGTGTTTATATTTATGTATTGTAAAGAAGATTTATATATGTAGAGAAAGTCATAGTGATTTCTTGTAATGATTGTCTCACCACAACCGCAAGGAAAGTAATATTTTATCATTTAGTAGGTAGTATGTTTAGTATAATAGTATAGTCCGAGACGCCCAGGACTTTAATTGGCTGTGCTATAGCGGCTGGCACGTAAGATTTTGTTGCCTTTCATTATTTCAATTTCAAAATTACAATATAGCTGCTACTTTTTATTAAATTCATTCGGCCATTTGGACATAACCCATTATAAATGTGCCCGGTGAAGGCAATAGGATTGCCCCCTATTACGTGGGACTAAAAATACTAGCAAATTGTGGGTGTGTAATGCACCTGTGCCTACCCCTTCGGGGATATAGGCGTGATATGTGTGTAGGTAGTATGTATGAGTACAATTTGTGTATCAGGAGAAATGTGGGCGTTCGTTACGCCTACTTTACACCAGTCTCTCGTAATAGGGAAAAAGATTTTACTCAACTTGGGGCAACATAATTTTGTCAACTTTCATACTAGTTGACCGAGTGAGCGAAGCGTCTCAGTTTCATTGAGGACTGGCCGATTTGGCGTTGTTTGTCTGTATGTATGTATGTGTGTCAGTTCCGGTTTACAGGCCGCATTTTCATGAAATTTGGCATAAGTGTTCTTTGTTGCAAGGCGCAACTTTAGTCGAAGGGATTATTCGATTGGGGGGAAGATGGGGGAGAAATGGAAAATAACGCGAGGTCTACTGTTCGCAGAACTACTAGTTATTTTGTATTCTAATAAGGTTTTCTTTCTAATAAAAAAAATTATCGACAGATATTATAAACAAACAACTGCGCCGCCCGCCGAACTTGTTTTATAGCTAACTAGAGGACGCCCGCAGCTTTACCCGCTTGACATATTATATATGTTACGGCTAATACCCGAAGTGCGGCTGCACCTAGTTTTAGCCAGTTAGAACTAGGTTAAGCCACTTACTCTTGGTTAAACCTAGCACGAGCCGTAAACAAGAAATAAAACAATCTCTTTTTTCTAGCGCTGGCACTCGCCCGGGGCCGCTGCCACGGCACCGCTCGCTTCGCTCGCTTGGCTCGTGCATAGGAGATCACAGTTTTAACCTAACCTAACCTACCCATTTTGTTTCAAGAAGAAATTAACCTAATCTAAATAGTTCAGTTCGAACCTAGTTATAGCCGGCATGATGAAGGCTAGACCTAGTTTTACCCGAAAACAATCGGCTCGTACTAGGTTTAACCAAGAGTAAGTGGCTACACCTAGTTCTAACCGGCTAAAACTAGGTGCAGCCGCACTTCGGGTATTAGCCGTAACATATACACAAAAACCTTCCTCGAGAATAACTCCATCCATTGGTGAAAGCTGTATGAAAATCTTGCGTAGTTTTAAAGATCTAAGCTGAAGCATACACAGGGAACGGGCGACTTTGTTTTATAATATGTAGTGATTACTGATCTCGATAAATATACTGTTCAACACAAAAATAATTATTCAATTCCAGCCAGTACTTCCCGAGATTAACGCATTCAAACAAATATAATCTTCAGCTTAGATTCCACGCGGCATTTGCAATATCGGTGAATGAAAATCTTCAATCATGTTACGTAAGTTCTACTTATTTTACCGGATGTGGACATGTGGACACAAAGTACGAGAAAATATTATTAAATAAACATTGTATTAATGAACGAATCCGACTATCGTTGCATGCTATTGCTACGAGTATTACTACGGGACGTCACGATTGTTGACGATTATAAGTGAATGAACTGCTTTGGATCTAGGGTTGCCACAAACGGCATCTTGTTGTAAATCCTATTAATATTATATTCGCCAAAATTGTAGGGAGGATTGGAGGTTTGTTACGTTCTAACCGACTTCAAAAAAAGATTAAAAACGATTGTTAGCGATTTTAAAAAAAAAATGTTATTTGTTATTAAATAACATTTTTTAATTATTTTTAAAAAAAACAATATGAAAGTTACTGCTTTCCGTGTGGTCCATTTCAATTTGGTCCCATTCCGACAATTATTTGGCCACATTCCAGTATTTTGAAGTAGGTTTTTGTGTCAATGTTTCTCGTCCATCAACAGGTGCACCGCGTGCAAGTGACTGCATGGGCATGAGTTGGACCATGGAGATGTTAAAGGCCCATTAGCACCTCATATTTTTAGTACTATTTTTAACTACTTACTACAGAACTTAAAATGTGCAGGCGCTGCTGCTGTATCGGCTGAAGGCCTCAAACGGCGTAAATATGCTAACCTAGCAGGTGATTACATATTCGAGCCGTTTGGGGTTGAGACACTGGGGTCATGGGGTCCGAGTGCTCGCCACCTTTAGAGAGACATTGCTAAACGTTTAATCGATGCTTCCCAGGAGCAGAAGGCTGGCTATTTTCTGGCAAAAAGTATAAGTATCGCTATCCAACGTGGCAACACAGCCTGCATTCTGGGAACCTTCCCAGTCGGCAATGACGCGGAGGATTTTTTATACGAGATTTTGTAATGTAAATATTTTTAGTATATATGTATAATTATGTATATTGTAATTCTTATTGTAAATAAATGACTTAAAATAGAGTTAAAGGTGTACGATATTGAACCTATCTAGCATAAAAATCAATAAAAAAATGTCATAATTATTCCTTAAAATAAACGTCAAAAATTGACACGACAACCGACTTAAAATTACCGAAATGGGACCAAATAATTGTCGGAATGGGACCAAATTGAAATGGGACCACTTCGGAAGTAATTTTCAAAATCGGTTCACCCAGTCCAGATATATGATGTAACAAACATAAAAAAAATAAAAAATACAACATACAGTCGATCAAGAGTCAATTGAGAATCTCTTTTTTGGACGTCGATTAAAAATGTTGTCCGTATAAATTTATTACGCTAGAGCAGAACAGAAAAGAGCACTTCTCTGACCCAGAAAGTAACCAGCCAGTCTTGATGTTATTCATAACTTGAATAAACATAAGTACGAAAATACTTGATACACTGCTGGCCGTGTAAAGGGATACGCGCGGATGAACATCTCGAACATCAGTTGCATAGTTTCGAACGCAACGTGCGCAGTACCTAACCCACTCCGAGATCGATTTACGTAATTTCCATCGCGATTATTTAATTTTATATGTTCTAATTATGTCATTTTGAAGTACGAGTACATAACACAGAAGTCGTTATTATTCTAGAACTCCTGTTTATTGATACTTAGGAGCTTTATGATGACTGATTTGAAGATGTAAGATCGGTTTAAAGTTAACGATTTCTGTTATGCGAATTATATTCTTATAAGAACTATTATACAAGTTTTATATCATCAAGTTGTGACGGGAATAATAAATTTGGATTGGTAATTATTACAACACTTACTTGTTTTATTGCTTCCCTGTGTTTTTTATGTTACTTGTATTAAATCATATTAGTTTATAGTTAGTCTTATGAGTTATGATATGACATACTTAACTTATTTACACACATTACACAATACTGTGAATGGAAACATTATATACATGTATACAAAGGCACCATATATCTCTAAAGAGATCTCTTTCAATGGGCCTTAGGGAGGAGACGTGAGTTCAATCAGGTGCTGGCGTGTGTGCATGTTAATACTGTTGTTCAGGTTAATAAACTTACATACACTTTAGCTTCATAAATACACAAATACATACATATTAACTTATCATAAACATATATTCATAAACTTACTTTGTTTTACAAAAATTACACATAACTCAGTAATTCATAATTAACCAAATGCAAAATTTCCTCGACGTCACAACAATGCTACAACCAAATGGGAGTAGGATTTTACTTACCAGTTTTTCAATCAATCAAAACATGTATTATGAAACATGGATATTAAACTTGTTGTATCAATTACAACAAGTTAAATCGCGCTTGCATTCTCAGGCTATATTTATAAGTAAGTAAGGGCTACCACACAGGGCGAGTCAGCGCCAGGACCTCTTAGTGGGTCTGGGCGTGGATATCCTCTCGCTGGAAACTATGTTCCAAGCCATGGTCTCTAGCGCGAGTAGGTGGAACGCGGCCGTGTCCTTCTGCGAGCAAGTCATGCTCGCGAAGGAGGCGGCCGAGAGGGAGAGGGAGCGTACCCTCCCCGCTGAGTTTCGCAGTCAGTGGCCAGGGCGCCGCAGACTCATCTACGCCCAGGACCATCGACCTCCATGATCGGGGCCTGAGGACGGCGAGATAGCCACCCGCCGTCCTTACAGAAGCAGGCTAGCAAGCAACCAGATTCACTCACCGACGCGGGATAAAACCCAACCCCAACGACGCGGGATTTTCATTCCGACCAAACCACCGAAGAGGCCACAGCTGTGTGGCCAAAGTCCGCCGGGCGCCACTGGAAATACCTTCTGGGATCACTGGAGACGCCCGCAGCAATGGACACGGAAGCGGCCGCGATCTCGCGGAATTAAAAAAAAAAGGTCTACCACACATCATAGTCAAAACTGTTTTTTAGACATTTTTGTCTCACGCAGACAACTCTGTCTTAAAACTGCCTTAAATCTGTTTTGTCTACAACACGCCGAACACCATAGTCAAGTCGCCGTGTTTGTGATTGTCAGTAGTTTTGTCTAAAGACAGTTTGACTGTTTGAAAAATAATGTTCCACCAATATTGTTACGCTAATTCTCTACTCACGCATGACCCATTACGTCACTTGTGTTCCGAACTGGATAACAATAGTCTATGGTTAGCTGGTGGATAGAACTGTCTTTTGTTTATAGTAATTTCCTTTAGTGAAAGTTACTGGACTTAGACTCTGCTGACTGACCTATTTTTAATGATCGAAAGTGTATTCTTGTGATATTGCCTCCATCCAAAGGCTGTGTTAGGCCGCTTTTAGTACATTAACTTTTAGCCAAATAACCTTAACTATTTGCAATGTGCATTAGAGGGTGTTTAATTTTATCTCAATAATTTTATTAACAGCAATAAAGTTATTAGTAGAGTTTGAGGTAGTTAGAGCTTCAAAAAAATCTGCCTGGTTTAACTACAGAACTTCGATATCGCCAGTGGGCAGTCACTTCCCGAAATATATCGAAGTTCAGCCGCTTTCAGTTATTTAGCCTGTAAAGCCGACCTCAAGTGGGTTCTGAAAAGGTTCAGTGGATGATGATTGGTGGAGTTCATTTACGTTTGAACCAGTAAACAGCACATGCCACAGTATTTAAAAACAATATTTCATAACACTGTAACTAACACCGATAATCGACACGACACGTGAGGAGGTGTTTTCTACTGACAATGTCGGCAGCTGACACCAATTGTCAACATTAGTGGCCACCACACGCGAATGGTTCAACTGCTTATTGTGTTGGGCACTCGCCAAAATAACAGTAGCCCCCTAAGCGAAACGCTTGGAAGAGTTTATCGAAAACCAATGAGATCGCAGAAAATTTTAAGTGTCAATTTGGTCACGTGACCTACATATTCTGCGATTTCATTGGTTGAATAAGTCGATCAGCACTGCCATCCTCATAAGGCAGGCAGGTGAGAGTCGGCGCATGTAACAGCGGGGATGAAGTCTTATTTCAAACTAGCTAAGGCCCAAGGCTGTCAATCGCCCGCGTGGAATGATTTTCTAGTTGCTAATTCCCACTGAAACAAATTCTTGGAGGTAGGCAGATGTGCATTACGAGCCGTTACCGACCGGAGATCGTAAAAAAAGCAATAACCACTCTGTTATCCAAACCTAAGTTCCAACAGTTCCGATGTTACTGACATAACTACCTAAACTCTCTGCAGTCCTGGATTACACTTTCTACTCAACAATTAGAACAAAACTAAAGAGCCACTTATATTATTATTAGCCTTCTTGTTTTACTTATTTAGATGACAATTGTCGAAACTAGCTCTCTCTCGAAATAGCTTCAGCAAACAGGTTAGCATTCACCTATATCTGAGCAGTAAACATAAAATGATGTTGAACGTACAACCGGTAAAAGTTACCGGCCTAGAAACTAGTATTTTACTAGTGGGCATTATCTATTTCTAGCTGTATTGAGATCAGTGGTACCATCATTATAGAAATTAGGAAGTCAACTCGTTCGAAAACTTTAGAAATTTTGTTCTGTACTCGCATTTTACACATTGCAAAGGTGGGTGACCATTTCTTAAGACATTCAGATCCCTCCGTACCTCGGAGAGCTCGTTAAGTCGTTGCGTTGTTCCCGGTCATCTACGAACTTCTGTTACAGTCGTTAGGGGTAGTTGGAGTCTTAAAAACCCTATCGGTCAATATACAGAACATCGATATCGCTCATGAAGTGTGAAGGTCAGAATGGCAAGTACTCCACGGAAAATATCGAAGTGCAGCCGCATCACAGTTAGACTGGAAATCCGACCCCAAATAGGTACATTGGAAAAAGGTTCGATGGATGAAGTTGACATAATATAATCGGATATCGTTTAAAAAAGAAATCGGCTTTGTCTATGTTCTCTACAGTTGCTTGGAGTAAGTACAACGCTCTAGTTCGTCTTGAGAATGACTACGCTTCGATGCCCAGGCGATGCGTGTCAAACAACATTATTAGAAATGTAATCGAAACTCTATTTCAATAAGCTTACAATATATAATCTATTACGGTAATGAATACGGAATCAAAACCAATTGTCACTTTATGATAATTTTGATTCATATGCAGAATTGAAAACTGAATTAATTTTAACTGAAAATTAAATATACTTTGACCGTCAGTTAACTGAAGTTATATTGAAAATAAACCATTCTCTAAATACTGTATTTTTCTCGAAAGGGTAAGCAGAGATATTAAAAAACACTAATCGCCATCTTTGAAATCAAAGTTTTATATTCAATTGCTTTCTAGATGCTTAGAACTCGTCTCTGTCATCCGAACCTTCACGCGATGCACCTTCTTATAAATTTCTGGAAACTATACAATTTTATTATTATATGGAACCAACATAGGACTAACAAGTTACTTCGCGAAATGTGCAATTAAAAACTGCTCTATTTCTATGGGATAAAGACGTAATTTGTCTGTGTATGTGCCTTACTGGCACACTTTCCTGTAAAAAAGCTATCAGAAAAAGAAATTAAGCCAATTCCATAAAATAAGAAATTGATTTCATACATTGTATAAAACCTGAGGAATAATATTTGAATAATGTATTACTTAAATGTTATTTCAATTTTAAAAAGATGTTACGTTTTCTGTACACTGTATGCCCATAATCGGTATACAACTATGCAGCTAGTTTCACAAAAAATGAGTGAAATGACAGGAAGAGTGGCCGGTCCAGTTTGGAGCGGACCAAACCGGTATTAAGCAGTAACTACCGGTTTTATATGAGCGTAACTAATGCATAGCGTCACTTTTTATAGGATTATGCACCGGTTAATCTAAAAACGTTTGGTTATTATGTTGTTCTACATACTTACATACGTATATTAACGTCTAAATAGTCGTGAACATACGTATGTAAGTGCCTGCCTCTACCTAGGCAGGGGCATATTTTAAGTACACCAACTTATCGCAAAGTAATTTTATTGTTGGTTTCACGGAATATGAGCCAACCCTATTGCTGAGTATTTTTATAAGTCCCCAAGTATTGGGTGGAGAGATCGGCGGTCAAGGTGTTAAACAGACCACTAAGAACCTTGGCGTCAAAAGTTCAAAACTATACGGGGGTACCGCACGATCTCCGGAGAGGCTGCATGTCTCTTAGCCGGGACCCCTCCATGGGACCTGGAAGCGAGAGCCCTTGCGTCATTGTTCCAATCCAGCCCCACAGCACGCAACCAGATTCACTTACCGACGCGGGATAAAACCCTACCCCAACGACGCGGGATTCTCACCCGTAGAGACCACACAGGTGGTCAAAGTCCGCCGGGCGCCACTGGAAACACCTTCTGCGTGTGAACCAGAGACGCCCGGCAACGGACGTGAGAGCGGCCGTGGCCTAGGGCCGCGGAATTAAAAATAAAAGTCTCCAAGTATTTTATCCATGTCATTTATGTGTGTTAATACTTTTTTACTATTATGTTATTTTTACAGAACATTTACGAAATGTTCTGTATAATACATACTTATTAACAAAAATTAAATAAAAACAGTTTTTACTATTAGCGTTTCATCATAATTATTAAGTGTGTGTGTAATTATTTAGTGTGTTAAACGACGCGACGCTGGCGATTTCGTCCGTGGTCTTGTTTTTCTAATATTACAACGCTTTTATTATTAGCTTCACTTGTATGTATGTACGTTTGTAACCGACTCTTTTGGGTTCGATTTTGCCCTACTTTGAACGATCAGATTTAATTCAAACTTTGCACACCTGTCAAAGACCGATGATAATGCAATAATTCGATTGAAAATTAAAGAAAAAAAGAAACTAGAAAATTAAATATAAATAATAAATAATAGTTTGAAAAAACTAAAAAAAACACACTTTTATAGAGAATCCAACTAAAAAGTAGAAAATAAATTTTAATAAGTTTGGATTAAGAATAGTGTAAATAAGAAATAAATGTATATTATTGTAAAAGAAGCGTGAGGTGCATTTTAAGATATTATCAAAATGATAATTCTTCTACTCATATCTGTCAATAAAATATTTATAACTATTGACACTATGCACCTCACGCTTTTTTTCCATTAATATACATTAATTTTTTATTTACACTATTCTTAATTCAAACTTATTAAAATTTATTTTCTACTCCTACTTTTTAGTTGGATTCTCTATAAAAGCGTGTTTTTTTAAACTATTATTTTTTTGATGGCCGATCCGGTCCTATCGGTCGTAGGGTGATATAAATAGCCTATACCCTTCCTCAATAATTGGACTATACACATAGATATATACAAACAAATATTTAAATTCGAACCAATAGTTTCTGAAAGCGCGTTCAAACAAACAACCTCCTCAGCTTTATACATATTGGTACATTTAGATAATAATACGAGTATATAGTTTCCATCACATATGCGTGCTACATACCTAATAACATTCCCCCGTATTGCATGTGGCAACATCCCCATAAGGCTGGCAACGTTGCCACATTGTATGGTCGTTGAGTTAAATAGAAACCGGCCTTATGGTCACGTCTGCATCTCTCTACTATGTATGTAATAACAGCTATTCTCGTAGTTTTCACTTTGCTTTAAAAGCCAAGACATATAGTTACAACACGCCTACCTATATCTCCGAAGAAGGTGACAAAACTATGGGTCTTAATTCAATTCAAAAATTGTCAACTGTAAATGTGTTTAAAGCAAGCATTGTTACTAACCCCATGAGTCTTGTTACTTGAATTGAAATGAGGTCTTTATTTACAATAAGAATTACAATATACAAAATAAACATAATTATAGACTAAAAATATTTACATTACAAAATATCGTTTAAAAAATCCTCCGCGTCATTGCCGACTGGGAAGGTTCCCAGAATGCTGGCTGTGTTGCCACGTTGGATGGCGAATTGAAATAAATAAAATATTAAATATATATATATATATATATATATGAAATAAAACGTCCCATTAACGACAAAAAGCTTGCACCTGTTGTTATGCACACTGTTATGAACACAGAGCGACGAATTTCGGACCTGCGTGCGTACCGTTCGACCCGTGTAGCTCTATGGTTATAAATAAACATCATGAAAGATCAAAAATACACAGAATCTATGTAAAATATGTAGGTATACCAGAATGTATGCTTTTTAAATACATACTATACATTAAAATGTTGATTTTCTCTGAGCGGAAACGAAAGACATTGACAGCCGGTCTGTATGTATGCTCACCTTATGTGTTAACTTTCTAAGAAAATGTACGCTAGATGAATGTGTGTCTATAAAAATGGTTAAGGCGATTTTATCATCATTATGTACTTACCTGCCTTTTTATCCAAATTATTTGTGGTCGGCGCATGTGTGTTTCTCCTCCACACATCCCTGTCACTATCAGATGTCATCTTCTCATTTAACTTTATACGGGGGACATAAAATATCATTGTCGGGGGTTCGATTTTTGCTGAGCGCGTGGTTGGTGGCTTTTTAGGTTACCTCTGGGGCGCTCCGCAAAAATCGGGTTCCCAGATACTCACATACCGAACAATGTTTCTTATCCTGCACCTGGAGCTAGTTAGGAATAACCAATTCTTCTGTGTATCAACTAATCACGCATTACCTTGACATTGGCGAAATCATCGATGAACATCGATGTAGCCACGTTTTTAAAGAAAGATGAAGAACTTTATACTCTCCATCCACTGAACGCCAGGAAAAGTCCTAATCCAATATTGGGATTTGTAATTCAGTCTAATTGCGTAGCAAGCGGCTGAACTTCTACGATATCTTCCATGAAGTGACTGCCACACTGACATCCACCGCACAGCCCATTGGCGATATCGAAGTTCTGTAGTTATACCAGTCGGATTAGGGCTCCATCTACCCATAACGACTACCATAGATTATAGATGTTTGTATGACAACCGGGACTTACGGCTTAACGTGCTCTCCGAGGCACGGAGGGATCGCAATGTCTCAATAGTCACCCATCTTAAGACAGACGTGGCTAGAGTTGGTTAACCTTTAACCTATGCAAAATGTTAAAGATAAAAGGATCTACCTTTGAGATAGAAGTAAGGGCGTGATTGATTGCCTCGAATGTCCTCGATACACCGGTTCACCTTTATAACAAGACGTAGTACCTACTATGATTCTATAGAGCTCAAAATTAATTAGCTTTTGTTTAATATTGTGAAACGTGAAATGTGTTGCGTTATTCGTAGGTATAACTATCATGGTTGCGGGTCCACGGGTCCTAATTGTTCGTGATGCTTTGAGTAAGTTATTGGGAAATGAAGATATTTTAATAGTCGAAACTGATAGGGTTGCCAATTTCATTTAACAGCAAAAGCATTTTGTTAACCTACGAAACCCATTAAGATGTATACAGAGCCATTCGAATTTTATTTGTAATAAACAAATTAAACAACCCCCCATGGGCAAAAACAAAGTACCTTCAAGAATTTGAAACCTATAAAACAAATGTTGCTACATTATTAGGAATTAAATGAGTGACGTAATAGAAGCTGTCCCTAAGAGTTTAATTAGTTTTTTTCTTGAGGCTAAGCCGTAAGCAGTTAAAGAGAATATCGACTAATATATGCCTACACTGTCCAGTAAGCTTTCACACTTCCCATAAATTAATGTCACAACCATTTATGGCATTACGTCATGTAATTGTCGGTACACTACCATTATTTTTCACGATACCTATATTTTATGACTGACTTTCATATTACTTTTATAATTTACGACATAATATTAAAGATATTAATCATGTTAGTGAAACGTTAAAAGTGAAATTGGTCAAAAGCCTCGTATCCATATCAGTGTTGTTCTCTGAAAATAAAGTGAGTATTGTCTCTTAAATTATTATTTTATCGTAAAAAAGTTGATAGGTCCTTCAAGATAGATAGCAAACCTTTTCAGAGTTGCTAAATAAGTGAACGTTCGTATCTGTTGGTTTGTTTATTACACGTAAAAACTAGTGAATTAATTTATATGTTTGGTATAAATTACATACTAAAATTATTGCATTGGTAAACTACGCTAATATTGTGATAAGAAAGGGGACGATGACGTCTTAGTAGGTATAGTATTAAAGTTCGCGATATCGCAACCAATACAGACTTTGAAACGATCTTAGGGGGGCTAACAAAATATTGTAAATTCTACAACAGTATTTTTGTATATTTGACATCTACACACATATCACGCATATATCCCCCGCACAATTTGCCAGTATTTTTAATCCCGAGTAATAGGGGGCTAGCCTATTGCCGTCACCGGGCACATGCATAATGGGTTATGTCCAAAATGGCCGAATTAATTTAATAAAAAGTAGCAGCATATTGTAATTTTGAAAAACTAATTTGAAACCCGTTGCCTCGCGATGAAATGTTGATAAAAGGCAACCAAATATTACGTGCGAGCCGCTAAGGCACAGCCAATTAAAGTCCTGGGCGTCTCGGACTATAGATTTGACATCTATCGACATTTATTTACATAGTAAACTAAAAGATTAACCTGGCAAATTTACTTACTTACTTAATGTAATATCATTGGCCCCCCTGATAGTTATCACAGTTTCTTCCGGTCAGTTTTGTTCATTTCAAATTCAAAATAAGAATACAATCAGTTCTTATTATGAAGCAGGCGAAGGTGTTTTAGACATACATCCAATATAAAAACTCACTTTTTTTTTTGTGTCGTTGAGCGTTTTCACTTTCGCCAAAACTCGTTTACGAACCTGTCATAATAACGTATCTGTGTGTGTGTGCGTTGACAAACACCTGTCATTACAAGAGATTGTCTCTTTGGGCACATGCATGTCATGCACATGCAAGACGTTGTACATCATGAATTCATGATAGTAAATTGTAGTCTATGGTTTCACTTGCAAAACTACAAAGTCCAACTAATAATTAAAACGGGAAAGTTTGTAGGGATACTCTAGTGGACAACTGGACACAGCCCAACAAAGCCTGAGCATGTACCTACCAATTTTTAAACAGATTAAAAAAAAAGAGCTCGTTACCATAGGGCTCGGAACAAAAATGTGTTAATTGTGACATTTTCTGCGACATCATTGGTTATATATAGACAAACTCTTTCGATGTCATACTCATAGGGTTGCACCACCGAAAGTCCTAATATCCGGATTTTTATTTACCTACTTTACGTAACGGACGCATCGAGACGAGCAATAGAAGCGCATGCAAGAGCGATGCACTCGAGAGAAACACGACCGACTCGGTCGTTGACGTGTGAACTTGATTACCAACTCACGTAGGTACGTAATCAAGTACCTCGTCAAAGTAGTAAAATAGTCTTAAAAATAAATCGCTGTACATTTGTTTGGAGAACGGCTGTACCGATTTAGCTAATTTTGGTCTTAAAACCCAGACCTTTGGGTGCAAAGGGGGTCTACCAACATCTATAGGGCCCCAGCGACCTCACCTGCTAGTGGCACACCTGCTGATAAACGGACGAGGCTCGTTAATTTACGGTACCTATGGAGTGGCTTCGGCCCCTACGTGGGTACCAGGTGGTACAACAATGTTGGTCCGGAGGGGTACCACCGTGCAGCTGTGCTAAAGCCCCCCAAGTAACCCAGCCCAGGCTGGGTTGCGTTAGGGGTTCGAAACGGAGTCTAGTGTGGGTGGTGTGGGTCGATTCGCCGGCCAGGGAGACCCTTAGCAACGGCGTTGCCGCGGCCGCCCGCAACACAGTCATGGGGCCCGCGTGGGGCCAACCACCCCAGGAGGCTGCCCCACATGTTGCGCATAATCCTGATGTGGGATCGCCGCTCCGGGTGGTGACCGGTGTGGGGTAGCGGCGGCCTTGCATCAGGGGGGTTTGGGAGCCCTTCCGTCCGGCGAGTCGGCTCCGACCTAACCACACGGTTCTAGACAAAGCTAGCCCCTGCGCTTTGTCACTTACTGCTGCACCAAATGTCGCCCTGTCTTCACGCTTCTTCTTCAAAATCTACAATGGCAGTGCAACAAAAAAGAAATAAACATTACACAGCGGCCCTAGGAAACCCCACAACTTCACATTTCGAGGTGGAGTTCACTAACGTCCGTGGACTCCATGCGAACCTCGATACCGTCCACCACCACCTTGAGACGGCACGGCCCGCTGTGATGTTCCTCACGGAGACACAAATACGCCGCCCTGACGACACGTCTTACCTGTGTTACCCCGGCTATGTCATCGAGGAACAATTTCGAGACAAAGCCGGGGTGTGCGTGTTCGTTAGGGCGGATGTTTGCTGCCGCCGGTTGCACTGCCTAGAGAACCCCTCCAATTACGTCCTTTTGCTGCACGTAGACCATGGCTCTATGAGCCAGATCTACGTGTGCGTCTACCGATCCCACACAGGGGATTCTGAGACAACAAAGCTCTTCCAGTACCTCAGCGAGACGGCTGATGAAGCGCAGGTGCGGTTCCCGAACGCTGACCTAGTATTTCTGGGGGACTTCAATGGCCATCACATTGAATGGCTGGGGTCCCTCAAGACTGATCCTGCGGGTAGAGCCGCCCATGCGTTCGCTCTCTCCCACGGTCTGACCCAGATGGTATGCGGGATCACCCGGATACCAGACAGGTCAGATCACGCGCCCGCTCTGCTGGATCTACTGCTGACGAGTCGCCCAGCCCGGTACAGTGTTTCGGTAGGAGCCCCACTGGGTAGTTCCGACCACTGTGTTGTTCACGCTGGCATGAAGGTGTCACCTCCTGCACGTCCTGTACAAACGTCACGACGACTATGGCACTACTCGTCAGCGGATTGGGACGGTCTACGCGATTATTATGCGTCCGTCCCCTGGAGCCAGCGCTGCTTTGTAGGAAAGGCTCCTTCGGATAGTGCTTCTGCTATTGCTGGCGAGATCAGTTTAGGGATGGATTATTACATCCCTTTCACTGATGTCGCCAGTATCCGCAGAGCCCGTCCCTGGTTCGGGCGAGATTGTGCCAAAGCTGTTCGACAAAAACAGTCGGCATATCGCGCCTGGATCAGGGCCCGGGCTGTGCGCGACCCAAACGTGGGCCACCTCAAAGCAGCGTACAACCGGGCCACAAAGTCGAGTAAGAGGGCCTTTAAGAGAGCGGATGCCCAGCGCGTCGCGCGGCTTGGTCAGGAGCTCACTTCCCATCCCACGGGCAGCCGTGGATTCTGGCAACTGGCCAAAGCCGTGCAATCTAACTTTTGTCAGCCCTCGCTGCCACCGCTGCGTTACCCAGATGGAACACTGGCTCACAAAGCCCAAGAAAAAGCGGATATGCTCGCAGACCTCTTTGCGGCTAATTCCCGGGTCGACGACCGTGGCCTGCAGCCCCCCGCCATCGCCAACTGTGGCCACACAATGCCTGATATTGTTATCAGGTAATGTGATGTACAGGCAGTGCTGCGGTCACTCGACACGCGGAAAGCCAGTGGCCCTGACGGCATTCCGGCGGTGGTGCTACGAAAATGTGCAGCTGAGTTGTCTCCAGTATTAACGCGTCTGTGCCGCCTGTCATACTCTTCAGAGCTCGTGCCGGAGGTCTGGAAGGAGGCGAACGTACAACCGATCCCCAAGAAAGGGGATCGGTCCGATCCAGGCAACTATCGACCCATAGCTGTCACCTCAGTCATTTGCAAGGTGCTTGAGCTCCTTATAAATAAGCAGCTCATGCAATTCCTAGAGGATCACTCGCTAATCAATGATCGACAATACGGCTTCAGGCCAAAGCGATCAACGGGGGATCTTCTTGCATTCGTAACGCATGTCTGGGGTGGGGCTATGGAAAGGCACGGCGAGTCCTTGGCTATTAGCCTGGACATCGCCAAAGCCTTCGATAGGGTCTGGCATGCATGCATGAAAGGAGCGAACTCCTTTCCAAGCTTCCGGCATATGGTCTACCTCCTCAACTGTGCAGCTGGATTGCCAGCTTTTTAAACGAGCGCCGAGTGCGGGTCCTCTGCGATGGCCAGGCTTCTCGCTTCTTGCAAGTGAATGCCGGGGTACCGCAGGGGTCCGTACTATCACCAACTCTCTTTCTTCTGCATATCAATGATATGCTATCCCTCGGGAACATTCATTGCTATGCAGATGACAGCACACTGCACGGGAGTTACTCGGTTCGTCCGACGGCGGGGCGATCTGAGATTGAGGAGGAGAGACGACGACTCGTGGCTGATCTCGACCGTAACCTCGACAGTATCGCTCAATGGCAAAACACAGGCGTGTGCATTTACTGCGAAGAAATCCCCTTTCCTTCCCCTACCCTCTCTTCAGAATGCATTATTACCAATGAAGGACAACCTTGATATCCTTGGCATAGACGTTCGTCGAGAGCTCAATAATAAAAACTACATCGAAAGATGTATAGGGCTAGCTTCGCGGAAACTAGGAATACTGAATAAGGTAAAGAGATTCTTTACACCGGACCAGAGGTGTCTGCTGTACAAGACGCAGATTAGACCCTGCGTCGAATACTGCTCTCACCTCTGGGACAGCTCCGCGAAGTATCTGCTGGACGCTCTCGACGCTATGCAGCGACGGGCTATCCGTATTATAGATTGTCCGGAGGTAACGGGAAGCCTTGAGCCGCTAGTTCAGCGCCGAACAATAGCTTCCTTGGCCGCATTCTACCGTATTTACCACGGCGAGTGATCCCACCCTCTTCCTTCCGATCCCGAACGACTCGTGCCGGGCAGAGATGCCACCCCCACACAGTGGATAGCATGTTCGCGAGAACCGAACGTTTTAAACGTTCGTTTCTCTGCCGAACGATAGTGGCCTGGAACGCCCTGCCTGTGCACGTGTTTCCTCCCACATATAATCCTGGGTTCTTTAAGCGGAGCGTGAAGAGGCACATCAGTAGGTCGTCAAGTTGAGGGCCACTCTCAATAGTAATGTGTGCTGTGAGAGTGGCCCACAATCGCTAGACGTCGTCACGACTTACCACCAGGCGGGCGGCGTCAATTTGGCGAACCAAATATAAAAAAAAAAAAAAAGACCCAGGGAAGGTTTAAAAAGGTTCATTTGAGGCGGTACAAAGTTAGACAGCTAGTCTACTTATAACAGCTAATACCTATGGTAATGCAAAATTACAAGGGGGACGCAGTCGTGTGCGTCCGCTAGTTAGTAATAAAAACATGAGTAAACAATCTTGTTATCTTTTATCCGACAGACAAATTCGAAAGTGAACTCATTGAGTATAAATTTCGACTATGAAAATGTAATTCCACTAATACAAGTACTTCACGGTACCATGACATCGGTGCTATATTAACGCCATTTCTCTCTTGTAACTTGCCATACCATATTACTTTCTTATCATCAGTTGTACCATAGGATAAACGATAACATCGGAAATAAAAAAAAATAAAACACGAACCAAAGAGAATTTTAAAATCATTACGCTGACAGGCAGCAAAATGTCTTGCGGTAGCGAAAAAAGAGGTTCCAAATTCAAATTAAATTTCTTTCTTATTTTCAGTTCTGAAAATTAAATATAACAAGGTTGCAGCCTTATTTATGTATTGAAAGAGATTTAATTTAATAATTTGTATTAAAGTTTATTATCTTTTCTTATGTGAGCTAAATTTTATTAATTTAAGTTTGAATTCATTAATAAAATTTTAAAATTTTCAATTACATTGGACCCTGAACCATTCACTTAGGTTAAGGTAACACTTTTAAATATCTATCAATTCAGAGTTTCGAGTCTATAATTTGCGTAATCAAAAGTGATGCCATAATGCGAATTTCGTCGAAAGTTGTCATTGGCAATGAAAGTTAAGTCGTTGACCTTAAAGGTTGTCTATGGTTACGTTTTCTTTACAAATCTTAAAAACCTTAAAAATCATTTAAAAAATACATTCTAAAAGTTACAATAAACAAATTCAAATTCATGTTATCATACATATTAAAATTAAACGCAACCTTGACATTGATTTAAAAAAATCTCTCACAGATAAACAATAGTTTGTTCCGACGTACTTTAAAGTACCTGTTACACGTATTTGTGTTACCTACTTTAAGGAACATGCTGTTGTTCGACTGTTCACAAGTATACCTGGTAAAATAATAGGTACGTGGTACTGAATTCTGTACCTGATATTTTATATGTCGGTAACCTAGTCAACAACGATTGTTTACTCCACAGTTTTATTATACCCCGAAGAGGCCACAGTCGTGGCTAAAGACCGCCGGGCGCCACTGGAAATACCTGCTTGTAACCAGAGACGCCCGGCAACGGACGTTAGAGTGGCCGCGGCCTTGAGCCGCGGGATTAATAAAAAAAACATTTTTATTATATAATTTTATTTTGTAAGTATTTTTTTTTTTGGCTCCATAATACCGGGTATTTTTTAAAACAAATGAGTGGAGTAAGAAATAAAATATTTTTCTTTCTTAAGAATAGACAAAACTTAAAACCGTACCTATCTTTGTACCACGAATTGTCTGTCACAAAGACCTTATTGTGCTACAGTGCCAATTAAAATAAAACCGTGTTATGTAATTTATTAGACTTGAGATTTATTGTATAAATCGTGTGAACGCGCATAATATATTTTATAATTGTCTGTCCTAGATCAAATTAATTGTAACTTGTAATTACTTTTATACGATATTTTAGTCATTAGTTAGGAGAGGTCAGCTCGAAGCGGCCATGTTAACTTTAAGTTAAAAATATAACTAGAAAGCGAATCATTTTTGGAAATAATTTTATACAAATAGTTAGACAATTTACTGAATTTTTGATATTTGCTTCTTAAATTTCTCCTAATTTGAATGTTAAGCTTACGTTCAAATTTGAGATTTGTAGACTACAAAACGTTGTCCAAAACCGCCATAGTAGTGGCAAAGTGGTCATCCTAAAAAAATCCTCACAAACTTTCACGTTTATAATATTAGTAGGATTAAACATATTTTCAATGCAAATAATAAAACCTTACTCTTAGAGTTCTTCTTTCTCTAGTCTCCTGGCGCCCAATGTGCTCACTAAAGAACTTAATACTAAACTGATTAAAACCCAACTGTAAAATACGAATAGAATGACCCAATGTTCGTGCTTGGGAACATTACACTATTTTATTGATATTTTAAATTTTGGCGGCAAATCGCCATTTTTTTTAGCAATGTCGGATTGGTCAATGTATAGACGACATTTTTTAGTATCAATTAGGTGCAACCAATCGGAGTAATTTTATCAAATTACGTCAAAAAGTTAAACATGGAGCGCACGCGTAGGAGAGGTAAGTTAGAATCTTTGAAAAATCAATAGATTTAAACAGATATTCAGTTTTAAAGCATAGTTAGACGTTAGTTAAATACATTGTTAAGGCCGTGTTTATATTATTTTTATGTTTTGTTGCTTTTTAAGATGGGATACGTGGCTTCTAAATATTATGTTCCTGTACGAGTACATTCGGCGTTAATTCCAATTGTTGGTAGTAATGTTATGTTCTGATAGAAGAACATTGGGTATTTATGCTTAATTATTGTACTTCAGATTTGCGGGATAGAGACATAGCATCTTTGTTGGAAAACTCGGATTTGGAAGATTTTTTACCATCTGATGAAGATGTAGGAGATTCTACATTAATTTTACCCGAAATCCCAATAAGTAGCTCTGAAGATGAAAACGACCTTATGGAGGAACATTCTGGGTAATGAAAGTGGCAGTCGTTGTATAAGCCGAGGGTACGAGGTGCGAGGGAGGCGAGGTAATACCAGGGGACGACGTAGTAATGCCAGGGGAGGACGAGGTAATACCAGGCGAGGTCGAGGTAGGGCCAGAAGAGGAAGGACAATATTATCACGTGGTAGCAGCAGACCAGAAGAGGATGAAGAAGTAGGAATAATAGTAGGGTTACTGGCATAGCGATTTTATAGCAAAAGAGATGTTACTAGCCGAGCCTTCATATTTACCTTTGGATACAAATAACTATAATAATATTGATTATTTTTATCAATATGTAGATGTTGACCTAGTGACACTTATCGTTAATAAGACTAATCAGACTGCGGTTAAATTAACTGGACGTAGCCTAAATTTTAATGTAAAGGAATGGTATATTTATATTGGGATTACATTAATCATGGCACAATTTGTTAATGATTACGAGTATTATAATTAGTTATATAAGCTCCCATCGCCCAACATCGGTACTATGTTGGACGACACAACCTTCCGCATTGCCACTTGCCTTCGGCTGGGTACACCTTGTGTATCCCCGCATCATTGCAAGGGGAGTGGCCGTCGATAATCTGGGACACCATGGCCTTTCTTGTAGCAGAAGCGCAGGTCGTATACCTCGGCACGCTATTCTAAACGACATAATTCGTAGGGCTCTTTCCACCGCAGGTCTTCCGGCCGTACGTGAACCAAATGGTTTAGCACGAAGCGATGGAAAGAGACCGGACGGTATGTCGTTGCTACCGTGGAAGATGGGAAGGCCTTTGGTGTGGGACGCTACATGCGTTGACACCTTAGCACCTTCACACCTTCCAAGCACATCCGGATGTGCCGGCGCTGCTGCTGCATCGGCTGAAGGCCTCAAACGGCGTAAATATGCTAACCTAGCAGGTGATTACATATTTGAGCCGTTTGGGGTTGAGACACTGGGGTCATGGGGTCCGAGTGCTCGCTGCCTTAATAGAGACATTGCTAAACGCTTAATCGATGCTTCTCAGGACCAGAAGGCTGGCTATTTTCTGGCCCAAAGAATAAGTATCGCCATCCAACGTGGCAACACAGCCAGCATTCTGGGAACCTTCCCAGTCGGCAATGACGCGGAGAATTTTTTAAACGATATTTTGTAATGTAAATATTTTTAGTACTTATGTATATTAGAAATTCATTTTCTATTTTTTATTTTATCTTACAAAATCAGACTTAGATATGTTTTTTTAGATTCTAAATGAAACTTTGATCTCTGATTGTATTATTTTTCTAGAGTTTATTTTTTATTTCATATTTAGTTCGATTTTTTGTTAGTAAGCAGGTTAAAAAGAAGCCTTAATTTTTTAATGACTTGAAATTGTATGATTATTTGGATTTTGTACATGTAGTTTTATTTGCCTTACAACCCATTGTTCTCCTCAAAGTACACAGAATAGTTACCTAAACTTGTACTTATGACCCGATGTACTTCCACAAGAACTTAAAATTTTATAATTAAATCTATAAAAATAGGTTCCTTTCCATCTCAATACGTCATACAAAAGAGGTTTTAAATAGATGTATCCTATATCACTCGTTTTTTGACTTTTTTATGCTTGGGCTTTTAGCCTGTAAAAAATTTTGTTCTTATGGAAGAACACTGGGTAATTATCGGTTATAGTCCGTTTTTAGCCTGGGCACCAGGAGGCTAGAGTAAACAGTGATGTAAATAACCATAGTATCTCAATCTTACCATGCCTGTGTACTTTTTCTTTGGTAATTGTTGACCAACTACTAAACAAAATAATTTTGCATTATCTATCAAACCGTAACATGTTTTCAATTAAACAACAATACGAGAATCCACTGCGTAAACACTATACACTACGACTAACACGTATAATTGTCGGTAATAGGTAATATCCACGAATAATTCTACAATTTCACGTTAATTACACTTGTCAAACAATTTCCCGCCAATTTTTAACAATGTCATTTAGCTGTCAATGGATTCAAGCCTACCAGAATACTGTTACGCAGTGGTCAAGTCTAATGTTGAATCTAGGTAATGGAATTGACTTTCTCTAAACAAACATTGACTCTTTTCAAACAGTCAGGTCGATGCACCTGCGAAACAGACGTGAATCGTGACCATAAGATTAGGGCTGGCTGCCGCTAAACATTATAAAATCTTCCGAACACTTACTTACATTTTCAGTTCAAGTTTCAAGTTATATAAATAGAGTATACCTATTTGAATTTTTTTTTTCTGAAAGTAAAATTTTCATATACGTTTAAGACGATGTTAATAATTATCCTTGTTGGAAAATTATTTATAATGTAGATGTAAAATAAACGAGCGATCAATGTTTTGTGAAAAAATATAATAAAAACAAAATTGTTTTTGGTGTTTCAGTGACCGTTCGGATTTCTTTATTTTTTAAAATATTTGTGGCATGGTATGTTTTAGACCTTGTTGCCAGAATGCCTCTTTCTCGGGACTTGTTACAGATTAATATTGTTAATCAAAATAAAATAAAATAACGTTTATTATCTTTGAAATTTTCAGAAAATTATTTAGATTCGTCAGAAGTTGGTGTGACTCTACCGAGGGTTCCAAAATGCAACGAGACTGAGAAGAGCCCTCAAGAAACTCAGCTCGGCTTTTTTCAAACTATTTCATCTTAAATCTAATACAGAGTTATTTAGAAAGGAGCAATTCGTTACGTTGTTACAACCAGGCCGCCTTGTCATCTAAGAAAACATTAATACTATAATAAGCTTTATGGCACAATTTACTTTTTATTAGTTTTTTAAATTTATTGACAGATAAATTTGCTATTTCGGTTGGCAATGTATTGTACATTCGAATAAAGTTCCCCGCAAAAGAATTACTCACTTTATGAAGCCTAAATTTAGGAACAGCCAGTTATGCAGAATCGAAACCGGCGGAATTAGGTATTTGACACATTTTGTGCGTGAGTCCGGAGTTACCGATGGCGGTCAGCCAATAGGTACGGCGATTACATGGTTTTGATCTTTTTTTTTTCATTTTATAATAATAGTGCTTGTATGGGGGAGGTGAAAAGAGGGCTAGGAGGGGGTTGTTTTCTCTCTCCTTAAATTCAAGAAAAGACCCTCTATACTCGTATGATCCCGTAATCAAAACTCCTCTACCTTTCCTCTGTCGTTGCACTCTCAAAGGGGGGGCGAGGGCTAATTTTTTTTCCTAATCAAAATCATTTGACCTCCTCTATACAAAGGAGCTCTACCAACATATTTAGGGCCCCAGCGAACTCATCTGCTAGTGGCGTACCTGCTGATCAACGGACGAGGCTCGTTAATTTACGGTACCTATGAAGTGGCTTCGGTCCCTACGTGGGTACCGGGTGTTGGTCCGGGGGGTGCCACCGTGCAACTGTGCTAAAGCCCCACAAGTAACCCAGCCCAGGCTGGTTGCGTAAGGGGTTCAACAGCTGCACCGCCGGGCCCGGGGCCATGTATGGTGCAGCAGGCATGGAACCAGTGGGGGCAAAGCGGAGTCTAGTGTGGGTGGTGTGGGTCGATTCGCCGGCCAGGGAGACCCTTAGCAACGGCGTTGCCGCGGCCGCCCGCAACACAGTCATGGGGCCCGCTTGGTACCAACCACACCAGGAGGCTGCCCCACATGTTCTCGCGCATAATCCTGATGTGGGATCGCCGCTCCGGGTGGTAACCGGTGTGGGATAGCGGCGGCCTTGCACCAGGGAGGTTTGGTAGCCCTTCCGTCCGGCGGGTCGGCTCCAACCTAACCGCACGGTTCCAGACGAAGCTAGCCCCTGCGCTTTGTCACTTATTACTGCTGCACCAAATGTCGCCCTGTCTTCACGCTTCTTCTTCAAATTTATAATGGCAGTGCAACAGAAATAAGTAAACGTTCCACAGCGGCCCCAGGAAACCCCACAGCTTCACTTTTCGAGGTGGAGTTCACCAACATCGGTGGACTCCATGCGAACCTCGATGCCGTCCACCATACCTTGAGACGGCTCGGCCCGCTGTGACGTTCCTCACGGAGACACAAATACGCCGCCCTGACAACACGCCTTACCTGTGTTGCCCCGGTTATGTATATATGTATCGAGGAACAATACCGGGGTGCCGCAGGGGTCCGTGCTGTCACCAACTCTTTTCCTTCTGCAAATCAATGATATGCTATCCCTCGGGAACATTCATTGTTATGCAGATGACAGCACATTGCAGGCGTGTGCATTTACAGCGAAGAAATCCCCTTTCCTTCCCCTACCCTCTCTTCAGAATGCATTATTACCAATGAAGGGCAACCTTGAGATCCTTGACATAGACGTTCGTCAAGAGCTCAATAATAAAAACTACATCGAAAGATGTATAGAGCTAGCTTCGTGGAAACTAGGAATACTGAATAAGGTAAAGCGATTCTTTACACTGCATCAGAGGTGTCTGCTGTACAAGACGCAGATTGGACCTTGCGTCGAATACTGCTCTCACTTCTGGGACGGCTCCGCGAAGTATTTGCTGGACGCTCTCGACGCTATGCAGCGTCGAGCTATCCGTATTATAGATTGTCCGGAGGTAACGGGAAGCTTTGAGCCACTAGCTCAGCGCCGAACAATAGCTTCCTTGGCCGCATTCTACCGTATTTACCACGGCGAGCATTCTCAAGAGCTCTTCAATCTGATCCCATCTTCCTTCCGATCCCGAACAACGAGCAGAGATGCCACTCCCACACAGTAGGTACATGTTCGCGAGAACCGAACGTTTTAAACGTTCGTTTCTGTGCCGAACGATACTGGCCTGGAACGCCCTGCCTGTGCACGTGTTTCCTCCCACATATAATCCTGGGTTCAGTAGGTCGTCAAGTTGAGGGCCACTCTCTATAGTATAGTGTGCTGTGAGTGACCCACAATCGCTTGACGTCGTCACGACTTACTACCAGGCGGGTGGCGTCAAATTGGCGAACCCAATACAAAAAAATAAAATAAAAAACTATCTCTATAAAATTATTCCTCAGTTTGACTCTACTCGGGAGCCCCCCTTGGGGGACTGGAGGGCAAATCTCAAAAACTCGGAATTTTCCCTAGGTCCCCGAACCCCCTTTACATTTCTGCAAAAAAAACATAGGTACCTTCCCCTCCACCATCAAGGAGAATAATAAAATTGTGTCAGTGAGTGAGTATGTAATCCAGCTTTATAAAATATAACAGCTTTTTTTAACAAAAACAATGATAAATACATTCTACATAACCACTTGTTGTATTTAAAAAGAAGCCTAATCATCACAAAATAATAACTAATATTACCAAAGTATCAAAATCTCACGCCACGCTATATTCGTCTGTAGACGGCGTCGAATTTTGGCGCAGAGCGACACGTCCTCTCCCTGTAAGCGCTTGGCGCGGACTGCTTACTTGAGGCATGCGTCGAGTATTATAAAGCGAAATTTAGGTGTTTTTAAAAGATTATTTACAGCCTATTTTTTATTATTTAGCTTTCTTTTTTTTTGGAAATGGATTGATTTTGAACCAAGGTTTATTTATGTTGTTTTAATTTTATGAACGAGAGTTTTATGTAGCCGAAATAAGAACCAATTCATTGCCCATTTTCTCTAAAATTTGACTAACTTAAATATTTGTTTACTCAATTTTTTTTTATGAAAGTGATAAAAAGTAATCCATACATTTGATAGATGACTTTTACAAGAATACACTGTATTTTTGTAATACTTTTTAGATGTCAAAACGATTAGTGAATTTGTGATATTCTAGACCTCTTCCAGCAAAAGATACGAAAAACTACCGATTGTTTTAGGTCGATTAATCAAAATTTAATGACAAAAATAAGAAAGTAGCTCACTTATTAGATCATTATTGAAATGATATTTCATGTTATGCATTAAAACTTATAAAAATACAGTATTTTCAGTGTAAAAACACGTCTGTAAAATCAGCGAAAACGGTAAAATTTAATAGGAGGACTCTTAAGTTTAGATTATGATTATCACTATTTTTCACAAATTTACTTTTGTTCTTGTGGGTATACAATAAAATTTAATAAATATCAAGATTATTAAATGAATGTAATACACGTATAGTTCAAACAAGGACTTTAAAATCACACGTATAAAATAAATTAAGGGTAATAGTGTTACAATTGCGAAATTTATACTAGATATTTTATTGTTTCTTTTTCTCATATTATAATAAAATAATTTACTATTGTCTAAAGTCTTATTGCACAACTAGCAGATGTCCGTGACTTAATTCGTGTCATAGCTTTACTTGTCAAAAATCCTCTATAAAAGTGATTAGTGAAGTTATATTACTTTAAAGAAAAATAAAAAAGTAAAGTCGAAGCATGTTTTATTGTAGACTACAATCTTTCTCGACATATAGGCTACCCAACTCGCCGGGCGCCACTGAAAAAAAAGACTACCCAACTCTAAATATTGTACTTTGCAATTTAGCATTATGATTCAATTAAATTTTTCAGCTATTTTAAAATTAAATAAAAAAATAATATTACGTTGTTGCATAATGTTATTCTATTCAAACTAATATAAATAATCTTCTATAAAGAAACGCATTTTGACTATCCTAAGCAGTGAAAGCTTTGAACTAGTCCAAAACTATAGCAAATGTATGCGGCAGCGAAGGTCTTATTATTGATATGTAGTGAAAGTAAAGGAGATAGGCGTATCGTTGAGTAATAACAAGTAATATTAGTACTCAGATATATGATACGAGTATTTTAATAATAATATATATTGAATAACTTCCTGTGTATAATACTGGTGGCATGTGTGAATGATAAATTATACAATTTTTTTGAGTTGTTATTCTTCTAATTGAGCGGAGCGAAGCGAACCTCTATCTTCTTCTCTTCTCCTCTATCTTACACTTGTCGTCTAAGAAGACGACAAGTGTAAATCGTTTGTGTGTCAACTCCTCCGAAACGGCTCGACCGATTTTGACCAAATTTGGCATGCTGGTCGACATCATACCCGGGAGTGCATATCTCTGAAATCATGAAAATAAAGCATAAAAAAAATTTAAGAAAATTTGCTCCGCTCAACATTTGCAATTAGTAGCATGCGTTGCATACCTAGTTATTAACTTTCGTTGTTTCGTTTTATTGAGCGGAGCGAAGCGGAGCTCAATCTTAGGCGACAAGTGTAAATCGTTTGTGTGCCAACTCCTCCGAAACGGCTCGACCGATTTTGACCAAATTTGGCATGCTGGTCGACATCATATTTACCCGGGAGTGCATATCTCTGAAATCATGAAAATAGAGCTAACCACGGAGGAATAATCACCGAAAATGTCCCGGACATCGCCGAAAAACCAGATGATTAAATGGTCAACAATGAAAATAGTTTTTTTTTTCATTCGATTAATTAATTTAAGTGTTCGATCCTGATTCTGATATGTAATAAAAACATTTGCTCCGCTCGACATTTGCAATTAGCAGCATGCTGCGCATACCGAGTTTATTTTTGATAAATTTTTCATTGATACTTCGTGAATATTAGCACGCTATGACGTGATGTTTTTTTAATAGATAAAAGAAGAAAGGTTGACGTAAGGCACGTCTTTGTGCATATTATTCATATATTACCGACGTGTGTAATTTTTTTTTGTATGTGTACAATAAAGAATATATGAATGAAATGAATGAATAAGTATAACGTACCTAGTTACCTACCTATTATATACTCTGGTGATACTGAGAGGCGAAACCGGTCACTGACTAAATAAAAGTAATAACTAGTGGTAAATGTGTTTTTGTTCAATATTATTATTAAGTTTCCCCATTTATGAGTAGAAGTAGAGAAATCTAGGATGGATCCGCGACGGTCGTGTCGTGTGTTTTCACTGCATGAATAGCACATTATTCGAAACGCCTACATATCTATGAGGACTGCATCACTAAGTGTCCGTCAATATTAACCTTCAATGCGTTTACTAAAATCCCATACTCTCCGTGGGTGCGTTGTGACCTCTATACATCCATAGCCTTACTTATGTTAATCATTTTGCGTCATGAAAAGGTATTGGTCTTATCTAAGTATATTGATCTTAATTCGATGAGGAGAACTGCCGCACGTTGGGACGATCATTTATGGTCCTATAGAGTTCACAACGCACGGAACGGAGGGAGTATATTTATGTATGCCGAGCGCCACTGGAAATTCCCTGTGTGCTCACCAGAGACGCTCGGCATTGGACGTAGGAGAGTACGCGGCCTTAGGACGCGGAACTTAAAAAAAAATAGGTATATAATATACATATAATATTACCTCTAAGACCGAAAAAAAAAGGTGTTGAAAAAAAAGTTTTTTTTTTTTTAATCACTTGGTATAAGATATTGTGTTGAGTTTGTTTCCATTTGTGTTTGTCAGCGAGTAAGAGCGAGAGTACCGATGCTCAAACACACCCCACCCATTGTCGCCCCCCGACCCTAACGACGCGGGATAAAACACGACCAAACCCCAGCGCAGAGGCCACACAGGTGGCCAAGTTTCGCCGGGCGTTACTGGAAATATCTTCTGGTGCGTGCTAGATACGCCCGTAGCAATGGATATAGGAGCAGCCGAGGTAACGCGGAATTAAAAAAAAAAACCCACGCCTAGCGTTCTTTTTAAGTGAACACCAGTATATGAGATTGGATAAAGTAGTGGAGAGGAGAGCGGGGAGTTGGTGTTATTTTATTGAGCTGAGTTTACGAAGCTCTTTCTTAGGCGACTCGTGTATTTCGTTCGTGATCGAACTCCTCCTAAACGACTGGACCAATCTTTTTGAAATTTGGCACGGTCAGTGACCATCACCGTGAGTGCATATATCTGAATTCATAAAGTTAGGGTGGGAGATACATTATCTGAGGCTCACAATGTATACAGCGGGGTGCCACAGGGATCGGTAATTGGACCTATATTGTTTGGGATATTTATTAGTGATCTAAAAAGTGCTATCACATCAAACTTATCAATATTCGCTGATGACACCAAAATTATGGGAAACCCTCTCATTAGCCACAATGTGATACAACATGATTTGGACCGTATTGTCCAATGGACACAAGACTGGCTCATCCCATTGAATGCAGCAAAGTGTACTGTCTTGCACATGGGCAATAACAATCCTAAGAAACAATATACGATTGGTTCAGCAGCAGTACAACCAGTGAGTACCCAAAAGGATTTAGGGGTGACTATCACTTGCAATCTTAAATGGGATGTACATATAACGAATATAGTGAAGAGGGCTAACTCCATGTTGTATGTTATACGAAAAGCATTTAACACCCTCACTAAGGACTTGTTTCTGAAAATCTACAAGACATATATTCGCCCACTTTTGGAATATGCGTTTCAGATATGGAACCCTTATTTCAAGAAAGACCTACTAATACTCGAAGGGGTACAACGTAGAGCTACAAAAATGGTCATTTCACTGAAGCACAAGACATATGAAAATCGTCTTACTGAAGTCAACTTGACCACATTGGAACAACGAAGACAGAGGGGTGACCTGATAGAGACATACAAACTATTAACCGGGCACTATAATGTTAAGGACATTGGAAACATCTACAGCTTAAATACAAATACCCATTTGAGAGGCCACTCATTGAAGCTCAATAGGTCTTCTTCTGTTAGCAACCCTAGAAGACACTTTTTGCCAAATCGCGTAGTGACTATGTGGAACAGTTTACCTGAGACTGTAATTAGTGCACAAACAGTGAACAGTTTCAAAAATAGACTTGATTTACACTTAAAAACATAATACCAAAAAGCGCAAGTGCAGTGATATGCACGCATCAGATCAATGATCTGCTAGTGCATTAATATATAATAATATAATAATAATAGTTGTGGTATCCAGTATCCATAGTTTGCGCAATCCAGTGGCGGATTTACCAGCAGGCTGAATAGGCTTGAGCCTAGGGCGGCAGATTTTTGGGGCGGCAAATTTGGGGAACGATTTTTTTTTGCTACCTCATAGAAATCAAAAAGATTTCTGCATGACGGTTTTCTGTTTTCTGATGTTTTACGAAAAGAAGTCTGCAACAAATTTTGCGAATGACTTTCTCCTCTCACTTGTCATGTGTCATGGTAAGTTCCGTGATTCCGTTAAGCAATATTCCATATTCTAGAGTAAAACAGCAAGTTCGCCGCCCCCAACCAGTAATCGGCCTCTGCGCCCTCTGCCCGCACTTTGAATGAGCGGAAAGAGGGAAATTATAGAAAATGTATTTCTCTCTTCCCACTATCAACCCACACATGCCAGTCCTACTATTGGTTGGAGGCTGCGAACTGCATGTTTTATGATCGTACATGATTGAGCTTCGATTAGCCGAAAAATGTACCTAAAAGTAATTTAAGTGCAATTTTATCGAAATTGTTGAATTGTAAAAATAATCTAGGACATGACAATTGTGGAGGCAAGGGCGGCAAAAACTTTACAGTCTATACCTTGAAAATTTGTAAACCCGCCACTGGCGCAATCATAACCTTTTACAAACAATAGTAACTATCCATATATAATATAACAAAATAAATCATATACCTACCTACCAACCAAACAGAAAAGGTTGATTTAAAAGTTAAAATAATATTTGCTTAGAAACTGAACAAGACTATGATTTTTTTTTGAAATTTTTGGACATTCTAACACGAAGTCACTTTTTTTTTTGTTTTTTTTTTGTTAATTCCGCGGCCTAGGGCCGCTCTAACGTCCGTTTCCGGGCGTCTCTGGTTACAAGCAGAACGTATTTCCAGTGGCGCCCGGCGGACTTTGACCAACTCTGTGGTCTCTGCGGGGGTTGGGTCGGGATGATAATCCCGCGTCGTTGGGGTAGGGTTTTATCCCGCGTCAGTGAGTGAATCTGGTTGCGTGCCATGAGGCAAAGGCCCCGCAGCACGCAACCCTTCTAACCTGCTTCTGTAAGGACGGTGGGTGGCGATCCCGCCGTCCTCAGGCGGGAAGGGTACGCTCCCTCTCTCTCTCGGCCGCCTCCTTCGCGAGCATAACTTGCTCGCAGAAGGACACGGCCGCGTTCCACCTACTTGCGCTGGAGACCATGGCTTGGAGCATGGTTTCCAGCGAGAAGATATCCACGCCCAGACACACGAAGTCACCTAACCCAAATTAAGCTAATATAAGCTTGTGCTATGGGATCTAGACGACTGATAAACATACTTATATATTTCCAAATACATACATACCGCACATAAAAAATATCCAAACCTCGAAACAAACATTTGTGGATCAAACTATCTGATTCGACCCGGAATCGAACATGGGACCTCAGGGACGGCAGTCGCATACTCATACCACTGCGCAACCGAGGCAGTCACTTTAAAAACTACACATCACCTGATGTGAGTAGTTTTATTTATGTACATTATGTAGTTATGTTTGTATCGTTGGCATCTTCAAAAACAAGAAGTATAAAATGTTCAGCTCATTAAACACCGCTGAGAAAGTGAGGTCATGGCCAGTCTTCCATAAATATTCATTGTTTTTCTTAATTAACCACAGAATTAAACTCATGAGGAACTCATTAACGATAGTTGTTGCGAATGCATAAGTAACCTTTGTTGATAAAACCTTTTGTATACTCTTTTTAGTAATGAATTTTTTTTGTATATAAAATAAAAAATTGACAGTAAAGAATTAACTATTGGTTGTCGCAAGTTTTTTCGCGTCAAAAAATGGCGGTGAAGGTTGTGGTGTGTGAGTGTGTGACTTATTTTTTTGTTTTGTGTTGATTTTCAACACAATTATTCAATTGATATAACTGAATTGTTGGCTGTATGATCATTAATTGACTTTTACCTGTACCAATGGACGAATACTACTAATATATTTTATAAGCAGTGAGGTACCTATGCTAACTTTTTCTTATATAATTTTACAATATGAATCACAGAAACACTTTTGTGATCACAATGTGTTAATATCGCGACCATAGTAGTTAGTTCTTCAACTACCAGTAGATGGCGCTCTGGCGACGCCGTAAGTCGCGATTTTAACACAATGTAATCACAAAATTAGACGTCTTGGGCTAGTGGTGTCTTGTTCAGTTGTTAGAATGTTCCTCCTGGAAAGGGATCAGTGGATGGTTCGAGCCCAGCCTAAGGTTATAGTTTTTGTGATTCATATTGTAAAATTATACATATAAGAATACTACTACTACTATGACTTCGCTGTCCGTCTGTCACCAGGTGTATCTCATGAAACGTGATAGACAGTTCAAATTTTTACAGAACAACAAAAACACTAAAAAAACTGATTTAAATAAATATTTAAAGGGGTTCCCATACAAAAGACATCATTTTTGCCCCCATTATGCCTCCTTGGAGGACACAACAAAGTTTTTGAGCGGAGCTCAATCTTAGGCGACAAGTGTAAATCGTTTGTGTGCCGTGCCTACTCCTCCAAAACGGCTCGACCGATTTTGACCAAATTTGGCATGCTGGTCGACATCATACCCGGGAGTGCATATATCTGAAATCATGAAAATAGAGCTGACCACGGAGGAATAATCACCGATAAACCAGATGATTAAATGGTTGCCATGGAAACACGTGAGTCAACTATGAAAATAGAATTTAACATTTGCTCCGCTCAACATTTGCAATTAGCAGCATGCATTGTATACCTAGTTATAGATAATTGTTGATAATGGGACGGAACCCTTCGTGCGCGAGTCCATACAGCAATGAAATAGAGTCAAATACTATTGCGATCTAGATAGCGTACACATTTGTTGGTACGAAATAGGTACATTGGAATAAATTATGCAGTTTGCCTTGGGCCCACGAAGACTCTATGACTAGTTAAACTATGTATGTGTTGGTATGTAGGTGTTGTAATTCGTAAAGGAATAACTAAACTACAGGCGGTTTTTTTAATTTCCTCACCAGCCACGGTTATAATTATTACATTTTTTGAGGCTTAATTGACAAAGGTTTCTGTTGGTATGTAGGCGTCGTCATTCGTAATGGAACAAGTGTATCCGCGTTGTTTTAATTCCCAACATTAAGCACCAGCTCTTCACGGAACTCAGCAAGCGTCTGAGGGAAGAGACTGGTGATCCTAGCCTAGGCAGCTTTCTCGCGCAAATACTCTCAATGGCAATTCAGCGCGGGAATGCTGCCCGAGTTGTGGTCACTCTGCCTAAAACTCCCTGCTTTACATATTTATTTTAGTTTTAGATAGTATGTTTATTTTAGTTTGTAGTTTGTTTAAGATTTTCTTAATTTTTATTTTCCTGTTCCTAGTAAATATTATACTTAGATAATTACTAAAAAAAATAATGATTTTTTTAGTAATTAGAGGGATTTTTTAAATACTCATACGTTAAATTTTCTAAGGTTGATAATATTTTTTTTTGTTTTTCTCTTGTAAATAAAATTGGAAGTAATTGGTGAGCTCGTGTAGATAGAATTTCCTGCCACCTAATTTTGATAGAACAAAGTTCGAAGTTTAGCTGTTAGTATATCTGTAAAAACCGCACAAAAATCCGTTCAGTTCAATCCTTCTGTGTTTAATGTGTGAAAAATATACGTAGGTTAAGTAGCAACCTGTTTTCAGTTTTATAATTTTTTTTATATAACCTACTTTCAATTGTCTTAAATTTTATTAAATGTAGGATGTAATTAAATGTACAGACAGACACGATTTCTACTCTTAGATAGAATAGCTGATGATAAATTGAAATGCCTATAGAGGTTTAGACTTTTCATTAAGCAATTAAATTATTCTAATTTACAGTCTAGACTTACTACAGAAAGTTGATTGGCATTGATGACTTTGCTCACCTGTGAAAGAGAAATTTATATTAATATACAATTAAATAGGTAGATAGTTAACTTATGTTCAATTGAATGATATGAAGTAAATAAAATAAATCTGTAAGTACAAATATTTATTGCCGTAAGTCGCATTGATACGAGTATGACACAGACACATATCACGCCTATATCCCGAAGGGGTAGGCAGAGGTGCATTACACACCCACAGTTTTCCAGTATTTTCAGTCCCACATTATAGGTGGCAAGCCTATTGCCGTCACCGGGCACATATATAATGGGTTACGTCCAAAATGGCTGCATGAATTTAATAAAAATTAGCAGTATTGTTGTAATTTTGAAAAAAAAATGAAACCCGTTGCTTTGCGATGAACTGTTAATGAAAGGCAACAAAAACTTACGTGCCAGCCGCTATTAGCACAGCCAATTAAAGTCCTGGGCGTCTCGGACTAGTTAATAAATTAATTAAATGATAAAAAAACCGGACTGAACTCTACCAGATATTTAACTATAAAAAGGAAGGAGGGTTTGATTAAATAGGACTATAGGAGTTTTTGAGAAAAATGGCAACGTTTGCACAAACAAACAAATACACAAACAATCAAACAAATATCCTTCCACCCCAACCGCATACACCGTCTCATTTCCTTCGCGTCGTGGGTAAAAACATCTAAGTATGGCGCCACGAAAATAAAAATTTTGCAACGGAGGAATAATCACCGATAAACCAGATGATTAAATGGTTGCCATGGAAACACGTGAGTCAACTATGAAAATAGAATTTAACATTTGCTCCGCTCAACATTTGCAATTAGCAGCATGCATTGTATACCTAGTTATAGATAATTGTTGATAATGGGACGGAACCCTTCGTGCGCGAGTCCATACAGCAATGAAATAGAGTCAAATACTATTATTATATTAACAAATACTATTAGAGTTAAATACTAAATCAGATTTTTTTAGTAATTAGAGGGATTTTTTAAATACTCATACGTTAAATTTTCTAAGGTTGATAATATTTTTTTTTGTTTTTCTCTTGTAAATAAAATTGGAAGTAATTGGTGAGCTCGTGTAGATAGAATTTCCTACCACCTAATTTTGATAGAACAAAGTTCGAAGTTTAGCTGTTAGTATATCTGTAAAAACCGCACAAAAATCCGTTCAGTTCAATCCTTCTGTGTTTAATGTGTGAAAAATATACGTAGGTTAAGTAGCAACCTGTTTTCAGTTTTATAATTTTTTTTATATAACCTACTTTCAATTGTGTTAAATTTTATTAAATGTAGGATGTAATTAAATGTACAGACAGACACGATTTCTACTCTTAGATAGAATAGCTGATGATAAATTGAAATGCCTATAGAGGTTTAGACTTTTCATTAAGCAATTAAATTATTCTAATTTACAGTCTAGACTTACTACAGAAAGTTGATTGGCATTGATGACTTTGCTCACCTGTGAAAGAGAAATTTATATTAATATACAATTAAATAGGTAGATAGTTAACTTATGTTCAATTGAATGATATGAAGTAAATAAAATAAATCTGTAAGTACAAATATTTATTGCCGTAAGTCGCATTGATACGAGTATGACACAGACACATATCACGCCTATATCCCGAAGGGGTAGGCAGAGGTGCATTACACACCCACAGTTTTCCAGTATTTTCAGTCCCACATTATAGGTGGCAAGCCTATTGCCGTCACCGGGCACATATATAATGGGTTACGTCCAAAATGGCTGCATGAATTTAATAAAAATTAGCAGTATTGTTGTAATTTTGAAAAAAAAATGAAACCCGTTGCTTTGCGATGAACTGTTAATGAAAGGCAACAAAAACTTACGTGCCAGCCGCTATTAGCACAGCCAATTAAAGTCCTGGGCGTCTCGGACTAGTTAATAAATTAATTAAATGATAAAAAAACCGGACTGAACTCTACCAGATATTTAACTATAAAAAGGAAGGAGGGTTTGATTAAATAGGACTATAGGAGTTTTTGAGAAAAATGGCAACGTTTGCACAAACAAACAAATACACAAACAATCAAACAAATATCCTTCCACCCCAACCGCATACACCGTCTCATTTCCTTCGCGTCGTGGGTAAAAACATCTAAGTATGGCGCCACGAAAATAAAAATTTTGCAATTGAAATTTTTCTCATGAATGTTACACAACTACTTAATGTAAAATTCTGCCATGAATAGAATCCGCTACCATGTATGGGCTGTACTCGTCGGTTCAAAAACTCGGTGTTGCAATGTTTTAAACGAATTAGTGCTATGGTAATTTTATGTGAGTTCGTGGTAGCTTACTCAAACAACTAGGAGTTAGAATTCTAACGGGTAATACTACATAATCACAATTTCACACTTAACCGAAACCTATATATTTAATACAATTTGTCTGTCTGTCTGTCTGTCTGTCCGTCCGTCGCGTCAATTATAATAAATAATACATACATTTGCATGAAATATTAAAATATTCTTTTTTTTTTTTTTATAGTTGAGGCGATACAAAGTTCGCCGTGATAACTAGTAAATATTTAATGGGAATTTCATACAACAACATGATTTTTGCCTATTTTGTCCAAAAATACTTCCTTGGGAAACCCTCAACGTTATTATAAATAATGGTACGGAACACTACATCATGCTCTCACTTGGTTGTTTTTTTTTAAATTCGAGCCTGTAATTCATGAGAGTAGCGCGTCCAATTAAACAAACTCTTCAGCTTTATAACATTTGTATAGATGTAGGCTTTATCTAAAGCTTTCGTTAAATTGACGAACAAAATTAAAATACAATACCAAAGATAAACAATAGTAGATAATTTACAACAACTCCTATGTGGGTGTGCCCTTACTTAACACCGAACCTTTTTTGTAGAGAGAGTAGGCAGAAATCCTCAATAATTGAATGTAATTACGTTCTGTTGTACTTCAAGGACGATGGAGACCTTTATGCACACAAGTTAATAGACGCGACAGAGCGCAAGCTTCATACAAATGCCAAAATCAGTTGCAAATCGACGTCCCCGAGAAATAAACCTGTATTGTACTATTACTGACTATGATTTCTGCGATAACTGGTTAATTAACGCTAGGGACTTATTTATATGATTGCCAGAGCCACGTCCGTTGATCGTCCCTTACTGCCTTTTTGTAAACAGAAAGAAACAAAAGAAAGAAACATTTATTTATTACATAGTGCCCACACAATACAACATAACAATCTATATATTTAATACGACAATTTGTCTGTCTGTCTGTCTGTCCGTCCGTCGCGTTTTTCAATTTACATACATTTGCATGAAATATTAAAATATCCTTTTTTTTATATATTTTATACAATATATATACCTACATTTTTTTTTTGAGGCGATACAAAGTTCGCTGGGATAACTAGTACACATAAATAACATTGGGGATTGGAAGCATGTTCACTCATTAAGAGTAAACATACTTCCAAACCACAACCACAACTGACGCGTGATTATTGTGTGACACACAAATGTTCCAAATGGGTGTCCACAGTTCAGCATGTGCCAGGTACAATCCTGGCGCTGGTTCTGAACTGGAACCCAATTGGTCAGTGACTCACCGATGCTGAACCCCGATGCCAAATATTATGAGTAAATGTAGGACAGTAGAAGTGATAAAACAATTTAGTAAGTAACAGTATCTATATAAAAATACATACATGAATACATACACACAATACATATATAAACGTCTGATGGATGCTTCTCAAGACCAGAAGGCTGATTATTTCCTGGATCAGAGAATTAGTATCGCTATATAAAGTGGTAAATTCTAGAAACCTACCAAGTAAGATTTCTTACTCAGAAATAAACTCAAATAGTTCAGTAAAAATATGATATACTTACCTACCTACATTATGATCCGAATACCAACTAAAATTAGAATAATTAGAAAGCAAATTGAATAAATATAAAACAGGAAATCTGTCGCAACAGAAAAAATGTTCCTGGATTATCTGTAATTATAGCTCATACCTTCAAAGTTGACAACTCTTGTCACGCGTGTTGTAAGTATAGTCAGTATAGTGTAAGGTTGTCTTTGCATAAGAATTTCTATTCATTAGTGATTAACATTTTAATCTAGCTACTACTCGTGCGCGACTAGTTGAAATTCACTTTTAGTCATTTTTTTTTATACGTGGTGGAATGCAATATCGTCGGATTCAGATCAAATCTGTCGTAATATGAAAGAGGTAACTCCGTCGTTCCGATCAGCACTACAGCGCTATTAATTCAAAGATGCACAGTTCCAGAGAAAAGAGAAGATATAACTAAAAAATATATACCTATATATAATAAAAATAGGTAATCTCAAACAGAAGCTTATTAAAATCCATCAGGTCTCCACTTATCGCGCACCATTTATAAACAATTTTAACACTAGAAATCGTGTGCACAAAAAAAATAGTTGTAGGTGGTATAAAAAGATTGATAAAACAAAAGAAAAAAGAAGAATGTCACAGCTGATACAAAGAAGTGGGGTCGTTCTTACTAAGCAACTTATTTACGAAAAATTCTCAATAGATGTAGTGTAGATTAACCACATAACATAACAGTGTAGCAGAAAACCATTGATGGAGAGGTAAAGGCGAAAGGATTTTCATAATAAATCAGAGGGATAGTACTGTGTTTTCATCTCTCATGCTCTAAAAGTGGGTCATTGCTAACCTGATATGCGGGTTGAAAATGATACATTTCGGCCCTAAGGCGGAAAAGTAAAAAAAAAATATCAGCACATCTAGAGGCGATGGCAAAAACGTATACAGCCAAAGTACGATTAAGTCAATACAACATTCTGGTTTTTGAATGGTAATAAACAAAAAAGAGTTGAGTTACAATAAAATAAAACGTATTTAGTACAAACAATAATTATTTGGACAGTTATTCCTGAAAATACTATACCTGTATTTTAAGGTTGAGACTCCAACTAAACCTGACCAAATCGCCTGCCGTAACGCGTCAAATCATAAAAAAGCACTCTATAGCGCTTCAAAAAAATATGCACGTAAACAATTAATTAACTGAACAAATTAAAATTTGAAAGAATATTTTGTATGGAAAAATATAACTAATGACAAGGAGGTATGATCAAAAGACTTGCCTGCCCTGAAAAATGTGCGAATGAAAAACAAAAATTAAAAAAAAAGGCGGGAAGTACAATACAATCAATCAATCTCTATTGTTATAATTTTTTTATTTGACTTTTCTTTGCTTTCCTCGTATTCGAAATGAAAAGTAGAGTGTGTAACTCGGGTGAAAACACCCATTTCTGCCTCTGCCACTAGAAATACCTTCTGCGTGCATACCAGAGACGCCCGGCAACGGACGTGGGAGGAATTAAAAAAACAAAAGAATAATATCATGTATTACTTTCTATACTTAATCATTAAATTCTTTGAGATAAAAAGATATCTGTCAAATTGTGTAGATATCACGATTTGGTGACGTACTCGTAGGACCTCCAAATTTGAACCTGTTTTGTGCCGTTTGGACCTCCAAACTTGTATTTTGCCTATGCTTTAGTCTCGATTAGACCCTCTAACAACGTTATCGTTTGGACAGGTTTGGATTGCTTGGAGGTTTGTTCCAAAACAAATAGAATCTAGTCCAACAAATAAATCTTGTTTTAAATCTAGACCTCATAGTTTAAGTGGCAATTGTTTTGAAACATCATTCAAATTCTGTAACAATAGGATAGGCCTTCACGGTGATAAGTTCACGAAGCTGCTGATTTCCGGATGATGATGATATGAAGAGTTGTACACAAAGACAAATCACTTGTAATAGAGAGGTCATTGATAAGAATCACACGAAACGTCTACATTTCGAGATTATTTAATTTTGTTTTAATCCGTCTGTTAGTATGTGTGTTCCGGGCTAGCGGCCACATTTTTTATCAGATCTCCGCGGAACTAGCCGCAAGTGTCCCTTGATTTAATAATTTAATTAGTCATCGTAGAGTTTTTTTGATTGGGGGCGAAAGCCCAAATCAAATAATGTTTTTAATGTTCGCGAGGTCTACTGTCCGACTAGTTGTGTATAACTATACAAATACACGTTGTGATTCTTATCATCTTAACTAAGACTTTCAGCTGTAAAGAGCTTCCAAATTAATAAGGTATAAGCTCCCGCATCGTTGGGGGTTGGGTTTTATCCCGCGTCAAGACCAACAACACGCAACTCTTCTGGCCTGTTCTGTTAGGACGGTGGGGTACCAAGTCTGCGGCTCACCCGCCGTATACTGCGGAAATCAACTAGGAGTATACTCTCAATTTCCCTCTCGGCTGCCTCCATCGCAATCATAACCTGCTCACAGAAGGAAGCGCCCAAGTTCCACTGCCTTCCGCTGGAGACCATGGACCGTACTATGGTTTCTAGCGACAGAGAACCACGCCCGTATTTTTTAAATTGTTGTTAATGAACCGCCATGTTGATTTAAACAGTTTGTAATCACGCCAGTAGTTAATAAGGTTTTAATTGGCAAATTGGCATACATTCCAAACAATTAAGGTGACCCTTCATAGGCACTTTACGCAAGAGAACAGGATGCAAGTGCATTGCACCGATACACCGTGCGTTCACTGATCTAATTACATTTTGATTGTCTTTACTACTCGTGCGCGATAAGTTGAGACTTGCGACTACTGAACAATTTTATGACTGAGAACGCACTGCAGTAAAAGTGGTTTAGGAATAGCTGAAAACGCAAAAACGCGTAAAAATTCGCCTTTTGGTTGGCGTTTAGCTGACTTTTATAATACCGCCATGCATTTCTATATTTCTATGGAACACAAAAAAGGATGAGAGAAGGAAAACTCCCAATGCAGCAAGATACGTTTATAAAATCGGTCACTGTCAATCGGTAAAAGTTAGTAATACGTGCGATTGTACAGAGTAGTGTAGCAGTGTGTTACATTTGGCGGTTTCAGATTTTCGTATAAACGAGTAAATTAAGTCGCAGTGCGGTATGAGCCTTGGTCATTAACATACAGTTGCGATGTTCCCGAGAACAACAAATGCTTCAACCAAAAATGACTGACTGCTTCGGTGGCGTAGTCGGTAGTGCATCTGCTTTCGACGCCGGAGTCTCGGGTTCGATTCCCGGTCGGGACAAACTTTGTGTGAAGATAGATACGTTTGTGCCGAAGTCTGGGTGTTTCCTATGTATAATATGTATGTATTTACAAAAAAAAAATGTATATAAGTATTTATATCAGTTTATCTAGTACTCATATCACAAGCTCTGCTTAGTTTGAGACTAGATGGCGTTGTGTAAATTGTCCTAACATATTTATTTTATTATTTATTATTTATTAAAAATAGTGCAAGTAAAGTCTTGAACAGGAGCATGTTAAGATATTTTTAGGGATCTGTACAAACACACCGTTGACGTCACAGTGTCTCAGGTAACAACTTATCGCACACGAGTTATACAGACTACAAAAAAACCTAACTACGTAGGAAACGTATAAATCAAAGTCTCTCGCGGTGGTTGTACGCTTAGATCTTTTAAACTACGCCACAGGATTTAGTGCAGTTTTTAGGAATACATAGAGTAATTCAAGAAAGGAAACAGACAGACAGAGATCTACGTCCAATACAAATAAATATTCAAAACACGAGATTGTTTTGCTTTGGACTTCTAGGTTATATTTTTATACTAAATTACAGATTATGAATGGTCTGAGGAAATGGCAATCTCTGCAGCACTTGGTCCAACTTCGATACAAAATTAGGCATTGAACTTTGAAATTGGAAAAAGACACTTCTGCGTATAGATGTGTTGAAATAGATGCGATCGTATCCGTAAGCACCAGCTAGTATTCAATAGTAATGTGTAAGTTTCCTAGTTTCATAAGATGAGCGAACAAAAACAAAATGTGAAGATTAATTAACAACAAAATTCATTAAAAAAATTATGCAATTTTAAATGCTCTATGATTTAGCTAATCGTCATTGCATTCTTGAGATTATCGCATTACACGGTAGTTACCATAGACTCTAGTCGGAGTAAAGAGGTCAAAACATTACATCGATATGTATTTCAATTAGCATTCAAAAATTCAGGTATTTCATATGATTTATACGAAACATGTTAATTAAAGTTTAATGAACCGTACACTTCATTATCGTGGTATTACATCTACGTTTGCGTAATTCGTCAATCAGTATGACGGTAAAAGAACAAAAGGGAATGCAAACGCACCAGTTAACGTTACGAGAGATGAAAGTGGCCAGTCGAGTTATCGGCGGGCTTTCGGCGAAAGTTGTAAACAGCAAACAAGAAAAATTTAATTTGGAATTTCGATGATCGAAATTCGAATTGTTGATTGGAAATGTTTTGTGGTAATGTAATTAATACCCACACACAACTCCTACCGCATGGTATAATATCCCGATATTATCTTAATTTAAAAACAAACAGTCTTTTATACAACTACAAAATGATGCCCGCGGTAGAGCAATTCCCACGACAACATGTAACCAGGATACAAAGAAGCTTATGTCCTTACTCTAGCGCTGAACTATATCTCCCAAAGGACATCACCCAATTGAACTATTTTTGAAAGTGGTGGTTAAACTAAAATAACTTCGCTATTACATTATCATAAAGCATTTTTTATTTCAGTAAGTATTTATTTTTGTAGGTATATAAAGTTAGGTTTTTTGAGAGAAAAGAGATGTTATACGACTCTATAATTTTAGCAACTAATGCTGTCGTATTTAACTGACGAGGCAAGTTAGAATCTAATAAAAGCACTAAGGAAGTGTGTATATTTCATAATGTAGTAATTTCAAACTGACATGGTCATTTACGTTGTAACTTTCATTGCAACGTGATTTTTATAATGTACCTAATGTTCTTTTCGTAAGCTCAAAGTATCAGACGCTCTATAAAATAACATTAACCTGTAAATATTTCGTTGGATATGAAAGTTAAAGCATAATAATGCGGTGTCTAATAAATAATCTAAAGAACATCAATGACTTAGCCTGATTGATTATTACAGATTAAAAAAATACAAAGATCATTCTTTTTTTGAAGTTGGCATTGACACCTCAACTTTGGAACGTATTTTAAAAATCTATTCTATTTTTTATAAATATATTTTTATGACAGTGAGTTTCTTATTCGAATTTCAACTATAGCAACTGGTAAACTTAATTCGAAATTTAAAATATCCATAGAGGAAATGAGTTTTAATCAGTTTGTGATACTGGTTAAGTGAAAATGTTCGGAGTGCTCTAGATACTACGGAAAAGCAAAGAGACGCGTCGGTCGTCGTACTCGTGGAATTTACACATGCGCATTGTTGCACGACATTTTGTATCGAAATATACGCATACATATCACGATGTTCTCAATTAAAAAAAAAATTGTTCATCTTCTCTGTCCAAACCATGCTGCACTAAGTGGGAGACGGTCATGTATTTTAATTAATTTTGTCTTAAGCATTGAATTTGGAAAAGATAATAAATTGTTGATAATAAAATATCATAAACTATTTTTTTTAATTTTTAAGGTAATCTTTCATCGTTATTGGTATTTAAAATATTAATTTAACTCCAATAATTACTTAAGATGCTCTTCTACTTGTACTATAAACTCAATAGTAAATAGACACACATGTATACAAAAAAACCGGCCTAAAATTACCGTAACAGGATCAATTTTTTTTGGAATGGGATCATATTAAAATGAGACCACTCGGACAGCAGTATCTATCAATTAAAAAAACATGCAAAATCATTTACCCAGTCAAAAGATGGAAGATAGAAAGTCAGTTAAAAAGCTGTTTAATTTACGATATAATGTACAAAATAGGTAGTATAAAAATAGCCCTTGGAGAAAGTGGTATACAGATGTTATAAATATAGACATACATAGCAACATTCGATATAAATATCAATTATGCAGATTCGTAGTAAAATGGGAACACACGTCCCACTGCACTAGATGTGTGGAGCGTTCGTCTCACTCTGCTGCTCACGGGTGTTAGAATATTTGCACCATTCTACGTTTGATACGAAATTGTATATTATTATGTTGTTATTACTGTATATGATGTCGGATAATTGAATTTCTAAAGATATAATAAGTATAAATAACTAGTAAGCATAAGAATTTCGCTAGCTCGTTCAATGTGCTGTGTTTCAAATGGTTTATTAATGTACTTAATTTAGTATTTTTATAATATTGCTTGACATGAAATTGTAAAATGCTCTTTATGTGCTTAAACTGAATAAACGAAATTGATTCTTTGATTCTTCTTTGATTTAAAAGCGTAATTGATTATACCAGTCTCTGACCACTGCCCGATGCAACTCGATTGAAATGTCAAGCAGTATTAAAAAAAAATTTAAAAATATAGCTCTCAATTACCACAACCTACTATAAGATACCGAGGTACGGAGAGGTCTCAGTGGCTTAAGAAATTGGTGACCCATCCTAAGACCGGCCCGACTAGATGTTGCTTAACCTTTGCAATGTGTTAACATTGTCGGTTACCACTAGACCACGAGCCCCTATCCATTATACTACAGATTACTACAAATTATTCAGGAAACATATTATAATCACATCTGTAACACGCAATCAAACATTTATGTAGATTTAGTGCTAGGAATTGGAGCATCAGTTATTTTTTCTATAAAACTAGTACGGTGTCTTGCGCGATGCTTCGCGCCGCACCACGCCATAGATTTTGGCCTTTAACTTTTGACCTCTAGCTAGGTCAAATTTTAAATTTTTTTGGCTTGCCTTCAGATCGAGGACTGTCCATAGAGGGGTCAACCATCATAGGAGTATAAGCAGTTCTCGAGAGCTAAGGGGGACATTCCCCATTTCTATATAGTAATCAGTAACCTCTTTTTGGCTCGACACCTAACCAGTCAATAAAGAAATTACATAACAAATTCAAAAAAGGAAGCCATCTGTATTTGACCGTTTGGTAATCTCCGGTTAACTAAAACATAGACTAAACTCCGATTAACGTGTGACTAAGTTTTGTTCAAGATTATTAGTTCCGGTTTTCTCTGGTTTTGCATATTGGGCGTAATATTCTGGGTGACAACTTTCATTGGAAAGCTACGAGCGGCGAGATTACTAGTGGACGAACTTCAGAATTTTTATATTACGTAACGAAAAAGTGAGAACCTGATAATAATATGCCCTTGTATGTAAGCTTAAGATGAGTGCACATTGACGGTAGGGCCCGGTTTATTACAATACAATATAAATATGTTAGGATAATTCACACAACGCCATCTAGTCTCAAACTAAGCAGAGCTTGTGATATGAGTACTAGATAAACTGATATAGATACTTAGTCTTTTTTTTTGTAAATACATACATATTATACATAGGAAACATCCCGACTTCGGTACAAAAGTATGTGTCATCACACTAAGTTTGTCCTGACCGGGAATCGAACCCGAGACTTCGGCGTCGAAAGCGGATACACTACCGACCACGCTACCGAAGCAGTACAATATAATAAGTGTAAATATTCACAAGGAGACCAACATCGTAATTAAATGTTACCATACCATAATTGACTGGCTCGGTGGCGAGGTCGTAATACGACTGCCGCTCCTGAGGTCCCAGGTTCGATTACGGGGTCTAATCAAATATTTGTGTGATGCACAAATGTTTGTTTCGAAGTTTTCTATGTAAGTATAATAATACATGTAGGTATTTAGAAATATATGTATAATTATGTTTCTCAGTCGTCTAGACCCCATAGCACAAGATATATTAGCTTAATTTGGGCTAGACGACGTTGTGTGAGAATATGCACAATTTTTTTTAAATTTCAATTGTTATTAAGAGATACACACGATGGAGTAGCATGGACTGCAAAAATTATGTCCTGGCTATTGGAATTTAGGTTACGTACGATTAAATAATGATTATTGGCTTTATAGTGTTCGTGAGACTAACAAACATAGAGATAATATTATCTTCACGCCTATATCTCCGAAGGCCATCACAGTATGTCAGTAATTTTGTCAGTCTCATGAAATAGTGGGCAAGCCTATTGTCGTCACCGGGTACTAAGTACAGAAAATGTATCACCAATCTGTAGATCAAACTAAAATTTCATCAGCCAGGACAGATGTTACATACCACTAAATATCTCTGCAATCCAAACACTAGTCGATACTCATGAATTTTCAATAATATAAATAACAATAAAAATAAGTTACCTATATTCTAACTAATGTGTACTGGTCTTTATAAAATTGTAACTATATAATAGTGACGTACCACGCACCTGTCCATGTGTTCAACTGTTCATATCGATTATAACGAGTAGTCGTTACGTAAGAGAAAATATCGATTTAAAAAAAGTATTTGATCTCATTTTCTATGTTACGAAAATTGTTGTAAGTACTTGTAATGTGGAATGTTGATTTGAGGGAGGAGGCAACATCGTCACGATCATTCGGTGTAATGGTCAGTGACCCTAGGTGAAATGAAATGAAATGATTTATTTATTTGTATAGGTCACTAAATGGCTCTTACAAACGTCAGTAAGTACTTAAAATAAAAAATGTCATTGCTTCTATATTTACATGTACTGCCAGATTCGCAAAGCAATAAGTAGAACCGAGAGAAAGAACCTGGCAATAAAACTCTCGGTGGTGAACATGTGGTCGCGGAATTGGTTTTATGTAGGTTTCATCTAGGAATGATTTACAACTGACGCTCATGGTTCGACCCGTGGGATTTAGTTTCCGAAAATATATACGTAGGTTTAGCAGCAACTTTGTCCGCGTGGTCACAGACAGACAAACATCACACCTAACTATATCCCGAAGGGGTAATCAGAGGTGATTAAGACACCCACATTTTGCCAGTCATTTCGGAGGTCCCACGTAATAGGGGTTAATTAAGCCTATTGCCGTTACTGGGCATTACAAAAAAACATAACCACCAGTAATTCAAACCAAATTCAAATAGTCAGGACAGATGTTACACAAGTACCTACCACAAAATAGAATCTCAGTAGTCCCCGTCGTAACGTGATTTTTGCTGAATTTAGGGCTTTATTTCGTCAAAATCGGATTCTAGTAAGTTTATTGCTTCACTATAATATTTTTTAAATATATTTGGATATTCTCACACACCGCCATCTAGCACAAATTAAGCTAATATTAGCTTGTGCTATGGGATCTAGACAACTGATGAACATACTTATACATTTCTAAATACATACATATTATACATAGAAAATACCCAAACTCCAAAACAAACATTTGTGGATCGCACAAATAATTTGATTCGACCCGGAATCGAACCTGGGACCTCAGGGACGGCAGCCGCATACTCATACCACTGCGCCACCGAGGCAGTCTATAAATTAATTTACACACAGACAAGGAAACCTAGAATTAGAATTACTAATTACCTTACGAATGAACGACTTGGAATAGACTTGGTTTAGATTAAAAATAGTTCGATTTTTGATTTCGTTTCTGCGTATTCAAATAGTATCATACAAATTCACTTTCTATTCAATAACAAATTAATGATAATGACAAATCATTACTACATGGTGCCAATTATAGCAGTGGTTACATCGTTCTAGGTTATTTATTAGTTATCGACTTATCGTTATTGCAACAACACTATTTTAAACTACTTTTTTATTCAACGCTTAATTTAAAGCTTCCCACTCACTTCTGTCAAAAGTTATTAATAATGCCTACAATTCTGCTCGAGTGGGATATTTATCTCGTTTCAATTCCCACGGGAACGATAATGTTATCGATATATACAATTGCATATTGCATTCAGGAATAATATAGCAATATGTTAGTGAACGCCGGGCGCCACTGGAAATACCTGCTTGTAACCGGAGACGCCCGGCAACGGACGTTAGAGCGGCCGCGGCCTTGGGCCACGGGCTTAAAAAAAAAAACATGTTAAGTAGTGAAATATTTTTTTTTAATTGTCTCGATATTTTCAAAGATTAGAAAGAACTTTTAATCTTTATAATATTGGTATAGGTTCATTTAATTTCACATGTTGATGAATCACACGTAAAAAGTTGATCAGCTTAAGATAAAATTTTGCACATAGATGGATAATTTCCTGAATTGACACATTAAAGACTTTGAATTCCGGTAATATCTTCCTGTGGGGATTGAAAATAAAAAAAACTATTATTTAAACTAAGTTATAATTACACCCTTTTAAGCATAGGTCGAATCAAATATTTGTATCATCCACAAAAATGGTTCTTTTCGGATTTGGGTGTTTTTTACGTATATTATATCCATCAGTTGTCTAAATCCCATAGCACAAGCTTATAGCTTAGTTTGGGCTAAATGACATTGTGTGAGAATGTCCAAAAATATTTTTTTTACGGGAATGTATTTACGGTCACCTTTATAAGTGTACGAATATTGTAAGTAATTCGTTTGATACAATTTAACGTTTACAATTATTGGTCAAGCTTAGCATTCTTATTTACGCGATTTGATGTTGCTACATGAATAATAAATAATAATATAAATATTTTTGGACATTCTCACACAACGTCATCTAGCCCAAATTAAGCTAATATAAGCTTGTGTTATGGGATCTAGACAACTGATAAACATACTTATATATTTCTAAATACATACTTAACATACATAGAAAATACCCAAACTCCGAAACAAACATTTGTGGATCACACAAATAATTCGATTCGACCCGGAATCGAACTTGGGACCTCAGGGGCGGCAGTCGCATACTCATACCACTGAGCCACCGAGGCAGTCATACACATGAATTCTATTTTTATGAATGTTTACATGTTATTGTCCGTGACTGTAAAGAATGGTCCAATTTCATAGCATGGGATGAACCATAGCATCTGTACGTATCGTATAATGTAAAGCTATTCGCGCTACACGCAAATCAAGTCACGCTATGTAATTTTTATGTATATTATTGAATTAGGCTGGAGAAAGTAAGATCGTGAATTTGTTTGTGAGTATTTTATTTAAAAACAAACTTGATAGTGTCTTGTGGTTTTGGAGCGTGAGTTCAGAACATTTTATAAAACAGTATCCGGTTTCTGTAGGAGCTTTTGGTTACCAGATGGTTTATCTGTAAGCTGTAGCCCTACAGCTTACAGCCAACTTCACCCTTGGTCAATAACCATGTACTTATAGGAAAAAAAATGTTGTGGGTCACGTGATCCAAGTTTTATGCGATATCGTTGGTTTAATAAGTCTATTGACTTTCCTCGATACTGACATGCTCAAAGAGCAGGTAGGTAAACCTACTGATGGACAAGGCTCCGGCATTATGTGTATCGATAGTGCCAGATTGAAGGCAGCAGAGATTAAAGTTACGTGAAACCTATAATATATCATTAGTTTAGGACGGCTCAAGGACATTTAATCGTTTTCTCTACGCAATTATCTACTTTTTTTTGCCTTTAGCAGGTAAGGTCCAGCTTCAAAATTTATTGCATACTAGCTGTCCTGGCCAACTTCGTGCCGCCCTTCAAACCTTCCTTGCAATTCGACAAATATTTTTGGACCAAGATTGGGAAAATCGGTCCAGCCGTTCTCAAGTTTCAGCGAGACAAAGAGGAACGGGAATTTATTTTTATAAACCTAGCTGTACCGACTTTGTACAGCCTTTTATACCTTTCCTGAAGGTTTTACGGATATTTAAGACCAAAATTAGCCAGATCGGTCAAGCCATTCCAGAATTTTAGTGAGACAAACGAGCAATTCATTTTTATTTATAAGAATGTCTATCACATTTTATACCTACAATAAAATATTGAATATTAGTGTTTTCTGTAGCAAAACTTAATCAATAACTTCTTTACAATCTCAATAAGTGAATTGAAATGGTATGCTAACACACCCATTAAGCCAAATAAAACCGTCAATTATTTCAAACGTTTCTATTGTCGTAACATGAATGGCAAGCTTTATTTGTCCTTGAACTTACGTCAGAGAAAGTGAACTGTCAGAATGAATGGTCGATGTTATACCTGCCAGTATGTATGCAATGACGCAACGAATGAAGCTTTCGAAGAAATTTAAAAATTAAACTTTTTTTATATACGTATTAGCCGGTTTTAACAAAAAGGTTTAATAGTTTATTTTTGCTGCTAGATGATTGGGAAAGTGAAAACTCTTTGTACACGAGCAGTTGCCCGCGGCTACGCTATGTTATAATATGTAGAAAGAGTAATATTACAGAATAGGGAATAGTACTTACATACAGAACTTGCACTCCGACTTTAATTAAAGTACATTCTTTTGTTCACAGAGAACATCATTCGAACGTTAGGGATGTCAGTAAAGTAAAATATATACCAGCATAATTTGACCAATAATTATGACGTTAATGCATCAATATCAACTCTATGGTCAATACCGTGTCACAAACAAGAGACAACCCTTACTGACTTGCAACTTAAAGTTGTAGGTGAAGTTTTTTTTTTCAACTCCGCGAGAGCGCGGCCACGCCCATGTCCATTGCTGCGGGCGTCTCTGGTGACACTAAGGTATTTCCAGTGGCGCCCGGCAGACTTTGGCCACGCATGTGGCCTCTTCGGGGGTTTGGTCGTAGGGGTTGGGTTTTATCCCGCGTCGGTAAGTGAATCCTTCTAGCCTGCTTCTCTAAGGACGGTGGGTAGCTATCCCGCCGTCCTCAGGACCCGATCATGGAGGTCGATGGCCCTGGGCGTAGATGAGCCTGCGGCGCCCTGGCCGCTGTCTGCGGAACTCAGCGGGGAGGGTCCGCTCCCTCTCCCTCTCGGCCGCCTCCTTCGCGAGCATGACTTGCTCGCAGAAGGACACGGCCGTCACGACGTCACGTATTTTTTGCGATTGTTAGGCGAGTGACATAGGTCTGCTAATAAGTAGAAATGAATAATGTATAATACAGTACCTAAGTTAAGTATTTTATATATTTAATACCTACATAGCACGTTATTAACTTGAGATAAGGCTTTACGTCATGCTTTTAAAGTCACTCTCCTCTTTTGGTTATGGGTCAAAAATCTTTTGTCACATTATAATGACTCTAATATCCCCGAGGTGGTAAGCATAGGTGCATCACACAGCATCCAGCCCATAATCTGTGCCATAGGGAGCAAGCCTATTGCCGTCTACTGGGATCTTATATACAATAGAAAATGTATACCATTCTATAATCCGTACCTATTTAGGTACGGATTATAGAATAGCCATGATTACACACCTACAATTCTTGCAGTTCGGGCTAACTTGGTGGAAACTTCGGGTAAAACATTTTGTTGAACAAAAAAGCAACGCGAGATTCAAAAGTTTGGGGTAGTGGTTTTTGCTGAAGTACAAAATTTTCTCTCAAATTTATTTTATACTACTTAATATAAAAATGCCAATGCACTAGAATACGCACCGTTCTTAAAATATGTTTTGGTTAGATAATACTTAGGAAATCATTAAAAAATATTCGTTACGAAGATTATACTAACTGCTATATCTTCATAATACATTATTACCTAAATTATTAATGACACTTTTTAAAGTTAAACAAATTTCTAAAAATAAAAATAGTGTTAAATAAAAAACATATGTACCTTTCAAAAATTATTTCACTTCAATTCCAATAAAACCTCCTTTTAATTGTTTATCCACAAAAAATCAATAATTAAGAAAAAAAAATTCAAAACTCGAATATGTTCGTTGACTGAATCACATTTTTCGAAATTTAAAAATGGTTCAACATCACACCGCTTGCTTCACTTAACTTCAGGATAAGTAATGTTGAGTCCAACCGCAATTAACACGTGCTACCACCGCGAGAGACGCGCAAACACTGATCCGTAATATTCTCAACTCGAATGCAACCTTCTTAACTAAAAACTACCAGTATTCTACCAGAGCCGAACTCAGAACTTGCATTTCGTGAATCAGAGCTTTTTTTAATATTCCTCTCAAACTACACACTTTGACTTATAAAGTGTAATTAATAAATAATTGCATTAATTACTTCATATTTCGTAGTTTACAATATTTGACCAACTTTTACTTTAAGCAATACGACATTTTAGATGTACGTACGCAAATTGTTGTTGGTCAATAAAAGTTTATTGACTTTCTCAATTTCGCGAGGTGTAATTTGATTTTGCTGACCCTAAAATCTCAATTTTAATTCAATTGTCTCGGTATTTGCAAAATAATCATAAGATTACATGTTTCTAAAAGATGGTAAGTATGGTGTAACTATGGAAGCGATACTATCGCCTCTTTGAGTTGTCTTTACATGACGCACCGCCAATGACCGATGGCCGTTGGGGCAAAAAAGCCCTCGAATCGAATTCCGCAACCGCGTACGGTGCCCCGTACGCGGTTGCGTAGGTAGGTCTGCCACAAGGTGGACTGACGACATCGTTAAGATCGCGGGAGCATCTGGATGCGAAACTCGGACCATGGTACGGGTCATGGTCTCCAGCGGTAGCAATTAGAACGGGATCCCGTCTTTTTGCGAGTAAGTTATGCTCGCGAAGGAGGTGGCCGACAGGGAGAACACCTTCATGCGGTGCCCCACTCGCAGCCTTTGGAACTATCTCTGCCCAAGACTTTCGAGCCAGGATAGCGCGCGTGTTGCAGGGCTTCCACCCATCATCCATCTACACCCTTTTTCAATAAGGCCCCCACTTCCATTGCTGGGCATTCCGGGGATCTGGTGTTCTGGGTTCCTGTAAGGATAACCTTTTCGCAATTTTTCCTTAAGCGCAGATAAGGCGTAGCTTCGTGGCACAAGATTCTGAGTTCACGAGATGTACCCTGAAGGTTTTGATTCCCTTGCGAGTGTCGAAATATTGCAGCATAAACGGCTGTATTTTTCATTGCGTCGGGTTATTATAAGTTTAATTTTTTCACAACTTCTAGCGAAGACTTAAGAATTTGATATGAATTTCAGATTGATAATTCCACCCTTTCACGACAACGAAGTGATCCTATAAGGGTTTCTTTTTTTCCATTTGAGGTACATAACCCTAAAAGGGGATATAATCCTGTTTTATGTAAGTGAGAATGTACTTATAGTAATAGCCAGGCATTTAATAAGGTCACTTTTAATCGAAATACGCGAAACTTACCTAACCAATTCACTTACCACATTTTATTAGTCGTAATATTTAAAATGTGTATTGTTTATCCAAATAAAATTTGTCTTAGTAATTACAAAAATTATATAATACAATGCAATGCATTTTGTAAAAATGTTAATCATATAGGTTAATGTATTTCTAACGAACATTTTAATGCAATACATTTAAGTACATTATAAAGGAATACAGCAGATGAAGTGGAAAATTAGTTGAATAGTTAAAGGTCATGTCGTTTCAGCAATAGCAACCTTTTTAGACATATTGGTAAACGTCTGATAGGAGGCGTAAGGTTACTTAATAGATTTTTTTTAAATGAAAGCTACTGCTGTTTAAGTGGTCCCATTTCAATTTGGTCCCATTACGACAGTTATTTGGTACCATTCCGGTAATTTAGATAGATAGATAGATAGATAGACAGACATGGGCGTGAGTATTGTATGGGGATACAGTCCGCATCGACTCACTCCACATACCATTCCCTGATTCGTCTCTGTTTATAGTTCCTAGTCATATCATATTTTTTATCTGTGCCGTTATGGCCAATGTTTTTTTTTCTTTCCTGTCACAGGGGTCTTAGTAACGGACATTATAGTGACTCAGGCAGTTAATGTAGTAAAAAAAGTTAAGACACTTGATATTAAATGTGAAGGATGTTTTTTTTTTTTTAGGATATTACCTGTCTAAAATTTGAGGGCGGCCGTGGACTGTATCCTGTCTAAATCGGATTGAAATCGGATGACGAATTTCGGGACGTCTCCGTTTGGATCAGAGACCCAGTATTTATTAGTAGGTACTAGGTATTCCCTGTTCTAAGACAGTACCTACTAGGTACGTAGTTTAGTTAAGCCACTGTTATTACTAGTATAGTATTCTTATATCTGTGGTTAAGCGGAGTTTACGAAGCTCTTTCTTAGGCGACTCGTGTATTTCGTTCGTGATCGAACTCCTCCTAAACGACTGGACCGATCTTTTTGAAATATCTGAATTCATAAAGATCGGTCCAGTCGTTTAGGAGCCCGGATCGACAAACTCAGCTCAATTATTGCAACAGCAGAATGTATTGCATACCTAGTTATTTATGTAGTTAGGTACGAACTCTTCATGAATTTCATATCGCCCGCCGCGAACTTCGGCGGGGCACGTTGAAGTGCTGGCACCGGATTTTAAGTTTATGGGGTATATACATTGATTTATAATCTGGATTCTATATTAAGTAATAGGTCTATCGAATACTTAAAATATTTTAATTTAATAATATAAGTTTTTTTGTTAATAAATTTTTGGACATTTTCTCACGTCATCTGCCCAAATTAAGCTAACTTATAAGGTTGTGCTATGGGTCTAGACAATTACTGTTAAACATACTTATGTTTCTAAATACATACATTTAAACACCCAAACTCCTAAACAAACATTTGCGGATCACACAAAATATTTGATTCGACCCGGGAATCGAACCCGAGAATGGTACGGAATCTTCATGAATTTCATATCACCCGCCGTGAACTTCGGCGATATGGGTACGTCGAAATGCTGCCAACTGATCTAAGTCTATGGGGTCTATCCATTGCTATAGATCTATTCTGAGATATTTAATTACTAGGAACATACCACAGGTTGGGACTATTCCGCCGGGCGCCACTGGAAATACCTTTTGTGTGTACCAGAGACGCCCGGCAAAGGACGTTAGAGCGGCAGCGGAATTAAAAAAAAGTTCGCAACGTCAAGAAAGAAAAAGGTCATACCTAACGCCATGTTTGTTTCAATCGTTATAGACTACAATATAGATAATGAATCGCGAAAGTTTAAAAGCAAATGTGGTAAGATTTTTAATGTTGATTGGGTTTCGGTCAAGTGTGAATTGATGACAGTTACACAACGATGTTAGCGATTGTTGTTATACCAACAATGCCGTCGGACCAGACAAACCTATACTGGTTTGAAGCGGTTTGTCATTTTATATGAATGAAATGGATATAAAAAAGAAATTTCGCGCAAGTTTCTCATATTTCTCATATATTGTTTGTTATTTATAACTATGTTAATGGTTTGAGTTATTCAATTTTAGTATTGCATGCATTATCGATGATGAAATCACTTTTCGTCACAGAATGAATACTTTACTAGTACCTACGTATAGAATATCAATCTTGTATTTGACAAAGAAAGTTCTTACTCAGATTTATATTGCGACTAAAACCCTAAAGACTGTTCATCATCTACCTGCCCTTATCCCAATTATTTGGGGTCGGTGCTATATTAATAAGTCCGAGACACCCAGGACTTTAATTGGCTTTGCTATAGCGGCTGGCACGTAAGATTTTGTTACCTTTAATCAACATTTCATCGCAAGGCAACGTGTTTAATTTTTTTTTTCAAAATTACAATAAAGCTGCTACTTTTATTAAATTCATTCGGCCATTTTGGTTTTTGGACATAACCTATTATAAATGTGCCCGGTGACTGCAATAGGCTTGCCCCCTATTACGTGGGACTAAAATACTGCCAAATTGTGGGTGTGTAATGCACCTCTGCCTACCCCTTCGGGGATATAGGCGTGATATGTGTGTGTGTGTGTGTGCTAAATTAATTTCTCCTCTACACATCTCAATTAGACGCATTTCACGCATTCCATCCATCCTCCAGACCTACCTTTGCTTCTACAGCCCTTTACATTTATACGAGTACATTGCACCTTTTATTGGGGGTCGGTGCAATATTTATTCCTCCTCCACACATCCTTATCAGACGTTATCTCTTCATATCCTCATTCACGCATTCCATCCATATTTGTTTGGGCCACCTCAGCTTCTAGCATTCATACAGTGCACCTTTCTAACCACATTCGTCGCATTCTATCGCTGGATTCCCTTAGTTGGGTCGTAATCGGGTAACCGGTCATCTCATCTAGCTGAGGTGTCCACAGGAGCTGCGAGAAGATGGTTGTCCTGGGTCACAAGACTACGGGCGCGCGCACCCACCTTCCATCCCCTCAATAAGAAGAGAAGAATACCGCATCGTAGAAAAGCCTACAACATAACTCTACAACTTCTAACCGGGGTGTTGTGATGACAACAGCTGATGGCAAATAAACTGCTTCGGTGGCGTGGTCGGTAGTGCATCTCCTTTCGACTCCGGAGTTTTGGGCTCAGTTCCCCGGGACGAATCAAATATTTGTGTGATCCACAAATGTTTGTTTCAGAGTTTGGGTGTTTTCTATGTACGTTATATATACTAGGTATGCAATGCATGCTGCTGTTGCAAAAAACTGAGCGAAGTGTTAAATTTTCGAACGACAACGATTTATTTTTTTATGTAAGTACAAACTTTTTTTTTTTGTTCTAAACCTCCCGACGCCCGTCGCCACACGTTATTACTGTGGTAAGTTTGAAGGAGATCGGTTCAGGCGTTTAGGAGGTGTATGCGGACAAACGAAATACATGAGTCGCCTAAGATTGAGCTTCGCTCACTTCGCTCAATGATATAGGTTTGTTTATCAGTAGTCTAGATCCCATAGCACAAGCTTATAAATTTGTGGTAGATGACGTTGTGTGAGAATGTCAAATGGTCAAAAATATTAAAAAAAATAGTTAGGCATGTCTCTTATTACGCGGGACCAACGAAACTCCTAAAAAAATGCAAAAAAAATGTGCTTCTGCTAACGTACTTCTGCCTCATTATACTGTGACTCATTTTGTTCATTAAAAACTAACAGTACACGGGCCGTAGAACATTGAAAAATATTGATTAACAGCAAGCTCATTTTTCGTAAGTAGCTTTATTTTACCGAGTCTCCCACATAGGTATATCTCAAAAAGAAATCTCAAATCAGGTAGCTAACAGAGTTATCCGGTTAAAATATTCGGAACAAAATTGTAAGGTTGCATTAATTCGTATAGAGCTCCAAAGTGGTGCAGGTATTAAGTACATCATTATAAATCAAATATCAAAAGTTCTCATCGATCCGACTTGTGCTAAAAAAGTTATTCAAGGTTGAAAAGTTAAAAAGTTGAAAATTTTCGGTTTTTTGGATTTTATTCGTAAACAGTGAATTATATAAAAAATGGTATTTTACAAAATTGTAGATACTAAAAAAACCTACAAATAAGTCTTCTTAACTTTTTTCCTAGGAATTACCATTTCTGAGAGATTGCGGTTATTAACGTCCAACAAGCTATAGTCTACACGCAATGCTGGTCCGCTCCTATTAACTCTGTCGTGATGTTACCAACCTTACAATTTTGTTCCGAATATTTTAATAAATAAATATATTAGGACAATGCACACAACACCATCTAGTGTCAAACTAAGCAGAGCTTGTGATATGAGTACTAGATAAACTGATATAAATACTTATATACATTTTTTTTTGTAAATACATACGTATTAAACATAGGAAACATCCAGACTTCGGCACAAACGCATATGTCATCACACAAAGTTTGTCCCGACCCGACCGGGAATCGAACCCGAGACTCCGGCGTCGAAAGCCGATGCACTACCGACCACGCCACCGAAGCAGTCAGTCAATTACGTAAGGTTGGTTGGCTGCGCACGCGCCGCGCGCCGGTCAGTTGCTAACTTGCTAACAATATGTCATACAATACCTAATACTTATCTGCCTACTGCTAATAATCTGTGACACTAACGAAAAGAAAGTCATACATGTTTTTACTTTTGCTTTTTAAACATACAACGGTTACAAAATATCAGAACAATGATAATTTGGAAGCAAAAAACGTAGTATTATATATTATATACTTATACACCTATTCTTTTTGTATAATTTATGCTTTCGATTGTCGGCACTTGGTGGAACATTATAGTAAAACATTATGAAATGACTCTCTTATACAGATATTCCACAGTTTTTTTATTGGTAAATATGGTAGCTGTTCTCTCTGAGACAGTCTTGATAATGCCTCGTTTAGAGGCGAAACAATTGTCGACGTTTTGTTGTCTTTTTGATTTTGCGAAAAATTAATGTTATTTTATAATTTTAAAAAGTTTTTTCTTAAAACATTTTACTTACCATTGTTTTGGAATTTATAGTCTAACTTGGCTTAGCTCAAGCTAAGTTCTAAACACATTATAAGTGTAATTGTGCCATTTATATCTGTAACTTCTATAATAATAATAAAGAATCTGATGAAGTATATTTGAGAAGATTATTTTCATAAGATACTCGTAAGTACAGTTATTTCGGAGTTATTCGTAAGTCACCGTTTTTGTGAACTAAAACTTGGCTTAGTTTGAGCTAAGACAAAGACGAAGATCGCATTATAAATCCCGATTTTGTAAGTGTAAAATAAAGGCTCGTATGCATAAATTAAGTCCAAGCACACTTTATAAATCGGGATATTTACCATGTAACGTTGTTTTGAGTTTACGATATTTCAGCACTGTTGCAAGCGCCTTGTTTACAGAGGACTCCAGTTCCTCAGTACTGGTAGTTGATGGAAAAAATATATTTAGGGGTAAATACTCGTATGTACTGACCCGGCAAACGATGTTTTGCAATATAAATTATTTCTAGGAACTTTAAATTACTAAAATGACTATTAAAAAATAGGTGTTGGTGATAGAAGGGTGAAAATTTAGGGCTGTATGTATTTTTATTAACTGTCCAAAAAAAATGTTTGGGCTGGGACTGGATTGTAGCCTATTCTCAGACCTACTGAATATGCATATAAAATTGAATAAAAATCGGTATAGCCGTTTCGGAGGAGTATGGTAACTAACATTTATTTATTTATGTACACACATAAGTATATAAGAGCGAGAAGAAAACAATAGAGAAAAATATCATTAGTACAAGGGCACCACTTATTTCAAACGAAATCTCTTCCAGTGGGCCAGGGGATGGAAATGCTAGGTAGAATAAATTTAATGTATGCGTAGATCGGTTGAAATACATAGATACATACGATACACATAATATACATACATATTATACTTACATGAAATACATTGTGTATTATTGTAATACATAAGTTTATTTTGTTAACTGTATTATGTATAATATTTTGTTTTTGTTATGAACCTATTTTAACTGCTGTATTACACCATCACCCACAAGTGAACATTTCACACATTTCAGTCCATCCAAAGGTTGCCTGGAAGAGATCGCTGTATGCGATAAGGCCGCTCATTGTACATAACAATTTCTGGGATCTATTATTTATTCTTATTTTTGTAATTTTGGTGTACAATAAAGAGTTTTCTATCTATCTATTGTGACACGAGGATTTAAAATATAAGATATCCTTTTTTTAATTCGTTTACTAGACTTGACACCACTTTTATTGGTACACATAACTTCACTCGCGATTTCATGTTGGCTTATTGTTTGTTATACTTGTCGCGGTTCTTTTGCCAAATACGAAGGTTTTTTTTTTGGTATCTAAGGTGTGTGTTTTTACAATTCGTATAAAAATAGACATATCGGGGAATGAAAGTGGTATTCTATTTCATTCTGATGAAGTTATTGAATAAATATTGAACTGCCTACACATTTTATTTCCTAATAACGTAGATGAGATAATAAAATATCCGTTGGATTTCGTATTTCCGTCACAAAATGATATCATACCAGTATAAACTAGAAAGTCAGCCAAACAATCCACAATATTATTAAAATTTATTACACAGTTGTGGCCGTGGGAATCTTTGAAGTTGCAAACAAATGCTAGACTACCTAATGTTTAATTTGTCTACGTCTAGGCTATAAAATGCAACTACGCATGCACTTTGAATGCTGTTAGTAAGATTGTAATAAAACTGCAAAATAATTTTAAAAAAAAATATGTTAGGACAATTCACACAACGCCATCTAGTCTCAAACTAAGCAGAGCTTGTGATATGAGTACTAGATAAACTGATATAAATACTTATAAACATTTTTTTTGTAAACATATAATACATAGAAAGCATCCAGACTTCGGTACAATCGTATGTGTCATTACACAAAGTTTGTCCAGACCGGGAATCGAACCCGAGACTCTGGCGTCGAAACCAGATGCACTACCGACCACGCCACCGAAGCAGTCTAAGTCTAATATAGTTATTTAAACTGCCATAGTCGTTATTATTATAAACTTTGGAAATATATTCGGGATATTTACCATGTATTATTTTGTTGTCGAGTTTCCGATATTTCGGCACTATTGCAAGCGCCATGGTCACGGAGGAACTGTCAGTACATAGCGAAATAGTTTTAAGGTAAACCGTATCGGTCTACCGTCCTTCTCACTCGTCAACGAGATATCCTTCTCACTCGTCGGAGTCCGTCGCGTGGACCCGCGCCGGGCAGGCGGGCGCACGGCGCGGACATCCGCGTCGGGTACCCGCAACGGGCACCCGCTTAACGCAGCGAAGGGCCTTACGCTTAAAAGTATGCGCAAACTCGTCCTTCACGTGCGACGTATAACACGTATTATGACATCTGACTCGGATCTGGCATATACTATTTGTATGGTAACAATGGTATTTGAAGGACCAGTGTGTTTCAAGCTTAAAACACACTGGTCCTTCACAGACGACGTATGACATACGAAGTGGGAGACAGCTACGCACTGGTCCTACGTTTACACTTTAAACGTGTGTGACAGCGTCGTACGCGTGGGATAGCATGGGAACACGCGAATCTGGCGCGGTGACGCGTAAGACAGCGTGGTGTATGACCAGTGTGTTCGTTACCATTCAAACTGTATAGGACAGATTCGGTTTAGATGTCATAATGCGTCGCATGTGAAGGTTGAGTTTGAGCGTGCCTTTAGCCGTCGCCGTTCGGTCTAGGTTGTCATACATAGGTATATCTATGGCAGTCGTTATGGGTTTTTTTTTTTTTTTTTTTTTTTTTAATTCCGCGGCCCAAGGCCGCGGCCGCTCTAACGTCCGTTGCCGGGCGTCTCTGGTTACTAGCAGAGGGTATGTCCAGTGGCGCCCGGCGGACTTTGACCACCTCTGTGGTCTCTTCGGGTGTTGGGTCGGGACGAGAATCCCGCGTCGTTGGGGGAAGGGTTTTATCCCGCGTCAGTGAGTGAATCTGGTTGCGTGCTATGGGGCAAAGGCCCCGCAGCACGCAACCCTTCTAGCCTGCTTCTGTAAGGACGGCGGATGGCGATCCCGCCGTCCTCAGGCCCCGATCATGGAGGTCGATAGTCTTGGGCGTAGTCGCGTAGTCTGGGGCGCCCTGGCCGCCGACTACGGAACTCGGCGGGGAGGGTACGCTCCCTCTCCCTCCCGGCCGCCTCCTTCGCGAGCATGACTTGCTCGCAGAAGGACACGGCCGCGTTCCACCTACTCCGGCTGGAGACCATGGCTTGAAGCATGGTCTCCAGCGAGAGGGTATCCACGCCCAGACCCACTACGAGGTCCCGGCGCTGGCTCGCCCACGCTGAGCACTCCACCAACGTGTGGAGTGCGGTGTCGTCGTCGGAAACCTCGCAGTGTTGACACCGGGGTGTGACCTCACGATGCATGCGAAACAGATAGCTACCGAAGCATCCATGCCCGGCAACGATCTGCGTCGCACGATACGTGAGGTCACCATGCTGCCTCTGCAGCCAATCGTCCATGATCGGTCTCACCGCCGCGATGATGGTGGTACCCCACTTGGGTTGCTCAAGTCGCACCCTCCATGACTCCATGAGATCCTGGCGGAGTTGGGACCGCTGGTCCTCGATTTCTCGAGACGCAGGCCTGTGGTCCCGCTCCAGCGCCTCCTTGCGCCATTGGAACAATGACGCAAGGGCTCTCGCTTCCAGGTCCCATGGAGGGGTCCCGGCTAGGAGACATGCAGCCTCTCCGGAGATCGTGCGGTACCCCCGTATGGTTCTGACGGCCAAGGTTCGAAGTGGTCTGTTTAACAGAGTCACGTTCCCCTTGACCGCCAACCTATCCGCCCATACGGGAGCCCCGTATAGGGCCATACTCCGCACGATCCCCAGGTACAGTCTCCTGCAGGAAGCGTTGGGTCCCTTTAGGTTGGGCATCAGTCGCGAAAGCGCGACTGATGCCTGCGTCACCTTGGGGACCAAACTTCGGAAATGTGGTCCGAAGTTCCATCGGCTATCAAGTACGATCCCTAGGTACTTCATCGAGGGCTTGATGCCGATGCTAACGCCTCCCACATTTATGCTGGAACCTTCGGGTGGACCGTTCCGAGGTCTGTGAAAACACAGAACCTCGGACTTGTGCAAGGCCACCTCCAGTCCCAGCTGCCGTATCCGACCCACGACTCGAGCAACACCCGTCGTGACCTTGAGTGCTGCCTCCTGGTACGTTGCACCCCGCGCCGTGACGAGGGTATCGTCGGCGTAGCACGTTACGCCGACGCCCCTAGGCAACGCACCCCGCAGCACCCAGTCGTAGCCGATGTTCCACAGAAGCGGCCCCAGGACCGACCCCTGTGGAACACCGCACGACACATCTCGCCGAGCTGGCCCGAGCCAGCTGGGGAAAGCTACGGCCCTCTCCGAGAGATAGGCCCCGACAATACGACGGAGGTAGAGAGGCGTTTCGTGATACACGAGCGCCTCCCTAACGCAGCTCCATGGCAAGGTGTTGAACGCGTTGGCGATGTCAAGAGACACCGCCACCACCACCTTGCCCTGCGAGACTGCTTCCTCCGTCAGGCTCTTCACGCGCATGATCGCGCTCACGGTGGAGCGTCCCCGACGGAAACCGAACTGGTTATCCGCCAGGTCTGGCCCCACACTCGTGAGATGCTCGACGAGGCGCTCCGCGATAATTCGCTCAAAGAGCTTACACACCTCGTCGAGCAACACGATCGGCCGGTATCCGGACGGTGAGTCCACCGGCCGCCCCGCCTTACGGATCAGGACCAGTTTCCCCGTCCTCCACACCTTGGGAAACTGGCCCCTTTCGAGGCATGCGCTAAAGAGCCCCATCAGTCGAGGCCCGAGTTCTTCTAGGGCCAGGACCCATTCGTTATGGGTAGTTGGAAAATCAGACTTGTGGAACTACAGCTAGAACTTTCGATATCGCCCATATGGGATGTCATACCTATTACATCTGTCCAAGTTCAGCCGCATCCGAGTTAAACTAGGAAAGCCGACCACAACTGGGTTGGGAAAAGTCTCAGTGGATGATGATATTACTTAAACGCTGCAGTCCGTGTTAATTAATTGCATTTTGTATATTTTTGTTGACTTTCATACTTAAACTTTTCATTTGGTGCACATAAAGCTCTGTGCAAATGTTTTGAGCCAATATTTAAGTGTGGTCGTTATGATTAACTTGTTTTTAAGTAGGTAATAAAGTTCTGTAATAAATTAAAAAGTGTTTGTAATTTTTTTTTTACAACCGTTCATTGAATTTTGGTAAACCACACGTAAATACGTTGTAAATAAATAATCAAGACTTTTCAACTGATACAGTTTTAAGGCTGAAATTGATAGGTATCAATTAGGTAGCAATTATTGAAGCTAAAACAATAACTCAACTCTGTTTAGTTTACTCAAACTAAGCGCTGACCAGCCATTCTGACGTCAGAATGGCTGGTGACATTGTTATTCCTTATATTTTCAAAATTAATGCAATTATTTAATTGTAGGTAGCAAACAGTAGCAATTAGGTAGCAATTTTTAATCACTGTCTCGATGCTAAATGAGGCAGGCAACCAGCCATTCCAGCCAACCATTCTGACGGACACGACGAGCCTATTGATATTTTCGAGAACCTAAAGATTTTTTGTCAGATACTTAGGTAAGTATTGCACACAAACCTGCATAAAGGTACTTCTCCACAGTGTTGGTTTCTTGTATTGATAGGGCAGGGAGATGATGATGATCGATTTCACCCTCCGGCGGCATATTTGTGCAATACGTGTAACTAGTTCCACCACCATCTCATCATCTCAGTCAGCCCATAGGCGTCCACTGCTGGGCATATACCTCACCCAAAGGGGGGGTAATTCAGCCTACATATACCACGCTGGCTAGACGGGTTGGTATAGGGTTGATGTCGAGATTTCCTTCTCTAACTCGTAAATACCTTGATAAACTTGGTGGCATGATTTCTTTTACGACAGGAGTCAAATTGTCAAAATAAAATCTTGAATTAAATAGGGCAGACTTTATGATTACGATGTTTATATACGATATTTTTTGAAAATAATTGAGTTTATAATGTCCTTAAAAAGTCTTATTTATTGGATAACGGGCAACGTGGTGTTTACATTGCTTTTAGCAGTTTAACTTTATTGTTTAGTAGTATTTTCATTCCATGCCGAGGCGATTGTTTTTTGTTAGTATATATGTTTTTTTGGTGGATTTAAATAATAAAAAATAACACTTGTATCGTTATGTGACCTTAATGAACAACAAATTTTGAGGTGATTTGAAAAAAAAAAAAAAAAGTTTATACGTAGACCAAATTAAAAAATAGCTAGATAAATAGCTATTTTTTTATTTGATCTACGTATAAACTTTTTTTTTTGATCATAAATAAAAAAAATTAAAATAGCACTATCTATTTATAAAAATAGATAGTGCTATTTTAATTTTTTTTATTTATGGTCATGTTTTAGCCGTAGCCATTGGGTCTAGATTGTCATACATAGGTAGGTAGGTACATCTATAGCAGTCGTTACGGGTAATTGGAGCCCTAAAAATCTTCCCTAAATATCATCATTCTAAGTTGGTCAATAAAATTTGGCTCCTATTTTAAAAATAACCCTATATTTGTAATTACATACTAAATACCTATATACATAGACAATACCCAAACATTTTTTTATTTTTTTTTTATTTTGATGGTTAGTCGCGAAACACACACTCATAGACAACTGTGCCACTGAGGAAGTCCCACTAAGTGCGTATAAATCGACAATATAAATATTAGTGGGAGCCTTGCCCGTCCTTCAGCAAGTGTACCGCGTGCAGACGAGGAACTCTTGGGCCCTTAAATGTCCTTCTCTTCCATTTGTCATCAATAGGTACATACGTATTTCCCCAACGATTCTACTTTCTCTATTCAACCGTTAACGACAGACTGTACTAAAGTCCGGGCGTTTATAAGTAAACACAGACTCGCCACTTTCTTCGGCACGCCCTCTGCATTGCGTAACTACATACTTGATAATGCCCAGATGTGTGTATGTGAATATGTATGTATGTGTTTGTATGTGTGTACACAGGTGTCTTGAAATAGATGATCAGTGATGGTAAGGAATTTAAGTAAGTAATCTAATGATTTGTTATGTAATGGCCGTTTATTTTATTGTTACAGAGCTTTTGTGGTTGGATGTTAGTAAGTTTGCGTAATACTAAATAAGTTTAGATTCATTTAGTTTTCTTTCACAAGGAGTTAGGAGAGAACATTCAAGAATCAAAATATTTATTGAGCGAAGCGAGCCGAAGGCGAGCGGAGCTCCCATGGAGCAGGTTAAATGTAAAATGTTCGGATGTTCGTTTCTCAGCAACCTCTTGACCGATAATTAAAGTTTTTTCGCCTAAATTAATAGCTGATTTCAATTGAGGTCATGACGAAGCTCAAATATTAAATTTAAAAAAAAAAAAAAACGCTTCGCTCAATACGAAGCCGCGCACTGTTTACAGCAACGTAGCTTTACCTAGTTTATAAAGTCGCTAGCTCTCCCGGCGGACTTCGTAACGCATTTTTTTTTCCATAGGAACTGTCGTGACTAAGGGATATAGGGATTATTAAAAAATAGAGGTTGTTGAAAATTTAGGGTTGTACATAATGTTTAATGCCACATTATTAAAAAAAAGTTGTCCAAAAAAATGATAGGTGTGGACAATCCTTAGGAGGATAGAAAAATAGATAGTAGTCTATTCTCAGACCTACTGAATATGCATATAAAATTTTATAAAAATCGGCAGAACCGTTTCGGAGGAGTATGGTAACTAACACTGTGACACAAGAATTTTATATACATACGAGTATAAACGGCCGGTAAGACACTTATGAAAGTCAAAAAGAGTGAATCTTCATATACATTTACTGTCAGATTCGGAAAGCAGGGCTCTACCTACATAGGTATAGGAGTTAGGACATCGTTGTTCTGAGGTAGAGCTTGTGCCACTCTTTAAAAAATAGAACAGAAACGTGATTATTTATCATGTCTGTCAAGTAAATATAGGTACCCTAATAGGTACTCCAATGGTATACATGAAATTAATACCAGAATATGTGAAAGACTTTTATCTTCTTATCTATCTCTTGAACTTCACAACCATCTACTCTCTTTGTAAAACCTTTTATTTTTATGTATAATATTTATATTACATTGTGCACAACCCCTATCAATTTCAACAATTTTCTTTCCATCCTGAGGTTGTCTGGAAGAAATTGCTCTTTAGCAATAAGGCCGCCTGTTGTACATTCTTTTTAAAAATATGTGTATATATTTGTTTATGTTTTTGTGTACAATAAAGAGTATTTGATTTGATTTGATTTGATTTGAAAGACCGCATTCTACACATAAACTTTTTGTTTTTTTAGCTCCGACATACAGAACGTTTTTCCAGTGGCGCCCGACGGTTCTACACATAACCTATTGGGAAGTTCTGACTGCCTCGGTGGCGCAGTGGTATGAGTATGCGAGGTCCCAGGTTCGATTCCGGGTCGAATCAAATTATTTGTGCAATCCACAAAAATGTTTGTTTCGGACTTTGGGTATTTTCTATGTATAATATGTATGTATTTAGAAACATATAAGTATGATGGATCACTGGCTCACAAAGCCCAAGAGAAGGCGGACATGCTCGCAGACCTCTTTGCGGCTAATTCCCGCGTCGATGACCGTGGCCTGCAGCCCCCCGCCATCGCCAACTGTGGCCACACTATGCCTGATATTGTTATCAGGCAATGTGATGTACGGGCAGTGCTGCGGTCGCTCGACACGCGGAAAGCCAGTGGCCCTGACGGCATTCCGGCGGTGGTGTTACGAAAATGTGCTGCTGAGTTGTCTCCAGTACTAACGCGTCTGTACCGCCTGTCATACTCTACAGGGCTCGTGCCGGAGGTCTGGAAAGAGGCGAACGTACAACCGATCCCCAAGAAAGGGGATCGCTCCGATCCAGGCAACTATCGACCCATAGCTGTCACCTCAGTCATTTGCAAGGTGCTTGAGCTCCTTATCAATAAGCAGCTCATGCGATACCTGGAGGATCACTCGCTAATCAATGATCGGCAATATGGCTTCAGGCCAAAACGATCAACGGGTGACCTCCTGGCATTCGTCACGCATGTATGGAGTGAGGCTATGGAAAAGTACGGCGAGTCCTTGGCTATTAGCCTGGACATCGCCAAAGCTTTCGATAGGGTCTGGCAAGCTTCGCTCCTTTCCAAGCTTCCGGCATATGGTCTACCTCCTCAACTGTGCAGCTGGATTGCCAGTTTTTTAAGCGAGCGCCGAGTGCGGGTCCTCTGCCATGGCCAGGCTTCTCGCTTCTTGCAAGTGAATGCCGGGGTACCGCAGGGGTCTGTACTATCACCAACTCTCTTTCTTCTGCATATCAATGATATGCTATCCCTCGGGAACATTCATTGCTATGCCGATGACAGCACACTGCACGGGAGTTACTCGGTTCATCCGACGGCGGGGCGATCTGAGATTGAGAAGGAGAGACGACGACTCGTGGCTGATGTCGACCGTAACCTCGATAGTATCTCCCAATGGGGTGCCGAGAACTTGGTCGAGTTCAATGCCCGCAAAACACAGGCGTGTGCATTTACAGCGAAAAAATCCCCTTTCCTTCCCCTACCCACTCTTCAGAATGCAACATTACCAATGAAGGATAATCTAGACATCCTTGGCATAGACGTACGTCGAGAGCTCAATAACACTAAATACATTGAGAGATGTATTGGGCTAGCTTCGCGGAAACTAGGAATACTGAACATGGTAAAGCGATTCTTTACACTGCACCAGAGGTGTCTGCTGTACAAAACGCAGATTAGACCCTGCGTCGAATACTGCTCTCACCTCTGGGACGGCTCCGCGAAGTATTTTCTGGACGCACTCGACGCTATGCAGCGACGCGCTGTTCGCATTATAGATTGTCCGGAGGTAACGGGAAGCCTTGAGAAGCTAGCCCAGCGCCGAACAATTGCTTCCTTGGCCGCGTTCTACCGTATTTACCACGTTGAGTGTTCTGATGAGCTCTTCAATCTGATCCCACCCTCTCCCTTCCGATCCCGAACAACGCGTGCCGGGCAGAGATGTCACTCTCGTACCGTGGAAACCGTCTTCGCGAGAACTGAGCGTTTTAAACGTTCGTTTCTCTGCCGAACGATGGTGGCTTGGAACGCCCTGCCCGCGCACGTGTTTCCTCCAACATATAACCCTGGGTTATTTAAGCGAAGCGTGAAGAGGCACATTACTGGGTCGTCAAGTTGAGGGTCACTCTCTATAGTATTCCTGTGTACTGTGAGAGTTGCCCACAATCGCCAGACGTCGCCACAGCTTACCATCAGGCGGGTGGCATCAATTTGTCGACCTATCAATTTCCCGCGTCGTCGGCGAGTGAATCTGCGAGGCTACGTCTAGTATAAGTGGCCTATGTCATAGGTTCTTTTAGTATTGTATGTGTTTAAAAATACTAATATAAGCTTATGATATAAGAATTTACAATGTAAAATTACATAAAAAAAATGTTGACCCCGCTGAGTTTCTTGCCCTTCTTCTCGGGTAATCGAATAGGCGGATTTCTTGACATTCAAAAAGTGTGTGCATTAACTGCTCCTATTTTGAATAAAAATATTTTGATTTGATTTGATTTGTTTGATGAGTATTATACGGGACGGGACTAATCCGCCGTCAGTCGAGAGAATCTCATTGGTAGACTTCCGCAATCTTACGAACCCGACGATAACTAAATAATAATATGAGCACTGCTCTACTATTCAGTGCTGTTTATGATGATGAATCATAACTTTAATGGAACCTCGTGAGCTTGTTAATATGTTATTTTTATGGAGTTAATGGGCGAAAACATGGAATTATTGCCACTTAACCAAGTTATTACACAGACATTCCATTACAACGCAGTCGTAAGAAACTTTTTAATTTTTATGGTAACACTTACAACGTGTATTGCGGCTATACATCCTCTAAAAAAATTTTTTTTAATGCGTAGTTTCATGTTTCTAGCACTCTCCGTTTAGGAGGAAGGCCGAGGACAGACGGATGGACATGACAAACTTTAAGGGTTCCGAACTTAACCTACGGAACAAAAAACGGGTGAAGTGCGACTCCGTACTTAGGTTCCGTACCAAAAATATAACCGTTGTATAGGAGCCCCTTAAATACTTTTAATATTCTTTATAAACTTAGGACAAACGGGTATTACCCGACGTTTCGACCCTGTTACAAGAGCCGTGGTCTTGTAACAGGGTTGTCAAGGATAATGTGTACAAAACACAAAAGTTTAAAAAAGCATTTTTATATTCTGTTTTTTTTAAGTATGGTAATTGTTGTTATAGTGGCAACAGAAATACATTATCTGTGAAAATTTTAACTTTCTAACTATCTCGGTTCACGGTTCAGCCTAATGACATACGGACGGACAGCGAAGTCTTAGAAATAGTAGGGTTCCCGTTTTACCGTTTGGGTACGCAACCCTGAAAGTATAGATTAAGTGTCTTCAACAGAAGCGTTACAAACGTACACGTTTTAACACAGAAAAGTAGAGCGTGATTTAGATGCGATGCATGTTTGCGTATAAATCCGTGACAAAATAGTGTTGTAATAGGTTGTAATGTTTATTACGTGAGTTTCACACTTTAATCCGAGTATTTTGACCACGAAACTGTTAAAATTTTAACTAATAAATAAATAAAATTAATAAATATTTTTGGAAATTCTCACACAATGTCATCTAGCCCAAATTAAGTTAATATAAGATTGTGTTATGGGTTCTAGATGACTGATAAATACATACATATAAAACCTCCAACGAAACAAACATTTGTGGATCGCACAAATAATTTGATTCGACCCGGAATCGAACTTGAGAGCTCAGGGCCGGCACTCGCATACTCATACCACTCACTGCGCCACCAAGGCAGACATACTGGCCGATGCACGTGGCTTCACCCGCGTGGAATAAAATTCTTCTAAATGTCGATTCCCGGGAAGAAAAGTAGCCTAAGATATTCTTTACAATAATATCAGCTATATGTCGGTGAAAGTTCAGTTAAAATCGGTCTATCCATTTTAGAGATTAGCTGAAACAAACAGATAGAGAAATATTTTGGAAATTGTTTCTTCTTCTTTGTGTGTTAACATTATAATGTAACAATAAATTTTTATAAATAGATAATTTACAAATCCAGAATTTATATTATTACCGTGAAAATGAGACGTCATTTTCTCAATGAATGTGGTGGGCATGCCCATACTGCCCAGCTCGGTGGATCCGCGCATGCAACATTACTGGCATAATGTGGGTACAATATAGATTAAATAAATAAATGTGTCTTCGAGCAGTTCAAATACAAAAAATTGTTGTTAAATGTTTAGATAAAACTGTTGTTAGAGCAAAAATTAAAAAGCCAACATCACGTGGTATTCCCAGGCGGTCACCCATCCAAGTACTAACCACGCCCGATGTTGCTTAACTTCGGTGATCGGACGAGAACCGGTGTATTCAACATGGTATGGACGTTGGCTATTATTAATGTAAATTTTTGGTTAACATCACACGTTGGAAGCATCCTACAATCTTCAAATAGTTTGTTAATATACCACTAGATGGCGGTTTTCTTAATATTTTGAATACAGTTCAGTGGATGACGCAACGAAGATTGCCAGTCCCCCAACGAATTCTGATTAATATTTTTTTTACAGAATACTACCGTACATAATCGTATTATAAAACAAAGTTGCCCGTTCTGTATGTAGGTATGCGTACATCTTTAAAACTACGCAACGGATTTCGGTGCGGATTTCACCAATGGATAGAGTTCTCGAAGAAGGTTTTTAGTACCTATGTGATTCAAAGTTTTTAGTATTAATTTAGAATACAGGGTGTCCCAGAAAGAAGATGGATAATCTTTGAGGAGCTGACGCGAGGAATTTTTTTTAACGCCTGATTGCTATACAATCAAGTCCTCAAGGATTATCCGTATAGTATAGTATACAGGGTGTCCCAGAAAGAATGGATAATGCGCTAGTTCGCTAGTTATATATATATATATATTTGCTGGAGCGAGATTTGCCTGTCTATCAGCTATAAGGTCATAGATACACCTCTACTTGGGCTACGGATGTGTATAAATCCCTTTACCCTACTTAGTATAAACTAATATCATAATGAGGAAACATTAGCCTTTTATATGTTTGTAACGAATTATCTCAAAAAGTTACAGGCCAAAATTAAAATCCTTTCACCATTACAATGCTATACTATGCCTGAGTTTTATAGGCTACTAGAGGAAACCCGCTGCTTCACCCTCTTGACAAGTTAAATATACAAAACCTTCCTTGAGAACCACTCTATCCAATGGTGGATACCGCATCAAAATCCGTTGTGTAGTTTTAAAGATTTATGCATACATAGGGTTACTAGAAAAAAATATGTGCGAAGCATGTATTATATGATAGTTCCAAATAAAATTAAAACAATACATTGAACATTGTCTATTTTATTGTATGTAATAATACTTAATTCTAGTATCGTAATACATAGGGTTTACATACACGGGCGAACGATTATGCAATCATTTATATTAGGACATTATTTATTAATAATAATCATTCAGTTCTTGACATAGAGAAAAAAACGTCTACTTACAAATTTAGAAAATGGTATTTAATTTGTAGTTTGACCATAACACTGAAAGATTTAGGATATTCCATATGTCAAAATAATCAATTTATAATGTACTGATGTTAATAATTTTAATTAAAAAAATGTGGGTATGTCTATTTATGAGACGGTTCTTAGCCCACATCAATTTCGCAATAATAATATACTTGATGCAAATGGTAGATTTGATTGGCTGCAAAAAATTAATTAAAAGAAATGAGTATGAGAATTATACAATAACCGCACATTTTTCTGTCATTAATTTAGAGTATATGCTTATAATCATTCACAACTTGTGAGCCTTTAAGAAATATCAATTATAAAATTGATAAATTGGCTTTAGATTATTTACAAAAGCAACGTACAAAACAACGGAGGATAATAAAAATTTATATTTAAAAATTAAAATTTAAGTAAAATAATAAACATTAACAAAAATCCACTTAGTGTGGACACAAACACAATAGGAACTTTCAACCACTTTAAATTTAATAATACAAAGTTTAAACATACAGTGGCCGCGAGCTTCCAATATTTTTATATATATTGAATATCCCTAACTACACATTTACACTTAAAAAAATCAGGCACGCACATAAATGTGGGACAAAATCTGATAAATATACTTTATAAAGTGATATCATAATTAATAGTTTTTAGTGATTTTATGTTAGACCGTTTTTTGCAGGTGTAAACCGCATGTCTATATAGATTTTAAGTTGTGAGACTTTGTTAATAACGTACCATACGTTATTAACAAAGTCTCACAACTTAAAATAATAATTTATTTTTATCCATAAAATTAGGCAGATCTCTAGTTCCAAGTCACTAGGCCCGCCACGCTGTACATGTTATGGAGTAAATGGTTTTCTAAAAGGCTAATAATATGTTTTATACCAGACCTTGACCCACATTTTGGTAGTAAATTTGCAAATACATACACCAATTTGAGATTGAAACATCGTATACAATTTAAAGTACGAGCATCCAGATTCCATTTATCTAGAAATCTGCAGTACTTACTTTATAATTTACATAAATATTATGAGTTAATATTACCCTTTTTTGTGTCTATCGTATAACTATGTATGAAACTTGATGATATCTGTAAAGTAACAAGTACATATATTGTTACAGACTTATTCTTTTTAAAATACTTACTTTACTTTCCAAGAAATGACATTGTTTAAATTTAACAATATGTCTGAATGAATCTATAATTTTTTTGCCAGTTTTAAAACGAACATTTAAAAAGCTGATTTAGCTCTTAATATGGACACTGAGACATACTTTATATTAAAATAAATTAACAGTAGTTATAGTATTTTACCTACTTCAAATTTTTACTTTCCAGACAAATAGCACAATAATAATATTGTCTGAAATAATATCAAATTAACTTAAAATGACAAATGTAAAAAATAGGTACCAGAATGAGATTTTGAGACAGAAATCTTTAAAAGTTATGTGTATAGGAATAATAATAAATAATAATAATAATAATTAATTTCTTTTTTCAATCAACAATCGTGCACTACGACGAATTTGGTAGAATTACAAGTAATTTGAGTATTTCGAGTAATAAATTTATTAAACTACTATACTAAAACCGCAATAAGAAAAACCAATTGCAAGCAAATGCCACAAAAAAAGGAGATTAGATAAAAAATTGGATATTTTTGAGAAAATCTTTAAAGTCCAATAACTAGAAAACGGTTAAGTTTGGGGTAGGGTACTAGATAGTGAAATATGTTAGAAATGATGGGAACTATGCCACCCCAAAGGATTCCGGTCGACTTAACCAGTAACCCTGTATAAGTGTACATAGGTAGGTACTATAGCAGCATTATATTCTAAATGTATTTAAATTTGGAATGTTTTGAATCCACGCCTACATCTAATCGGGATTATCGTTAATACATCAATTTAAGTACTATTTAAATCCTATATAATACTTTATTACGTTACTTAAACAATAAATAGCTTATATTAAACTATAATTTATTATTGTACGAATGCGTATACACGTATTTTGTCGAATACAGCTCACAATTAAATGTTATATTTTTATCATAATTATCTAAATAAGTCCGAGGAAATTTGAAACTATGGTCACCTTAGCTGGATGTTCCTTTTTTGAATTTTGGCGCCTAACCATTATGGAACACTGGTTTTAAATTAAATATTATAGTTCCATTAGCAAATCATTGTTTTTAGTTATGTTTGACCTCACAGGTAATTTTATTCATTAATATGCGACAAGTTTTCAACCATGCTTTTTATGAACTTTTTTTTTCAGGACTAGAAAACAGGCTCACGGTATTAACTCAGATGATTATTATAATATCAGTTTGTAAAGGGATTATCGTGGTCAGTACACGGGGCTGTGGGCGTCATAGTTCAATTGTAAATACGGTGGTATGGCAGCCGATAGCTCGGAGGCACGTCGTCGGAGAGCCGCGATGCTATGCCCACGCCATACTTCTTCCTCAGCTGTTTCTCCACCACCACCTGTTCAAAACGAAATGTTATGTAAAGCGTCATCTATCGTCAAGTAGAGAAACTATAATCAAGAGAAGTAGAAATACAAATGTTAAGTATAGCGTCATCTATCGTCAAGTACAAGAACTATGAAGACATTATACGGGTGCTTTAAGTAATTTTTACACAGATGGCTTACGAATTATGTAATAATGTGTTTATTTTCATTAAAAAAAATAGCTCAGTGTGTTTTTGTCAACTAGCTTTAACAACACGGCTGTACCAATTGCAGTGATATGTATATCACTATAATCACTACAACACTACAAACTCATTTTTTCATTTGTTGTTACAATCATTCCCGGTAGATGGCATTGTAATCAAAAGCAAAGAGACAAACCCTACAAATATAAGGATTACTAGTTATCCCGACGAACTTTGTTTCGCCTCAAAAAAAAAGAATATTTTTATATTTCATGCAAATGTATGTAAATTGAAAAACGTGACGGGCGGACAGACAGACAGACAAATTGTCGTATTAAATATATAGATTATTATTCAGATAATAATAATCTATATATTTAATACTAGTGCCTAAAACAAATGTACAATATTATCACATTATGAATATATTTTACCAGAAGTATTGGGTGAAGGGTTGTTATTGCCACAATGTCCCATGTGAGGTGGCGTTGGAGACCCTTCGAGAGGCCCTCCGGACTGCTGCCCACTGATGTTGTTGCAATATGACATCATTGTGTCACCTGGACGGAAATATAATAGGAGTGAACCATCAATATAAATCTATTCTAATAATATTTATCTGTGATAATATTTATAAACTTTTTTGAAGACTGTGAATTTCTGTCAGCGTGTGATATGAACAAAAATTTAAAACTTGCAAATGCCAACGTCCATACCATGTTGAATACACCGGTTCTCGTCCGATCACCGAAGTTAAGCAACATCGGGCGTGGTTAGTACTTGGATGGGTGACCGCCTGGGAATACCACGTGATGTTGGCTTTATGCAAATTCATTTTATTTTAGTGACATTGAACGTATTCAATTATATTTTTGTTGAGTATTATATTATGTTTGTGTGAAATGTTTTGTGTCACTTTTGTATTTGAATAAATTAAGTAAACTAACAATTTAATTACAAAATTACTTATCGATTATTATAACGTCCACTTTTTAAAGCTCAATAACTCAATACAGTTAGGCATTTTCAACCGACTTCCAAAAAAGGAGGAGGTTCTCAATTCAATTGTATGTTATTTTTTATTTATTTATGTTACCTCATAACTAAGGATTGGGACTGAACCGATTTTGATATTTTTAAATGATAGCTACTACTTCCCAAGTGGTCCCATTTCAATTTGGTCCCATTCCGACAATTATTTGGTCCCATTTCGGTAATTTCAAGTTGGTTTTTGTGTCAATTTCAGACGTGTTTTTTTGGCACGCGGTATTAATAAATACTAGTTATCACGGCGAACTTTGTATCGCTTCAAATATAAAAAAAAAATATAAATATATATAAAATATACAAAATATACATAATTATTATACTAAATATATTTATATTACAAAATATCGTTTAATAAAATATATAAAAAAATAAATATAAAAAAATATATAAAAAAAAAGTATATTTTAATATATGTAAATTGTAAAAAAAACGCGACTGACGGACAGACATAGACAGACAAATTGTCGTATTAAATATATAGATGTGGTCTTAATTTTCATTTTAATTCTTACCAAGCGAATTAAGTGGATAATGTCCTTGATAAGGTTGTCCTGAGGCTACGGAACTGATGGGCAGGGACGGGTTGAGATCAGCTGCTAGCTGCGGAAGACCACCAGCTCCGAAACCTCCCATAGAGACACCACCTTGAGATAGCTGACCTAGACCTGGAAATGAAGATGAACAGCTCTATCAGCGTGGAAGAGTTGCAGTAATAATATTTGGCCATTTTTGGAAAATTCTTGCGATATCATTGGTTATCGACAATGTCTTTCGAGCGCTATGGTAAGGACACAGATGTGTACAGTTTACAGTGTTCAAAATAATTGAGAAAACTGCCATCTAGTGGAATATTGATAAACTTTTTGAACACTTTGGAATGCTTTCAATGTGTGATCTAAACGAACAATTGACGCTTGCTGTTGCCAACGTCCATACCATGTTGAATACACCGGTTCTCGTCCGATCACCGAAGTTAAGCAACATCGGGCGTGGTTAGTACTTGGATGGGTGACCGCCTGGGAATACCACGTGATGTTGGCTTTGCATATGAATTTTTTAAATCATTTTTTGCAGAAAAACTTCTTATTTTTTCTTATTGGTTTTCATTCGAAGTTAGATGTTGATCCAGACTCTTCTTAAATTAAAGTGAGTCTTTAAACTGATTCCACGTTCAATAATTTACATTCGATTTTAGAACATTTTTCAATACTTCTCCGTTTCCATTGGCCGTGACACAAGAATATTTTCATTCAATTCAAATCCAATTTCAAATAGATTGTATATTAACCTGCAGGCATAGACCAGGGTCTGTCAGCGAAGACTCCAGGGCCGCACATGTCACCAGCTCCGAAGGGCGGTAGACCGTGAGACGGCAACAAAGACCCCGGGGTTCTGAAAACGTTGGTGCTCTTCTTACGTTTCTTCCATTTAGCTCGACGGTTTTGAAACCACACCTGAAAATAAGAATATAAAATTGTCATGTTTATTTGAGACTGAAGCCTGGAAGAGTAGCAAGCACGACACGAAGATCAGAGGTTCGTTGGGGTAAAAAATATTCTTGAGTGAAGACTGCGTACCTATTAGCAAGCGCAGTGTGGAAGAGTCACCTACTAGGTAGATTGACGTAGTGTAAAGCTGGGTCTCGTTGGATGCTGGTGGCATTGAAGTGAGTCCAAAAATGTTTGTTAAGTGCAGTCGGATTTTTTATTTCTGTTGTTATTTAATAGCGTTTAAATCGTCTTAGAATAAAACAAAATTGACAGATTTATTTTTAAAATAACTGGCAATTCAGCGCGGGAATGCTGCCTGTGTTATGGCCATGGGCACTCTGCCTGCCTTACTTATTTATTTTAGTGTTTTAGTTTTAGATAGTTTGTAGTTTGTTTAGGTTTTTTTTTTAATTTAATTTTCCTGTTCCTTGTATATATTTAAGTAATATAGTATATAGTACCAATTAATCTGTAAATATAAATAGTAAATTACGTGACATTGTTATGAATTATGACTGTTAGTCAGTATAACGAAAAGTCAGAACAGCTGTGCGTCAATTAAACTATGTGGAGATACAAAATAAATCGAAGGTTGTTTTTACAAAAAAAAAAGCAATGGACCGGTCACACTGGCAACTTAATAGAGAAGCCTATGTTCAGCAGTAGACAGCGATAGGCTGATGAATTGAAGAAAGTTTGTTTGAATAGTTATTTTATTTTATTTATAGACCCACACAGAGATCGGCAGCGGATATCGGCCTTTCAAGCTTTGAATTTGTCCAATTTTAACCTAGCTGGGGTGGATTGTTAGTCTATGACACTGGGGTGCTATAAGAATAAGTCGGACTCGAAACAGCGATTGTTTCCTTACCAAAAGGAACGTACTGCCAACTGTACAAAACTTACTGCCAAGACAATACCAGACTAAGAAGCCTCGAAATATGCCGCAGCATTTGGAATTGCAGCCAAGCAATACTGTAATTGGGGTGACACTGAAAACCAGATGCACTGATATAGGCAATGTGCTCGTCTCAGTACGCTGAGTATCATCCCATACTGTGCGTCGTAATTTTTACAAATGGGTACGTATGAGTGGTATTGAATGCGAAATGGCCAATTCAGGCAATAAATGTAAATAGTATGTTGTAAAAACGCGACACGTGCTTGCCACGTATTTCCGGCAAACACATACGTCACTCATAAGTGTCAAACCACACTGTGTTGTGACGGTTATTGTGTCACTTACGTCAATTTTACGTCTGTGTATTTTATATCATGACCATAGATAAGTTATATTTTCTTTGTGTAACGTTGAGTGTTAAGTTGTGATTCAACAGTAAGAAATATTCTTTCTTTCTTTTTTCTTTCTGTATTAATATTAAAAGTTCAGAATACGCAGAACTAAAATAAAAGTTATTCCAGTCACAGACATAAGAATACCATACTAATAGCTATCCTTGTAGTGGTCCAGTCTACTTTTCATATATCAAGTGAGAGCCCAACCCTCACAAATCGCAAGTCCACGTGAGGATTTGTCTAAATCGCGGCTCATTTATCAACTCACCCGTTATTGATTCACACGTAATATCAGGATGATCCCTAGTCATTTATCATTGGCTCCCGAAGGTTTGACGAAGGGAGAGAAGGGATTGTGACTGTGTGAGTTTAAATAAATTTCGCACGTATTTTCATTGTTTAAGTTTAGCGTAAGCGGTAGGTAGGCGCGTCCGTGACAGCATCGATGGTATCAAATCCAGGAGTCTCGCAAGTGGACCTCACTGTTAACCCTGATTAAACAAATATATATAGTATATAGCGTTCAACCAAATAAACTCTTCAGTTTTAGAAGTATTGATTAGACATAGTCTCATTACCTACAGAAGGTTAACGCATTTCAAATATAAATAAATTAATTGCACGACGCAGTGTTGAAGCACGCACAATGGTTACCCAATAAACACGGTTATCGCAAGTACAGACACACAAACACATTAAAAAACAAAACAAATCTTCCTCCTGAAACGTCAAACTCATTAAATATGTATATAAGGCTGTTCGGAGTGTTGAGCGGGAGCGAGAGCGGTTTGGTTAAATTATTTATGAAGCTGTCTCTTGAACTTGATGCTTTGTTTTTTATTTACTTCAAGTATGCGAAAACATACTAAGGTAATCATTACGAGGGCGTGCCGGGGACGTCCGGCAAAGGTAGCGCATTAAAAAAAGGTATGCTAAATCGAAATAAAAAAAGAACAAAATTATGGCTCGTATTTTCTCTCATCCGCCGCCATATTTTGTGTATTCAATGTGCTACGATTTGGTTTACTTGCTTACAAAATATTTTCTGAAAATTATGGTAAAATACCTAAAATTCTAATGAAATTACTGAGCAACGTTAAAGATAAGACGTACTTCAATGAGTAAAAGTTTTAAGGACTGACGGGACATACGTTAATTCATTTAATTCCGCACAAGTTTTTTATTTAATAAGTAATGGGTCTTTATGTGTCTGAAGTGGAATAAGCGAAGTAAGTATGCCAGGATCGTAGCAAGTGGCGGTCCATAACCAACCCCAATGTTAAAGGGTACCTAAATAAGTATGAACAGTTTTGCCCATTGTTATATTAAAGGACATCATTCACGCTCCATTCAAAAAGTACCCAAAAAAAGTTTGGCCAACGAAAAAAAATGGTTTTATCGGTTAGAGAACGACATTCTAAGATTTTTTTCTTTGGACGGCTAAGAGTCAAGACCGATGACTTATGAGTTATAATGACTTAGAAATACTCGTAATAAAAAAATGCATTTATACGAGCTCGTCTGAATAATTTTTACTTCATTACTGTAGCAAAAATCAAATAATGATGATAAAGAATAACTTAATCTCGCTTAGTAATAATATGACTATGTAATAATATGACATATGAATATGAATATGTAATAATATGACTGTAGGGGTCTCGTACCACGAAAATGTTCTCGTTCACCTACCTACTTTTGAGTAGAAATAAAATGTCCGAAGCTAGGTAGGTAAATATACTGTTTAATACAGGAACGTACAAGACACAAAAGTTTATTCACACGGCACAGAAGGAGAGGTAGAAGTAACATACAAGAGCTATATATACAGCGAAAGTATAAGCAATTTACGTAGGGAACTAGAATGGCACAGCGCATGATACAACGTACCCGCATCGATGAGTTGAACCGACTCCAGGCGCTAGTGCCGCCGCCGGCGCGTTGAGCCGGCACACAACGCGGCCGGACAAAATATACGAATATATCGAAGCATTTACCAAATATTATAAATTTGTTCGTTGAATAATTTATTTTACTATATTTATTAATTACCACTTAACTTAAGCTATGGAAAGGCTATACGCCACAATGACAAAAAGCCTAATTATATACAATCATCATTAGGTACCTAAGTACCTACGTAGGTATTTATGTGTAGATATTAGTGTTATAAAATATATGTAAAGAAAAAGACCTCATTTCGTTACCTACGTGGCTTTATTCATATGTTATAATTCCGCAGGTCTTACGATAACATTTTCTAAACCTAATGCAGGTGGATTTATGGGAGGTTGTTGGTGCCTCGCGAACGTCATGTACCACACTATGCACATAGTATGGGAACAGCAGCCCACCGTTCTTTTGCCAACATTGCATGAGCAATAATGATACGGTATGGCATCACGGCCACTCAATGATGTGTCGATGCCAATGTAAACATAATATACCCTGGCCCGAACATGCCGCGATTGTACTCTTCCTCTTATAATTATTATGTTTTCTCCCAATTCTCTGACGTGTTCTGTTAAAAGTCTGTCGCCAAGCTCGACCGTAAAAACACCATTTGGATTGATGTGCTCGCCGTAATAGCTTTTAGCTTGTTTTATTTGATAAATACCCAAACTATATAATATTAAATACTCTTCTGAGAGCCTTGGAAAATCATCGAACTCGGGCATATCGGCGGACATCGGCTGAAATTGTGCTCGTCTTCTATTATAATTATGCCTTACAACTATATCAGCCAGCGTGTTAGGGATTGACATTCATGGTTTATTATGGCCAAAAAGGATTGGGCATGAATATTGTCATTTATTAGTATATGTTATGCATTAATTATAGCAGCCGCTATCTTAAAACAATGAAACATGTGAGGAAGAACACGATTTATATTGACATGTCTCAAAAATCTAAAATCCCATTTGAAACGCCCATTAACTACCTCCACAACCCACCGACAGATAGTTACAAGGCGAGTTTTATTTGCTTGCATCGTTGTCAGCTGGGTTTCATTTGGGAGCTTGGCTTCAGGTATATGTGCAGAATATCCCAGTGACACCATTGGTGATATGGCATCTCTGAAGCCGCAATCCAAAATAAATACATCACCTTGTCTAAAAACGAATTAAAAACACAGCGGGTAACAATAACGAGAGAGAAAGAGACAAGCTACTGATAACGGTAACCGGAGGGAAAGAGACAGAGTACACGGCCGATCCCATTGGCCGATCCTTTCGATACAGGTTGTAAAGTGCTCATTTCGATGGTTTTGCGTTGTTTAGGTTTTTAATCATTCATTCCTAAATAGTTAATTGATACATAAATGTAAATGCTCATTTTATGATTTTCGGAGATCCATTTTGGGTCTAAAAGTTGGTCGTAGACGTTTTTTGTAGTAATAAAAAATGTTTAAAAGATCATTTGCCGTAAGATGATACAGTTTTTTTTACATTTTGAATGAAGTCCTTTATCAAAATACGCAAAATCTGAGACCACTTTGTTTTAAATTTACAGACACAGACCCAAATCACAAGTTTATCCCAAAAGAGATAGACATAGGCGCTTATTACGAACCCCCACGTCGTAGAAAGGGACGACTTATTGCTTCAGCGGAATGTACAGTACCCGCTATCGCTGCCGCGTTGTGTTTTACCATAGCCTCAATAGGCAATGATAGAAGGAGACAAAACATTGTAGGAGCGAGGTAAATATACTCATTGGGCAACTGTCACAGACAGGAGCGAGGAGTTCATTATTTATGGTAGCAGTTGTGTTGGGACCTGTCGCGTTTAGGGTACAAGTATTTGGTATATTGCAGAACTGCTATTTTTTAATTAATATAGACATATTATAACGCTTTTTATGTCCTCTCTAACGTTCATTGCTACGCGGCCTCGGGTACTCCCTCGTATGAATAAAGCTTTAAGCTTGAAACACACTGGTCCTTCATATACGACGTTTGCCACACGACGTGGGAAACAGCGACACACTGGTCCTACTTCTTACGACGTCTGACGTTTACATAATCTACGCGCTGTGACACTAAACGTGTGTGACAGCGTCGTACGCGTGGGATAGCATGGGAACACGCGAATCTGGCGCGGTGACGCGTAAGACAGCGTGGTGAATGACCCAGTGTGTTTGTTACCATACAAATTGTATAGTCCAGATCCTCTTCAGATGTGATAATGCGTGGTGTACGTCGCATGTGAAGGATGAGTTTTCCCGTCCCTTGAGGGACCCGGCGGATTCTGGCTGCTCTGGCCACCTATGAGGCCTGTCATGCTATTTATGCTCGGACTGCAAAGATTCTAATTACCATAATTTGATCCTTAACAGCGACACTATCGTATGGTGTAACAATACAGGGTACTAGGATACTTGATTTTTCATAAATCTAATTATAGGGTTTTAAGTTTCATCGAGATCGGGCTCGTGACTACTTTGAGCATTTTTTCGCTATTCCTTATAGTTTCGGATTTAGCGTTCTAAAGCCACTAAAAAAATTCACCTGTATATAGTTATACTCTATGGCACAAAACTGAATTTACTCATCCATACCTAATATCTAAGTGCTTTCTGTGACTTTGTACTAATTAATTCACTCAATTAACCTCAATCAATAGACAAATTTCCTATTGATTATTCAACCGCATAGTTTCAAACGTAATTAATAATGTATACAATTCATCAAGCCAGTGTTGTAGACCGACTAGTTGGGACATTCAGAAGCTCTAAAGCTCGATTCACACATATCAGTGATACCACTGTGGTACATAGATACCGACACAGATACCGGCGGCACATACAGTTCAGTATCAGTGCAAAATATTCATTCATACACCTATGACTTTTTATAACTAGTCCGTGTAAATGACCCAGCAACAGTTCGACTATGACAACACGCGGGCTGTCAAAATTCGTCACTGACACTGACATGTGGGGATGCGTTCATATAAAAATGTATGAACTCAGGCTTCACTTATATGTATGTGAATTAAAAAAATATGAAAGTAATATTTACGATTTCAATACACATTAATCATATCAGTACATAAAATTACTTCGAAATCCAACTTCCAAACTATCGCGCTGTTTACCTAACAGTCCATAGTTTTAGTCCCAAGGGGGTGCAATCCTACTCGTTTTGTCAGAACCTCGGTGGCGGTCGGAAATGTTCGGTTGTGATCGTCGATCACTGTGTAATCCTTGGTTATTACCTCACAGATGATTTTGCGGTAAAGTGAGGAGATTTTTTTCGAAAAAGACTAAAGTGATGACTTATTTGAAAAAAAAAACATTGCAGGTGGCCTGGAAGATATTGCTCTTTAGCGACGAGGACGCCTATTGTATATAATTTTAAAGGAATGTGTTCAAATACTTATCTCTGCTATATATAATAGCGCGATCTAGAAATTATGAATAGGTATGGTATGATGTCGGTATTGGTCATCGTAGCTCAGGGGTCAGAACATTCCTTCTGTTAGTAAAAGGCCGTGGTTCGAGTCCTGCCGATGACATCAGTTTTAGTGATTCATTCATAATTTTAAGAAATATATAATTTTAAATATTTTAAGAACTCATTGCTTTGAAATACAAAAAATATTTATCGCTGCTTTTGTGTACAGTAAAGAGAATCTTTATCTTACAACGTATCATAGTGGTTATTAGTTCCTTCACTGCAGGTAGATGGCTCTGTCGCACATTGATATGATCGACTGCGAGATCCTAAGCTAGTAGAGCATAGAGGAGTTTTTGTCAGTTCGAAGAACGTTCCTCCTGGAAAACCCAAGACTATCGATAATATTACAAGATTTTTTAAATAAAAATAATATGCCTATTTCCTCGAAAAGGTAGGCAGTACACTTTATAGGTTCCACTGTTAAAAGGCGAGCCTATTTCCGTTAACCGAAATCTTTCCTTACCATCGATTAAAGTGAGGATTAAAATGAGGAAGGATTATTGTTACTTACTACATATATCATGTATAAACCATTAAACACATTTGGATGAAAATTCACACATAGATAGATAATGTCCTAAATTGACACACACGATTTTCATCCCAGTAATATGTTCCCGTGGGAATCGGGATATAGAAAACTATTCCACAGAATCTATTTTTAGAACTTAACGTACGATATGTTTCATAAGCGTGAATGCGTGAGTCAAAGTTTAGCGTTTAATGTTTGTGCTTCGTGGTCTGTAGACTGTACGTGTTGCACTATAGTTGTATGGTACAAGTTATAAGAGACCTACACCGAACCTCGGACTGCAGATATTTAATTTAATGGTACCTAGATAAGTATCATCTGACCGCTTCGGTGCTTCGGTGGCGTGGTCGGTAGTGCATCGGCTTTCGACTCCGGAGTCTCGGGTTCGATCCCCGGGTCGAATCAAATATTTGTGTGATCCACAAATGTTTATTTCGGAGTTTGGGTGTTTTCTATGTATATTATGTATGTATTTAGAAATATATATTTATATGTTTATCAGTTGTCTAGATCCCATAGCACAAGCTTATAGCTTAGTTTGGGCTAGATGACGTTGTGTGAGAATGTCCAACAATATTTATTATTATATTTATTTACCTGGCTGTTCTGGTTTGAATTACAGAGTGGTCCGTCCAATTTCTATAGTGTAACGGCAATATGCTTGCCCCTTAATACTTGGGACCAACACATTTACTAGCAAGGCATGGTTGTGTAATGCGTAACTGCCTACCTGCCCACCTAGGCGTGATGTACACCCGACCTAGCACAGCTAGGTTCCACTTTAGCCGGTATAGTATACAGGTTTATTTTACAAGTATCCCAGACCTTTAAGGTACTGTTTCTGAAGGCCATATGTAGCAAGTTTTGTTTTACGAGTTTGCAAAATTTTGTATTGGCTTTTTTGGTATTACTATAGCGTTCCGTAAAAAGAGTGATACTCGTACATATAGGTGTTTAGTAGTATGTCAGGATTTTGCCCACGGAAAGACTTACTTACTTTTAAAATAACCCTGTATAAATAGGTAATTTTCAGCTATACCATCATCCTCAGAGTCTTTTCCCAACTCTGTTGGGTCGGTTTTCTAGTCTGTGAAGTGGCTGAACTTCGATTATTTCCATGAAGTGACAAAGTAAAGATATCTGGTCCACCATTTAAGGGGGATAAGTGACAAACACGCACATCTTTACAGTTTTTATAGTACACTACCTACTTCTGGACCGCAACTTAATAAGATTAAAAAAATGAATTATTAAAGTGAAATAAAATAATTAAGTGATTAGTTCATTAGTATGTAAGTCCTAACGCTATCTAATACATCGCACACGATCGCCGTCGCTTATGAATTGCGCCAGTGTATCTCGATGTGCTAACTAGATAAACAAACAGAGTCACGGTAGCCAATGTTGCTAGTGCTACCAGTTACTGTGAATATCTCGATACAGTCACGAGTTTTTCATTATGGCAAGAAAAGCGGTCATAGACTTTACATGGAAACTTTTTGAAAAATCTAATTACAGGTTTTAAAACTAAATGCTGTGGAATACATAGTTCTGTGGTTCTCAATTATCATCCACTGAACCTATTCTCATCCCTGATGTGACTGAACTTCAATATTTTTAGTGATGCCACTGCCTTCTGACCACCATAAGTCATTGACGATATCGAAGTTCAGTATAGTTACTGTTTTTAGACCAGTCGTACAATTTTTTGAGGCACTAACTACTCAGCCAGGACCGCGGCACTTGGCGCTGGCTAATTAGGAGAGCCGACCCCACTTAAAGTGGGAAAAGGCTAAGACAAAGAAGACTTACTACTCAGCTTACGTTAAGGCTGCCATAAATGTTCGTATGGCAATCGGGACCAACGCATGCCGACGGTTTAATCTGCTCTCCGAGGCGTGGAAAAAGTAGGTGTTCTATGGTTTAATATGCGCGTTAATTTTCATCAAGAGGGCTAAGAGGCTCTATCAACATCTTCCTGCCCAAAGTTATTATCACCTGCCCGTTTGCCGACAGACAGACGGGGCTCTGACAAGTACACTATAGTGACCGGTAACGGCAATAGTGTTGCTCTTTAGTACGTGGGACCTACAGTGGCGAAATATCGGCGCCTTGAAATGAACGCTCTTTTTAGGGTTCCGTAGTAAAAGTCTCGGTACCCGTATAGTTTCGTCATGTCGTTCGTCTGTCAAACGATTAGTGCGAGAAACATTTTTGCACATTGCATTGATGTATTTACTACTTTGACAAAGTGCTAAAAGAAAATTTTTTTTTTTTGGCGCACCTCTCCTACACGTAACAGAATTTGTGTTTTTTTCTTGCGTCTACCCCGAAGTCTGGGGTATCATTAGATAGGTCTATTAAAAATATTGAGAGGTTGTTAATGCCATTTTTATTTAAGTATTCGTTTGCGAGATATTCAACTTTATAGTTAATTTTTTGGTTCAACGGAGGCTCCCCTCTCTAAAATCTAACCGGCTGGCTCGAAAAATCTAAAAATATTTATGATGGTAGTCCATGTTTTGAACTTCCAAGGAAAAATATAACGGATTAGACTACTTTGTTTGTTCAGGTGTTATAGATGCTAAAGTACGGAACCCTATTCGAACTTGGCCAGTTATTTAATTTTGGATACAGATTTTCTAATGAAACTTTTCAACAGTAAGAAAGATCCAGGCTACGGATGTTTCTTACTGTTGAAAAGATTCTAAGTTGGCTATGCGGTTGAACTCGACGACGTGAGTTCGATCCCGGTCACCACACTACTGACGTGAACCCACTCTAAAGTTAAAGGGAAGATGTCATAATATTATATTAGCTTGTAAGCCATAGCCTAGTTTAGTCTATGCTTAGATTATATCAATATTGTCTTGTCTATGTTCACTTCCTTCTTACTCACTTTGTAACATGGCCGACTGAAATACACGACACGTATCATTACGAGCTCCTGTCTTTTATTCCAAAAACCAACAAACAATATTGTAATTTATTTGAGAAAATACTATCATACTTTATTGCTTAAATAAATATTAATCGACGATATAGGATACCCTATCTTTAGACTTCATCCTGGCTTATCACTGCACACACAATACTTGTAACGATATCAAAAGTTGTTGAACTCACTAGGGTTAACTAACAATCGCTTGCATTCATAATATTGCTTCCATTCTCGCTCTACAGTTGTGTTTTAGTTAACTCCTTTCATTTTGTGGGAGTGTAAGTAAACAGTGAATTGGATACATAGGTACAGTACCAGCCGTTATATTTATTACATGTTGTGTTTTTTTTCCATCGTTAAGACAAGAAAACATCTATCGGGTCATCTAGTTTAGCTTATATTACAGAGGTTATTTTAAACTGCAAAGCAGATAAAATTTTAAAAGTAGGCAGAATATTATTTATTGAGCTAACATAAGCACTCTTAACTTAGCTGGACGGGTTAACGTGAATGCTATTAGATTGTATTTGCGATTGCATATTATTCTTTAAAAGAAAATAACACACCCTTCCTACAACGAAATTTCAGATGCTCCTCGCGTTTCACTCGTAAATTTCAATCAAATGTTTGAACGATCGACGCGACGAAGTAAAGCGTTTACTGCAGACTATATTAGATATTCGACTTAATATTTTTGTTGTGTATCCTTCTGATAAGGATGATAGGGTTCCTGGGGTTATACTTTGAAGATAAAGAAGCCAGTTCTGTTGACTGACTAATGGACGAGGCTCTATTATCTAAACTGCCTGAAACATCTCCCTCGAGGTGGCTCGTGCAGGGACTCACAAATTAATTGTCGAAATGTCGACGGATCGATTCACACATTTATCAGTGAAGCCTCAGTTCCGAAACAGTACCGGCACAGCTTTGTATCAGTGCAAAATATTATTTCATAGATTTTCTATGAATGCGTCTCGAAATGTCAGTGTCAGTGTCAATGTTAGTGACGATTAAGTCATCACTGACACTGACATGAGGGGGTGCAAAGAATATGAAACAATATTTTGCACTGAAGCTTCACTGATATGTGTGAATCGACCCTTAAACAACTCTGTCTATCCCTTTGTGGATGAAGACGTGATGTGTTGTCACAGAAATCGGAACAAAGAAAAAAAATTCTACGAGGTTAGAGAGTATCTCTAAGTTGATAGTACCTATTTTAAACATTATAACGTATATTCTATCAACGGTATTTCTAATAAATATGTTACTGCTCAACTATCCATCAGAAATAAAAAAAAGCATTGAACCGAAGTTAACTGAACAAGGAATGAACCTTGTATATAATACGAGTATAACATAGTATATAGAACATCGCTCGATACATACGCGCGCAAGCGTACACCCTCGTTACGGAGTCAATAGTGATGGGCTATCATACTATCGACAATTGAACTATTTAATTAAATTTTACAAATATTTAAGAACATAATATTATTATACTATAAAAAGGACTTATATGAAGCAACGGACAACGCCGTGGCCGTGGCCAACTATTGGGCTGCGAAAATCTAGCAGAAAGAAAGACTGTAGCCATCAACTCGAAGCAGAAGACCATAATAATACATATTATTGTGCATAGTGTTCTCATAAAGAACTTAGAGGCCTAACCCTGCTTGTTGTGCACCTGCCAATCAATCGAGAAGCGGCTTTGGCAAAACGTTCGGCAAAACGACTATTACGTGGGACAAGCAAGATAAAATAAATAAAATAAAAAACGTTTATTATCTTTGAAATTTTTAGAAAATTATTTAGATTCGTCAAAAGTTGGCGTGACTCTACCGAGGGTTCCAAAATGCAACGAGACTGAGAAGAGCCCTCAAGAAACTCAGTTCGGCTTTTTTCCAAAATATTTCATCTTAAATCTAATACAGAGTTATTTAGAAAGGAGCAATTCCTGTTACAACCAGGCAGCCTTGTCATCTAAGAAATCATTAATACTATAATAAGCTTTATGGCACAATTTACGTTTTATTAGTTTTTTAAATTTATTAACAGATAAATTTGCTATTTCGATTACTGTTACTGTTACAAGTTACTGGTAAGATGTGGGCAAATTATATGCTTCTTCGTACCCCTTCGGGATATAAGCGTGATAATATGTATGTATGTACGTGTAATAAAAAGTGTACTGTTATTAATGTTATATATGGTAGAATCAAGGAGGTAGAGAGGTGAATTACACATCTACATTTTTCCAATAATTTTGGTTTTTGCCGTTAACTGTACAATAGAAAATCTTCAACAAAATATAGATAACTGACTCAATACTTTAAAATATCGGTTGAAGTTATTTTATTTTTATAGCTATTATTAAATTATCGATATGATTATATCGAATTACTGTAATCCCTAATAGACGCCCCGCCCGTTGTCCTTCCGGTGGTGCTATGTAATCGTACATTTGCGTGCATTTTGTGTTTATGTATGTATTTTAAACCTACTAAATATTGTTATATTAATGAGTTTGGTAACATCCATTAAATTAAGCTACTAATATCTAATCGTATTCAAAAACTGAGGACTGTTGGTTTGGTTATACGCGATAATCTCTGGAATTGCGAGTTTGAATTCAAATATTCTTTTTTGTTTGAATATTAAAAGTGTTGAAAATTAACCTGAGGCCACTTTGAAAAAGTTCCTTATATTTATGAACTCCTCAACTCATTTCAAATATTTCGCATTTATCATAATAAATAATTTTCCCTTAACTTCGTATCCAAGTTTTAGGTTAATTATAAGCAAAAGTTAATTATTCGCCGAGACATTCTCATAATCCACCGGCTCAGTGCTGACTAAATTGAAGGAATATTGTTTCATATTATTGTTATATATTGTTTTATATTATTTGTGTTCAAAACTTTCTAATCTCACTTCCTCTCGCTTTATATTTTTCGATAATTTAACCCTCTGAAATGACCTGAGGACTACTTTACTACCCGTCCTAACAGAATTACCCACCGAGACGCGGGATAAGACCAGACCCCCCAAATTTGCGGGATAACACCCGATTCAACCCCTTGACAGAGACTGTATAGGTGGAAAGAAGTGTGATGGAGCACGGGGACGGCCGAGGATAGAGATGGCGTGACGACCTGGATGGTCGTCACGCCATCTCTGTCTGGCTGAGTACGTGCCTACCGTAGAGAGTTGAAGACAGAGAATATTGGAAGGAGTTGGGGTAGACCCTTGCCCAGCAGATGATAGCACAGGCTAATAAAAAATCCTCTGTATCATAACTTTCATTGCAAACGGGACATTTACTGTAACTATTATCAACTCTTTGTGCAAAACCCCTCGATGGTGCAAAAACCTTCAGTTGAGTCACAATTCGAGTGGAAAAGCACTGCTATAGCAAATATAGGTATGGTATAAAAATAAACTTCTCAGAAAAAGACCTCCACATGCCTCAAATAGGTAACCTTAATCAAAAATCTAATCCTGGGATCGAACCCATTGAGTTATTATTACTACGTAGTACATTATACCTCAATGATCGAACCAGAGTTACAAATCTCACTCAGGTATTAAGTTCAACCGACTACGTTAAAATTGTCAATAAAAAACAAATAAATATTAAAACAATATTATTATTTTATCCCTCCCTAGCAAGGTACCGCGCGGCATAACCCCAAGGTATTTCTCTGGGGAGTTTTAATAACATTCGCGTGTAGCTGTCCAACGCTCACTTGGGATGAAATGTACCAAAGAACCGTGTTCGTTAATGGTACGGTTTCTTTAAAGAGGGATGGTGTGATGGAGTAAAATAAATGAGGCAGGCGAAGTTAAAAGGATTTCGCGATACCTAATTTGAACTGAATAATGTTTGGTACACTTTTTTAATTATCACGTTACATTTTAACATTTTGTGAGTTAGATTTCAGAATAAGATTAACTATATATACATACAGTCATGCCTCTTTCCCGTTGGGGTAGGCAAATACTTTGGGATTCCACTTGCCAATATGTCCAAATTAAGTTTCTATTTCACGCCGGGCGCCACTGGAAATACCTTCTGCGTGCTTACCAGAGACGATCGGCAACGGACGTGAGAGCGGCCGCAGCCTTGGGCCGCGGAATTTAAAAAATGTATCTATTGCAGGTTATTTTCAATGGTGCTCCCGTTGATATAAGCATGAATGTTAGGAATCTAGGTATATATATGGACAGAACCTTATCCTGGGGCACTCAACTACAAGAGGTAAGATGCAAACTGTTCACAGCGGGCGGGTCCTTGCGAAGGTTGCGAAACTTTTTACCCACAGCTACTAAGCAATCCTTGGCACAATCTCTGTTACTCCCTATACTCGACTATGCCGATATCAGCTATCTGGATCTCACCGAGGAGCAACTCAATAACCTTGAGCGTCTTCAAAACTTTTGTATTCGATTCATATTTGGGTTACGCAAATATGACGTATACGTATACGTATCTGATTTCCGTCATACGCTCAAGTGGCTCCCAATTCGCCTTCGCCGGAACACTCATATTTTGTCTCTACTTTACAACATACTGTTTAATCCTAGTAACCCTCCCTCATTATTCCAATGGCGCAAGCAGGCGCTGGAGCGGGATCACAGGCCTGCGTCTCGAGAAATCGAGGACCAGCGGTCTCAACTCCGCCAAGATCTCATGAAGTCATGGAGGGTGCGACTTGAGCAACCCAAGTGGGGTACCACCACCGATCATGGACGATTGGCTGCAGAGGCTGCATGGTGACCTCACGTACCGTGCGACGCAGATCGTTGCCGGGCATGGATGCTTCGGTAGCTATCTGTTTCGCATGCATCGTGAGGTCACACCCCGGTGTCAACACTGCGAGGTTTCCGAAGACGACACCGCACTCCACACGTTGGTGGAGTGCTCAGCGTGGGCGAGTCAGCGCCGGGACCTCGTAGTGGGTCTGGGCATGGATACCCTCTCGCTGGAGACCATGCTTCAAGCCATGGTCTCCAGCGGGAGTAGGTGGAACGCGGCCGTGTCCTTCTGCGAGCAAGTCATGCTCGCGGCCGGGAGGGAGCGTACCCCCTCCCCGCCGAGTTCCGTAGTCGGCGGCCAGGGCGCCCCAGACTCCGCGACTACGCCCAAGACTATCGACCTCCATGATCGAGGCCTGAGGACGGCGGGATCGCCACCCGCCGTCCTTACAGAAGCAGGCTAGAAGGGTTGCGTGCTGCGGGGCCTTTGCCCCATAGCACGCAACCAGATTCACTCACTGACGCGGGATAAAACCCTACCCCAACGGTGCGGGATTCTCGTCCCGACCCAACACCCGCAGAGACCACAGAGGTGGTCAAAGACCGCCGGGCGCCACTGGACATACCCTCTGCTAGTAACCAGAGACGCCCGGCAACGGACGTTAGAGTGGCCGCGGCCTTAGGCCGTATTTTGCTTCGAAAACAGTGTTATTTCATGGCGTATAGAAAAAACCTCTCCGAAACTTTTCCTCTACTAAGCCATCGCACCGAGGTATGCAAGAGGACGTCGTTATACTCACTTTCCAGTTCTTCCAGAAGGATTTTAAATCTTCTGTGATTCAATTCTCTTGCTCGTATATAATTGACAATATTAATAACTGTCTTCATTACAGCTTCTATTTCTGGATTTACAACACGTGCCGCCAAGATTTCTTGGTGGATAATGCAATGAAATGCTATTAAATTGGTTAAATTATATTTTTTGGATCCAGTCATTGAAGGACAACCATGATCAACCATCTATACAGAGACACACGATTTTTTGTATGTCAATTTCATTCTGCTCTAAAAAATTGCAAATGGTATCAAGGTAATCTGTGCCTCGGGTTTTACCTTTCATTGGTAGCAATTTCAAAAACTTTTCTTGTATTACATTGTTTTCTGTACAATATCTAACAAACACCGAGCATTGCGATGTTGCTGAAATGTCGGTGCTGGAATCGAATGCCAAGCTAAAAAACTTGCTGTTTCTTAGGTTATCTAATATATATCATCGCGAATGAATTTAGAAATGTCTTCAATACGCCTCATACAGGTTGAATCCGAGAGCTCTAGTTTTTTTTATATCAGACAGTATTTGCTTTTTGTTAAGTACTGAATTTATCAAAAAGTATATTGGCAGCACTAACAAAACATTCCTTTACAATTTCTGCATCGGTAAATGGTTTCATATGCTTACCAAGAATGTAACAAATTTCATATGATGCCTTAGTTACCGCGGAGTCTTGTGATAATGCCACAGACATAACATTTTGCTGTTGATGCAATGATCTCTTAAAAAAACTCAATTTTTCATTCTTAAGGACAATCCAAGAGGAAACGTTTCATCAAAAGATTTATGTTTTGTGGTAAAATGACGCAAAATACTTATTGTATTTCTTCAATATAACACTTTCACGACATATCAAACAAGTAGCTGCATTGTTTTTGTTTGGCACAACAAAATAATCCGTTTCCCACTCATCTTGAAGCAATCTATTTTCACTAGATATTTTTCTTTTATATTTAGAAGACACTCCTGACATTATTTTGAAAATATAATAATAAGTTTATACTAAAAGAACACAATTAACTGCAATTACTGGGTGAGATTAGCTTTGATTATTTGTTATCTATTATCACCGTAGCGTAGCGTATGGTATGTAAACAAATTCAAAGAAAGTTACAACTGGCAAACAAAGCGACACGATGACGCACAGGTTCGTGGATGGAAAGGGGATTCCTGCCGCGCGTTCCGTCTCGCAACTCTTGCAACCGCAGATTAATATTAGTTAATAGACTGCGTTTAGATTCACTGATAATCCGATTCTAATGGGCGCGAAATTTAAAATGGTTTACAATAAATTTTTAACTTCAGATGGGCTAATGAAAAAGGCATGACGAAGGCCAATGAAATGGCAAAAAGGCGCAGGTTGAGTATAGCTGTTCTAGGTGCTTTAGATCATTGGAGAGTATATTGTTGCAACTACCGGTGCATTTCACAGAGGCCGCACGTTTGTGGAATGCTCTGCCACTACATATAAAACGCGCACAGTCACTGGCGTCCTTCAAATCCCTGGTGAAGGACCATTATTTATAGCTTGTTGTTTAAATTATAACACTGCAGTGAATAGCTCATGGTTGCTCCGAGTGCAATTGGTGCATCGGTGAGCTGTTCATTTGCTTCACATTCGCAAATGATTGCTCTTATTCATAATAATGTAGGTACACTACCTGTATAATACTAGTGGTTCTGTGAACCGTAGACTTCGGGAGCGGCTTTGTTTATTCTTAAATTGTATTTATTTGCATGACTTTTGATTTTATTTATATGGGTTGCTAAAGTCTTTATTTACAATAAGAATTACAATATACAAAATAAACATAATTATAGACTAAAATATTTACATTACAAAATATCGTTTAAAAAATCCTCCGCGTCATTGCCGACTGGGAAGGTTCCCAGAATGCTGGCTGTGTTGCCACGTTGGATGGCGATACTTATTCTTTGGGCCAGAAAATAGCCAGCCTGATCCTGAGAAGCATCGATTAGGCGTTTAGCAATGTCTCTATAAAGGCGGCGAGCACTCGGACCCCATGACTCCAGTGTCTCAACCTCAAACGGCTCAAATATGTAATCACCTGCTAGGTTAGCATATTTACGCCGTTTAAGGCCTTCAGCCGATGCAGCAGCAGCGCCGGCACATCCGGATGTGCTTGGAAGGTATGAAGGTGCTAAGGTGTCAACGCATGTAGCGTCCCACACCAAAGGCCTTCCCATTTTCCACGGCAGCAACGACATACCGTCCGGTCTCTTTCCATCGCTTCGTGCTAAACCATTTGGTTCACGTACGGCCGGAAGACCTGCGGTGGAAAGAGCCCTACGAATTATGTCGTTTAGAATAGCGTCCCGAGGTATACGACCTGCGCTTCTGCTACAAGAAAGGTCATGGTGTCCCAGATCATCGACGGCTACTCCACAGGTGCAATGATGCGGGGATACACAAGGTGTACCCAGCCGAAGGCAAGTGGCAATGCGGAAGGTTGTGTCGTCCAACATTGTACCGATGTTGGGCAATGGGAGCGCCTGGATCAATAACCCTGACTCCCATTCGTCAACAGCTAGTAGGCGTGCACGCTCTGAAATATTGACAGAAGTGTCAATTAGTGTGTTGTATGTATTAATTCTCAATTTACAGAGCGGTGAATCCCACAGTCGCTGTGAGCCTAGGCGTGAGGGCAGGTCAGTGTCGGGGCAAGACATCCTCCAAGCATTTATGGCATCGGTTATGCATCGCACCTCTGAATCAATCAGTGTATTTGACAAAATTTTCCTGACTAATTCTTCGGTGCTATGGACCGACGACAGAAATGCTGGCAGACTGACATCTGTGACTCTACGACTACCTAGCCCGCCCAAGCGAACTGGAAGTGACGCTTGGACCCAGGCCCGGTCATTAATATTTTACATTTATTTCACAAAGAATTTTGTATTAAGTAGTCTAGTCTGCCCAAAATTACTACATTTTTCCAAAATTGTCCTGAACGGAGGGCATGTGTAAATTTGGGTACGAAAAGACAAAAACGAAGAATAGTGAAAGCTGAATGAATACTGATATTACATAGACTATCAATAACCTGATCAAAATTTTGAATTTTTTCTTCGATAAAAGTGGAAAAGCTATTCTAAAATCGGGGACCCTAGGAGGCGTAAAGTTTTGTCCAAAACTTTTATGTTGGTGGCCAAACAGTTGAATTTGGAGATGGTTGTTAATTAATCTGTGTTTTCAGATATAAAAATCTCATATTTATTCGGGTTCAGTTCTAAGTCAATTGACTGAAACTCGTTCTTTATTAAGGCTAAATCTTGTAAAACTGTCTCTACTATGGTTGCTATGGTTCCGGATTGCATTCTTGACAGACCGTAGACTTCGGGAGCTTTGTTTAGAAAATTTATTTTTCAATTTTCTTTATTACTCTTTCATTTTTCATCCAATCCAAAAAATTTCATTCACATGTTATTCATTGTAAGCAAGGAGTGTGTGTGCAAAGCTTCATGAAAATCGGTTTATAAATACGGCCGCAAACATGATCTGACAGAACCCGTAGATGTAGAGATGTGTACAGACGAAAGAAATTCTTCCCAGTCTGCAAGTTGAAATGGAGACTTCGGTCGCTTCGCTCCCTCAGTCAATTAAGGTTTTTTTTAACTTGTTTTACGATCCGTTCCATCCTAAGGTTGCCTGGAAGAGATCGCTATTAGCGATAAGACCTCCCTTATACATTTAGTAGATATAAGTATGTTTTAATGTATTTTCTAAACGGTGGTGTACAATAAAGAATATTTATGTAATGTTATGTTATTTCATACATTATTTTTCTGAATTATTTGTTTTGCGACTTGCCTAAATTAAAATCAACTTTAAAAAGTAATGTCACCATGTTTGTTTCGTATTAGTACTCAAATTCGCAGTTCATTTCAGAGTCGGTAGAATCAGAATAACAGCCACAGTTTTGTAATATGCAACCATAATAAATAAATTATAATCAGCATACCTCATAACATTAGGGCTGCACAAACCAAAACACGTATTTAATTGAGCGTCGTAATCCGTATTAATAACAGAGCAGCTGGCGCCCCCTGGTGGCGAGAGACGGATTTAAAAGTCAATATACAACAGGGATTACTCGCGGGGTGGCGAAGGGGAACGAATAATTAGGTGGCGAAGATAGTTTGCTGGCGACTTGCATATTTTTTAATGGTCACAAAGTCAATAGACGTCGAAATGTTGGTGATTCCTGTTTGGTTTTTAATTACCTTAGGTATAATCACGCTTGTATGTTTGTGTTCCTATAAGTAGGCAGAGGTATACTATAACCCACGCCCAACCTAGTGTTGGTGAGCCTATTGCTGGTAACTGCAAATTTTGTGTGCCAGAGGTCGGTCTGATGAGCGGCAGATGTGAAATCAATCGTGACTTCTGAACGGATTTACTAGGATATTATTTATTAGGATATTACTCATTTTAGGTCTATTAATAATCGTCTTTTAACGAATAGGGGCAGTGATCCCTATTCGTTTACTTAAATCTTACGAAGAAAGAAAAATGGTTGACTTCATAATCTGGTGAGACTATCATTAATTCCGACCAAGAAAACATTCCTCACCAACAAGTAACATACAGGTCCCCACAAAATAAAACCATTACTTAAAGGTCAACAAAACTAATGACGACTCATTTCTTACTACTATTCCCACCTGGGAATCAAATACTGACCCTGCGCACCCCTACACCCACAAAATTAACTTGCAACACTGATCCTCAATACAATTTTATTGCAAATGGCGCCAAATAATGCTAAATCACAAGTAAATCCCCGTATTATGGGGTTGCCAGATTACAGAGGTATTTTTTGGCGGCAACATTATCTTTTATTGTGATAAGTGTTTATGTGATGCAATATTTGGTGTCAGATAATGGGTTATAAATAATATTCAGTTTATAATATTTATAGGTTTAGAGGTACTCAGAAAACTTTCTCGTTGTATATACACCGTGAAAGTACCACCGTTTACAAAAAAAAATATTTTGGACTCAGATTCTAAAATTGATGTAGTCTCTAGACTTCAAATTAGTACTTGTGGGTAGCTCACTGCCTTAAAAAATCTTCCTAGTGCTATCTAGAGGCGTTCGGCAATAGACGTAGGCTGCAGCAGCCTCGGAAATAAAAAAAAGAAACTACATCAATTTTAAGAATACTATAAAAATATGTGTTTGTTTTTCCAAGTAATACTTCCAGACGGTTCTTTTATCGAAGCCGAGTCCAAAAAGTTTTTTTGTAAACAGTGGCACTTTCACGGTGTATCATCATCTGCCTGCCCTTATCCCAATTATTTGGGGTCGGCGCACTTTCACGGTGTATATACCTACTAAATTTGTTTTTTCAAAGTTGTTGTTGTGACAAAGAGAACAGTGAGCGTAGTACAAGGGGACTAATTATTCCTAAAGTAATTGTATATTATACAATTTTTGTATGTTTCTATGTTACTAATAACTAAACACAAAAAATACTCAACCGAATTCAAAAGTTTACACTATTATTCAAAGTCATATCTTTTTTGTTTAGATTTCTTTGGGTTAGGTTAGGTTAGAACTGTGACCACAATGCACAAGCCGAGCGAGCGTAGCGAGCGTGCCGCGTCAGCGGCCGGCGAAGTGCCAGAAGTCCTAATTATGTTTAGGGATAAAAGCTTTATGATAAAAAACAGTAGGAGTTTAAATATATTTACATGAATGATATTATTAATTACAATTTTCGGAAACATGAGTGTTATGAACATCGCCGGTAGCACTACAAATAGTATGAATGAAAACTTTAGGTTGAAAAAATTTAGGAAGAGTGATCATTCGGATTACAAATCGTTAGGAAGAACAATTTCGGGTAAAGAACTTTAGGTGAGCCAATATGGACCCTCAAAAGTTCTTTCAATCTTATACTTACAAAATAAAAAAGGAAAACAAGTGAACTTTGATCACCTAGGTAATTTATTTATAGGTGATTAGGACACAACATTGTAGAATTTGATCAATATACAATATACCACGAAGTAGACAATTATTATAAAAAATACGTCTTAATATAGGGGAACTAGTTTAAAGATATAAAATAGTGATTAAACACATCTATTCGTAGTAATTATCGATATATCGATAATACGCTAGATCACCGGTCGATCAATACTGTTAGTCCAGGTGTTAACATATTTTATTAGCTAGTTGATTGTTAACAGTTGGGTCAAAATTATAATGATTCATCATTTATCTATACTAATATTATAAAGGGGAAAGATTTGTATGTTTATTTTCATCGAAAAGGCTTAAATAGTCCGAGACGCCCAGGACTTTAATTGGCTGTGCCATAAATTGGCTGCGGCTGGCACGTAAGATTTTCTTGCCTTTAATCAACATTTCATCGCAAGGCAACAGGTTTACATTTTTTTCAATATTATAAATTACAATATAGCTGCTACTTTTTATTAATTCATTCGGCCATTTTGGACATCACCCATTTTATGTGTGACCGGTGACGGCTGTTGCCAATGGCTTGCTTCCAATTACGTGGGACTAAAAATACTGGCAAATTGTGAGTGTGTAATGCACCTTAGCATACCCCTTCGGGGATATAGGCGTGATATGTGTGTGTGTGTGTGAAAAGTCTACGAAACCACTGGACCGATTTGAATACATGAACTGTCCAGCTAAAGTACCGTCATATACAGTGAATGACGTCATTAAAATTCTAAGAACCAAAAAAATATCTAATAAAACATAGCTTATATAACATCACGCTACGATCAATAGGAGTGGAGTAGCAATAAAAATATTGCGAAACTACGTTACCACACGGATAAAGTATTGAGCGTCCGTTAGTTATTCCGTTTTGTATTAAACTCCGCAGCTCCACACGCATGATTTAGTTTACTCGTTCCCGGTTCCAATCCGTGGGAACACATTACCGGGATAAAAAGTAGCCTATATTACTCAGGGTGAATGTAGATTTCCAATGGTGAAAGAATTTTTGAAATCGGCACAGTAGTTTTTGAGTTTATTCAGTACAAACATACACACAAAAATACAAATCTATCCTCTTTATAATAGTAGTAAAGATTGATAACAAACACGTTTTCCAATTCCCACGGGAATACATTACCGGCACAAAAATAGTCCCAGGAAAAACAAAACTATTATTTATTGGTTCAGAAATTTAAAAGATTACTCCCAAAAAACAATTAAGATTTAGCTCTTTCATTTAGATTTGAATGGCTTTTATACGACTGTAATGATCAACTTTCAATGGGATATTGATTACCGCAACAATCTCGCAACATTAGAGTTTCAAACTATTAATAACTGGCGGACGCCTCCGGTTTCGCCCGCTTGACTAATTATATATACACAAAAACCTTCCATAAGAACTATTTTATCTATAGGTGAAGAAAACCGCATCAAAATTAGTTGCGTAGTTTGTAAAATCTAAACTCTAAGGGACAGACTTTGTTTTGTACTTTGTTATGATTATGAATTAATTTTTTTCAATAGTTTTAAACAGACAACAATAATGCCTTATCACAAAAAGCTATGTATCTTATAGGATACTTACCTACTTTTTAACGGAATTAGATACAAATGCCATACTTAAAAATTATTTACAATTTTAAATCAATAATATTAATAAATAAAACTATGTTTTGTTAAATATCGTGATGTTACACAAATTGGTTAAACTGCAATATTTTGTTTCTAAAAACTAAAACATTATTCAGCTAGGTAGGGACTTGGACCCTAACTTATAGGGTTAATAAATCTTAATATACAGCGTTACGGAGCGCATGCTAATGTTCTATAATGCAGGGCACATGCTGTGCCCGCTATAATAATATTTTTGTAAGGGATAAAATAGTGGGTATCATTAGAATACCATGTGTAAAATTTACAAATGTATTATCATAATTACGGACCACTAATTTACCCATTTTTGTTTCTTATAAGAGCTAATTTCGATGAAAGGTATCAGAGAGGTACCAAGTGAAGGTAAGAAAAAACGTCAAGAAAATTATATACTTATGCATAGGTATAATATATTTACCATAAGAACCCGTTTTTAACATAGTTGCAACGCCATGTAATTCCCGTATCGGTGAAACTTATTTTATTCCCAGAAAAACGTAAATTCTACTGTAATTAATAAATACTATTAGATTCTTGAATATCACAAATCCGATAAGCAAACTATATCCGCTTTTTGCTTTTAAATTAAAACTAGCATGTTAAATATTTAAGAGTGAGACCAGTACTGAATGAACGCGGAAATTTCTACTAAATTACGAACTTTAAATAAACAATGACATCCATTACGCATTAAATGTAAATTCGCATTCGGCAAACTACTAAAAAAGTTACATGAAAAAAGGTCAGAATAATTAATGATAGAAAAAGATTTTTCATGTAACGAACGGACGACCATTTCAACTGTCTAATCGTCAAGAATAAAGAATGAGGGTTCGCGAGCCATTTATTTTTATCGATGTTGGCGTTTCGCATACTGTGGCACATCACTAGCGATACATCTTTTTAATAATGGAAGGATTTAGTAAACAAAACGTGGCAACAGAAAATGGGGTGAGGTTTATTTTAGGTGGAAAAATAGTGTTGTAACTTCAGTTATTTGCGATTGGCTTTTTTACTGTCTTTTTAAAGGTAATTTGGACGCTACCGTGACGACCCGATCTGAAACTAACATTAATTAGTGTAATCTGAAATTTTTAAGGCAAATTTATGACTGGCTTGGGTCTACTCACTTCAATTTCGGATTAGATTTTGTTCTACTAAATCTATGTCACAAATATTTTTTTAGATCATGTTGGTTAAATAGATTTCGAATGAATTGAATTAAGTAACTAGGTACTTTTTTTTCTTTTATTACGGTGTTTTTATGACCGTGCGATTCTTGGGTCAGAAGAAACTTTATGTGATAGGTAAAAAAATTTCTATTTATCCTATTAAGAAATTCACCCTGAGTGCTATACCTACCTACCTTATAGGTAGGCTACTTTTTATCACGATAATGTGTTTGTTTCCTTGGGAATTTGGAAGGAGAAAAGAAAATTATACTGGACGGAACCACTTACATCAGCCAGTAAAATAATTATATACCTTTTGTAGAAGTTGGTGAGACTGAGTAAAGACCTGATCTTTTGCTTGTAACAGAACATCGAGCCGCTCTATGATAAGTTGTAGTGTAACTCCCTATGTCAAATGAAACGTCAGACACACTCGTCGTTTTGTTACAGCCTTGAGCAAACCAACTACATACGTAGCGTTGGTTGAAACATTTGGGAGTGTTTTCACGATTTACGTAAATGCACCCTTAAAAGGCTGTTGGTTCCAAACCTTTGCAAACACGGTTCACCTACTGTTGGGTGATATTTTTATGGTTGTGTTAAAACACCGACCGCCCGTCGGAGGATTCTTAAACATTCTTTGTTCTGATATCGTAAACTGGGCCGGAGTTGAGTTGATTATAACGATACAGTTCACGATTGAAATTCACGTTTTTAGATGCAAGAGTCAGCGAAACGTCTACATTTCTGGACTGCATAATATATGTGTGTTCCGGGCTAGCAGTCAAACCTTTGATCCGATCTCCCAAAAACTTGGCACAAGTTTTCCTTGATCGATGCGAGTTTTTTTACCCACGACGCACGGTACTTATCTACGTTTGGGGTGAGAGGAGGTTTGTGCAAATCCATGTCATTTTATTCCAAAACTGCTAGTCCGATTTTGGTGCAATTGTCATTTTAAGAATATTTATAACATTTTAAGCCTCCCTGTTGACCGGTTAATGTAGACATACTGTAGGTCCCTTGAGCCCTACTCATTTCCCCCAATCAAAAATGCTCACAAAGAATTTTTTTTTTCAAAGCGTTAATCAGTTGTACCGAGGCTCGAGGAGAACACACAGACGGACTAAAGCATAATTGTCTATTCTCGAAATGTAGACGCTTCGCTCAGTTCGTTCGCTCTGTCAAAAAGACAGGGATTTTAAGTAGAATTTCTAAGATTACGTCAATTTCTCATAGGCAGAGTTCTGTCTGCGCTGACGGCCTTTAAGCGGCATAAGCGGGTCCTTGATTTTCTGGTACAAAAATACCTATGTTTATTCACTCGGCTGCGTATTTATATAGTACAGTGCCGCCAAGTCCAGCAAATAGTCTGGCAACATGATGTTTACATTATATACTGTAAATATATCTTGTAGTTGTAAACGATATTATGTAAAGACGCAGTCGGTGGAAATGGTACAAATAATATCGATGATGATCTTAGTTTGCTGGATGACAATGCAAAGACAAAAGTTTACTTCCACACCCAAAAACAAGATTTTAATTCCTAAGATAATCCCAAATAATTTCTTAATCTTCAATGAAATATAACTGGGGTACACCTCTACCCTACTATATAGTGGTCACCCATAAATATGGTCGAACAATAGACCTCGCGAATGGACCTGGGGCTTTTGGCACTCCATTGTTCCCAAATTCTAAAAATCTCACGATGTAAAAATTGTATTAAATCAAGGAACACTTTGTGCCAAATTTCATGGAGACCCGATAAAATTGTGGTCGCTAGCCCGAGACACATACAGACAGACAGACGTACAAAAGAACGACGTTCGCTCGCTTGGTTAATTAAAAATACCATAAGTAAAATTACTTCATATCGACAATTCATGAAACACAATTTGCTACAAAAAGAAAAGTTTCTACGACGTTATATTTTAATATTATATCTCATCAAAAGGGCTCGAACCTGCCTTTCCCTAACAAGAGGAATGCTCTGACCACTGAGCTACGATGACTAGACCGACATAATAGAATCTTCATATATAATTTCTAGATTGCGCTATTAAGGTTACTTATATTATACTACCTGGTGATAAGTCTAAGTCTACCCAATTTATAGGAAAGAATGAATAGACAAAGGCTTTAAACAATAGCTATTGAACGGAACAGTAGCCAAAGCAAGTTGTACGAGCTCCACTAATTCATTTGTTCGTTTTGTACGAGTATCACCAACACCCGAGCAGGGCCACTTCGCGCCACATCGCGACATTCTTCCTTCCCATATTTATTTATTGTGCGTAGCAAACCATCTACTTTTTTTGTAGACGCTACTTTTTTAAACTCCGAGGTGTAAAGGTTAGTAATGTTTGTTTTGTAAGACTTTATTCATACATCGGGTTTTTTGTCGAAATGTGTGGTTCGAGCTAAAAGTGTTACTTCGTGAGATGGCTGTTTTTTCGTAACCGATACTGATGTAAATGTATGTTATAAAGAAATTGTATAATTAAAGTGCTCTGTATACATGACGGGTATAACAACCTATCAGGCAGAAAATCAATAACCAAAAATTATTAAAAAATATTATGTAATCTGAACCTAACTTCCAACAGTAAGTAGGTATAATGTTTTTATAGCACAAGCTTTTTGTAATATGAGACTATAATGTCCAAAGGTGGTGTTTGCATATTAAAAAGTTAAAGATATACCACTTTTTTTTTAATTCTGCGGTCTAAAGCCGCGGCCGCTCTCACGTCCGTTGCCGGACGTCTCTGGCTCGCACGCAGAACGTATTTCCAGTGGCGCCCGGCGGAAAGATATATCATAACATAGTATTAAACAAAGTCGCTTTCGTTCTCTATGTATGCTTAGAGCTTTAAAACTACGCAAAGGAATTTGAGGCGGTTTTCACCACAAATAATTTGTCAAGTTTATTAACCGACTTCAGGAGGAGTCCGTCTACCGAGACGCCCAGAACTTTAATTGGCTGTGCCATAGCGGCTGGCACGTAAGATTTTGTTGCCTTTCATCAGCATTACATCGCAAGTTTTTTTTCAAAATTACAATATAGCTGCTACTCTTTATTAAATTCATTCGGCCATTTTGGACATAACCCATTATAAATGTGCCCGGTGACGGCAATAGGCTTGCCCCCTATTACGTGGGACTAAAATTACTGGCAAGTTGTGGGTGTGTAATGCACCTCTGCCTACCCCTTCGGGGATATAGGCGTGATATGTGTGTATGTGTTCAGGAGGAGGTTATCAACAGTGACGTGAGTTCATCTAAGGTTACCAATTCGATCGGTGTTTTTTTTCATGTATGTACACCGATTCGATTACGCCGAGATTTGTGATCCGATTAACGTGATTCTTCTTTAACTCGATGCGGAATAGTTGCTACTAGTTTTCATATTATGAACAATTTTTCATAATTCACAATACTTTATTTATAGTTGGCTTGTTGGAATATCTAATAGTATATTATAAATATTAAAGGTATTTGGTTTGCATAAAAGATTAAATTAAGTCTATAAGTTATTTCGTACCTTTTAGTTTTCAAAGTCAGTTTTTTAAACGTAGTATTTTTTTCAGAAAACTTTAATCAGAAAACATATCCATCTCGGCGGAGCTACGGATGTTGTGAGAACATATTCAATATGTATGAACGATGAACGTATTCAAATAAATTCATTCAGTAGCTATTCTAGTAGCTTGACACGCATCCGATAACTACAATGAACATAAAACTTAATAACAGTAGTGATAAACCGGCAATTTTCACGGATTACAACCAACTTCTTAGTGTGTGACACACGGCCTGTTATGTTGTCCAGCAAGGATCCAACAAATATTTATTTTTTGTTAACATTTATGTTCTAATCTCTTTCGTTTATTAACGTAACTACCTACCCCGGCGAACTTCGTACCGCATAAATTTTTCTAATGTTCCGCTAAACTTTATTTTTCCTCCATAGATTCAGTTAATAGTTGTACTACTTGCAGGTGAGGTAGGCTTAGATCTCAAAGTTCTTTTATTTCCCATGCCTTCAAATTATTACTACAAAAATGTATCTACTATCAGACTATCAGGCTATTGTGAAAGGTGGCGTCTAATAAATGAGCTACCGATTTCTTTACGTTCGTTGAAACGGAACAACGTATACATGCAAGTAAATCCTCAGACATTTACTAAATTTGCTTTAAATCAGACATTTTGTTTTAAACAGATTACCTAATGATTAGATTTCATTTAGAAAATCTATGTCTCGTTAAGGATTGAGCAAAAGTTGTCGGCTCTAAAGGGCGGTATGTCAGGACTGTTAACGAAATACAAATATTTGTCAACCCACGACACAAATTAAGACTAATGTCTAATGCAAAGCATAGTTTAACTCTAAACTAAGTGCTTAGACAAAGTAACAGTTACTGATTACTGCATCAGTTAGTACTCACTGTAGTATTATTACAACGTGTAGGTTAAGCTAACTAAAAAACTTTCTAATACTTCTAATTATGACAGTTATGAAATTAAAAATATATTATCGCTGTTTGATAAAATATCAAATCTATTAAAACAATACAATGTTATACTAATATAGCTCAGTAATTTAATATTAACAAAATTCACATAGGCATGTTAAATTTTGACTTTTCTTTCAGCAGACCTTAGGGTTATAGAGGAAATAATTCAATACAAGATTGTAAATATTGATGAGTATGAAACTGTACAATACAATTTCACAAATATTATAGTAGTATAAAATTTTATGACACGGAGATTAAGGGCTATAAAACTCGAATACACCTATGTATTTTACTACGAGGTTTTTACCAAAGCCTTTGACATGATCGACCACCCATTCGCGAGATTTTTTTTCAAAAGTATAAATATTAAAACTTAAATTTTTAAACGTCCAGAAGCGAGGCGTGTACAGGTAGACGGATCCGTGAAATGTATCAGAGTAGTGCAAGTTTTGTATCGAATGTGCGAAGGCGTCCCACAAGGTGAACGCTTGTGTCCAATGTTTTTTTTTAATATTTATTTTCAGCGGATGTTGGAGAACATGACTGCTTTTGATTTATTTGCGATCGTATCACCTGTCTTAGGTTATCGGTTATCAATACTATTTTCGTAAAAAATATATAGGAATACGAAGGGTGGGTAGGCCTGTTACAAGGTGGACTGACGACCTGTTTAAGTTGCAGCACAGGATTGAAAGTTGTGTCGATCTTTGGGGAGGCCTTAGCAGCGGCAAAAAGTGTAACGGCCGGTTTCTGAATTGAGAATTTGAAGTTAAGTACCGGTGAGCACGTAAAAAAAATAATTTGGCGTACTCAGTGGATGCTCAACTTCAAATTCTCAAATCAGAAACTGGCCGTAAGTCTTTGATATAATATCACGATGAGTTGAAATCAGCCAAGTTGTGTTAAAATAAAATAGTAGAACAGACACTAGTTAATTATTATTTTTCATAATGAATAAGTATATACAAGTTCCCCTAGAGTTATCTTTCTGAGGGCGTACGTACTGGCTATAGATGGTAGGGTACAAAATAGAGGACAAACAAGAGTGTATCAAACGTACCAACATTCAAGTTTATAATAAATAGGGTGTTATATTCCTAAGACTGACCTGCACTCTACTTTCTGTAAGTCCGATTCTCATGGCTATTTCTTCTCTCATAAAAATATCGGGGTAGTGGGTCTTCGAGAAACACCTCTCCAGTTCGTTCAATTGTGCCGGTGTGAACCTGTTCACAGGACAAATACAAATACATACATCACAAGTTATAATTAACGGTACGTAGCTGTCGGAAACACACTATTAGGTAAATCTTATTTAAACTTTATAGTTTGGAGCTTCTGGGCATCAATTCTATGTAGATCAGATTTTTGAAGTAGTCTTGGAGCAGTTGGAGAATATTTTCCGGTGTGTGGTAAATATCCATTTAATTAGACTAGCAATCAGATTTTTATTGATGGCTCGTCGAAAATATTTCACCAGCCTTATGGTAAACTTAGAAGTGTGCTTACTAGAAGCAAGGGACCTTTCTTAACCAAAGATTATTTTGATGGCCTCAAGAATTTGATTGAGCTCTTGCTGTAGAGAGGTGATCTAACCGTAACTTTGGCGTCAGTAAAACATAGATAAAAAACAAATTTCCATCGAAAAACCCGAATGAAATCAAACTAGACTTAATGACCCACTCAGTATCCAAAAACGGATCTCATGTAATGTGAATTATTTAAATTCCTACATTCCTATGTCATACGGATCTTGTGATACTTCAAGGCCTGATTAGACATAATATTTATGCACATTAGAACCACGCTTTATTCCCCAAAGGGGTAGCCAGAAGCGTAATCGATCAACCTTCGCGAGTTCTCGATATGCAGCAATCCATTTATCGGGAATTTTTATGTATATCAGAGCCGTCGGTTGCCGTTTGTCTTTCTAGAACTCGAGAACGGATAAAAACCGAAATACTTCATTTAAGTCTTAAACGAATTGTAGAACTTTTAAAAAGGTTTTTTCAGGTGGTACGAAGTTCGCCGGGACAGCCGGTTAAGGTTAAATCTGTTACGTCTATAGCATGTCTCCAAACTCACCTCGTTCGATGTCTCTTCTGTTTGGTAGGCTTGTCGCTATCTGACGCTGACGATGACATACTGACAGGTACTGTGGCCATATGACCTCCGCTGTGTTGTTGGTGAATGCCACCTGCGAATATACATTACTAAGTTACAACACAATCTACACTTTTAGAATTACATTATAAGGAGAAAAGATGTGTTTTTAATTTGATCCTGAACAATGCGTGCTGGGCAGAAGTGACACTCTTATGCAATGAAAAAAAAAGATTTTTCGTCTGTAGAACGATTGAAACTTGGAACACTTCGCACGTGTTTTCTTCCTCTTACAACCCAGGGTTCTTAAAGCAGAGCAGAAAGAGGCTCATCACAAGGTAGTATTGGGTTCAGTGGGTACGCGACTGTTTATTATGCAATAAAACACTCTTTAACGGATTAAAGCGCGAGTTTGAGACTGTCTGCGACTACGAACCCTGTAAACACCACAGGAAGTGGGAACGTCAGAACGTACTTATAAAAAACTCGCAAGGTGCTATTGAGATTAACTCTCAATCACTGGAACTCACCACGGCTTTACATAAAGCGGTTGGACACGCCCAGTTTTCCCAAAAACATGCTCTTGAAACTTCTTAATGTTTTTAAAAGACCTACCCAACACAATGGAATAAAAAAAAGATATCATCCCCACTTAAATGTAAATTTAAAAAAAAAATTTTTTTAATTTTATTTTAGCACTTTGTTGGTGTACATTTACTTCGGAACCCTAAAAAGTGTACCCAGTAAAGAAGCAGAGACACAAACCTTGTAGGTGTTCAGCTCGTATGTTGTGCGCAATGTGCAGCCGCGCGCCGAGCGCATGGTGTGAACGCTCAATGTTCGGTTTGATCTCATGCACTTTGCTCTCCTCACCGCATGACTCTTTGTGACTTGCTGCCAAAGGAATACAATATTTATTGAATTAATATTACTCTCAAGTCGATTATGTGATGAGGCTCTGGCAAACAAAGACTTGGAATTCTTTCGCTGTTTAAAAAAATAAATAAAACGCATTCTACCTCTCCTCTAGCTACTTATATTACGAGTATTATGCAGTATTATGGAAATCCTACTACTTATATAGTTCTAAATACATGTGCATACTGTCGATCGACCCATGTACCGTGTACATGGGTCGAAATGAGAAGTGTGACTCTGATGGAAAAAATGAGAAACAGTGCGATAAGAGAACGTTGTAGTATGTCAGAAGATGTAAGTAGTCACCAAGGTGGAAAAAGGGATGCTTAGATGATTCGGACATGTAGAGAGGATGGATGACAGGAGAGAGAAAACAGATATATGAAGCGAATGTGAATGGACAAGCTAGTAATGGTCGACCAAGGCGAACATACTGCCACCAAATCGCAGATATCTTAAATAAAGCCAGGTTAAAAGTACCAGTAACTGGCGAACTTGCATGAAAACATTAATGAAAGTTGAGGAAGCGAAAGAAGTATGCCAGGATCGTAGCAAGTGGAAATTCGTGGTCTTTGACTACCCCACTGGGAGAGAGGCGTGATACTTATTATTTATGTATACTGTCGATAAATTACACCATGACATAGAATAACCGACGTGACTGACTACCCCAACGACGCGGGATTCTCATCCCGACCAAACCCTCCAAGAGGCCACACAGGTGGTCAAAGTCCGTCGGGCGCCACTGGGAATACCTTATACGTGCGAGCCAGAGACGCCCTGCAACTGACGTGGGAGCGGCCGCGGCCTTGGGCCGCGGAATTAAAAAAGAAAAACCCCTGACATAGAACAGACTATCAAAGTGAAATCGATTATTATTAACAAGAGATAGGTCCGGATCCGACAGATCGAGGTGCTTAAGTGAGTTAATTAAATATAAATTGATATGTAATGTCTTTACATATACGAGTATGTACTTACAGGGTTACCTGGTAAGTCGTGCGAACCCCGTTCAGGGGTGGTAGTTCCCACCATTTCTGACAAATTTCACCTTGGACCCATGCCCCCCCAAAAAAAAGGGTTACGCCCTTATCAAGTTATAAGGCTTTGAAGTTTTTTTTTTAAAAATGCCGAGTTCTTGTCTATTGGCCTATCTTTTTCGTTTATTTTTGTTCTAATTTTTATTTTTATACGATTTTTGTGTAGCAGATAAGTTTCTTCATCATTATGAAAAATAAAATTAGAGTTACCTCAACTAAATGGGTCGTAGATAGAAGATAAATAGTTATAGCATCAATAAAAAATCAGTACAAATCAAACTTGTCTGTCTGCTGTCTATTTTTGTTTTGGCTAATCGCTGAAACGGCTGGACCGGTTTTACGGGGTGGTTGCAACGGACCGTAGATAGCTGAAGTTATAAGGAGGAAGTAAGGCTAATTTTTATTCCGGGAATGTGTTTCCTTCGTTTCCATGGGAATTGGGAATTAGAAAACTATTCCGTAACATAGACCAACGCGGTCGTCGTATACGCTGTCGCCGTATGTTCCGTAAGCATTAGTTAGATTACATATTTACTAGGTGTGCACGGCGGGTCGCGGTGAAAAATTGAGCTGAAGCGAGACTTTCTATCGCGGTATATAACTCACTCGCTAGCTGATATTTTTTTAAATTTTTTAAATTTTTTAATTTCTGATTTCTTTTTTTGAACTAATGGTCTATTTGACCTCTTTTTAGGTCATATGTATGGCGCGCGCATTATGTGTAATTTTCTCGGTATAACTGTTTAAGTCCTCCTGGAACAGGTTTTTCAGTGATTATTCCTCCGTGGTCACCTCGATGTTTCTGATTTCAGATATATGCACTCACGAGCATGGTCACTGCCACCATGCAAAGTTTGAGGAAGATCGGTTCAGCCGTTCAGGAGGAGTATTCCGTCAAGTGAAAACCCTCGAGTGTAGTAATAGGAGCTTCGCTCAATTACTCTAGCTGATCACCGCCATGTTCGCCTGCGTGATATACTTAGTTTTCTCGTTCCCGATTACCGTGGGAACACATTTCCGGGATAAAAAGTAGTCTTTGTTACTCAGGGTTAATCTGGCCACATATCAGTGATTTTTTTTTCTTAATCGGGTCAGTAGTTATGGATCCGTAGATATGGTTTAAAATTTGAATTTTTTATGTCAGTATCATACGATTAGGTTTTACTTAATGCATACGCATTAAGTAAAAACCTGGTAATTTGAAATTACATACAGACACTTGAATTTTATTTATTTGTATGGATGGATAAAATTAAATAGGGGCCAATTATCTCGGTAATTTACGTGTTAATTTAATTTTAAGGCAATCATTGAATGCTAAATATAAATTAAACACCTATGACATTGGGCAATATTTGGGACTGCTGACTTCTCCTTCGTCAGAAAAAGCAGACCTATTGTGGCAATTATTTAACCCTTAATGATTCCTGTATACTAAATATGTAAATAATGATTGTTTGCTGTAAACTGTTTAGGGTATGATGAGGATGCCCATTATGGACAAAAGCTTTGTCAAATTAAAAGAAAAAAAAATTACGTGTTACTATTAACACACACACATACATATCATGCCTATATCCCCGAAGGGGTAGGCAGAGGTGTATAACACACCCACAATTTGCCAGTATTTTTAGTCGCACGTAATAAGGGGCAAGCCTATTGCCGTCACCGGGCCTACATATCATGGCTTATGTCCAAAATGGCCGAATGAATTTAATAAAAAGTAGCAGCAATATTGTAATTTTGAAAAAAAATTTTAACCCGTTGCCTTGCGCTGAATTGTTGATTAAAGGCAACAATATCTTACGTGCCAGACGCTATGGCACAGCTAATTAAAGTCCTGGGCGTCTCGGACTATTACACGTTACTATTAAAGTCATTCTTATGTCAATATGGCTTTTCTTTCAGCAGTGTATGACTTTTTTTTCCAGGCACTAGACCTTTAATTAGAGTTACCTATATACCTTATTCCTCTAAAAATGTTTTACGTTTGAGTTCAAAACCTTATATATTTTGAATCTCAAGAACTTTAAGTGATATTTATATTAGGTACTTTACTGTGAAACGCGAGTTTTATACTCAGTAATGTGCAATAATATTCTGAGAAATAGAAAATTGTTGTGAACGGTCCAAAGTCGTTTCAAGTCGAGCGGCGTCTAAAACTTTAGCAATTTAAGGCTTTAATGTTTTGTCTGAGGGGTAAATTTTACCTTCTTATTAAATGAAAGGTATTTTCCATCTGATACCTGTGACTTTATAGGAAATAGTAAGGTTTGTAGAGTTCCGTAGTCAAAGGATAAAACGGGACCCTAGTGAGTGTTATACAATATACAAAATATAGTTTTAATTCACATAAAAATATCGTACTACATATTCATACGGACACCAAAACACTAGTATCATAATTTAAAAAAACTATATATTAATAAATCTCTGATGGTGCCGTGAGGTGAAACCGGTCAGTGAATATAAAATTATACCAGTGGAAAAGTATATGTGTTTATGTGCAAAACGATATGACTCGTTTGAAAAAACTTCAAACATTGACAATTGACACACATTATTTAGTCGCATTTCGGTAATTTGAAGTTAGTTTGACTTCAAATATCGAAATGGGACCAAATTGAAATGTGACCACACGGGAAGCAGGTAGCTTTGAATTAAAACTGCCTCAGTGGTATGTGTATAGTGGTATATACTAGGTATGCAATACATTCTGCTGTTGCAATAATTGAGCTGAGTTTGTCGATCCGGATCGAACTCCTAAACGACTGGACCGATCTTTATGAATTCAGATATATGCACTCACGGTGATGGTCAATATGACCGTGCCAAATTTCAAAAAGATCGGTCCAGTCGTTTAGGAGGAGTTCGATCACGAACGAAATACAAGAGTCGCCTAAGAAAGAGCTTCGTAAACTCAGCTCAATAAATATGTTTATCAGTTGTCTAGATCACATAGCACAAGCTTATATTAGCTTAATTTGGGCTAGATAACGTGTGTAAGAATGTCCAAAAGTAAGAGAAATAAGATCTAGGCATAAGTAAGTCGTATCACAAGGTGAATGGTTTGGCAGAGAGAAGAGAACAGTGGTGGTTACTGCACCGATAAGAGCATTACATTAAGTCCCTCCCGCGTTTCTTCTTTTTCTTATTTCTTTTATTAAAAATGTTGCTCCATCGATTTCGCCAATGTCAAGGTAATGCTTGATTAGTTGATAGTCCCGCACAGAAGAACTAGTTATACCTAACTAGCTCCAGGTGCAGGACAAGAAACGTTGTTCGGTATTTGAGTGTCTGGGAACCCGATTTTTGCGCTGAGCAAAAATCGAACTCCCTTCCCCCGTTTCACATTATCTTGAAACCAATTGCTTTACCTATTTATTTATTTATTTATTTAAACTTCATGCACAAACGCGTACAATGGCGGACTTTATGACTTTAGGCATTTTCTGGCAGTCAACCTTGTGGTGATACAGAGATAATGCTCAGGTAGGTGCTCATTGTTATTAGGAGAGTGAGATCGACAATGGTACAAATAAATACAGCACTAAATACTACACTGTATGTAAATGAAATATACATTATAAATACACATATAGGTATATAAATTACATACAATAAATACATATTTCTGTATATTTCTATTGATATACACTACAAAGTACAAGTAAGTCGGTTTGCCTATGCGTTGGTGTAAATCTGGCGGACTTTTTTCTTGAATGTAAGACGAGTAGTATAGCCTTAATAGCGCGATGTAGAAATTATGAATATGATATGAAGCAAAAATTCGATGTTGTCGGTAGTGGTCATCGTAGCTCAGTTGGCAGAGCACTCCCCCTGTTAGGGAAAGGCCGTGGGTTCGAGTCCTGCCGATGACATCAATTTTTGTGATCTATTTATAATTTCTTTCTTATTTATTTTAAGAATAGTTTAAGCAAACTCATTGCTTTAAAATACAAAAATATATGAGTATTGCATAACCTGACCCCGGGGAGGAAGTACATTCCAAAGGAGTAGCGTGGACAAAAAATAAGGAATGAAAAAGTGCAGAATTGTGATTAGGAGAGAGAAGGAGGCGGTTGTTAGAGAAAAGTAGGTTTTTACTGTGGGTATCGCACAGTAGTTGAAAGTGACCTATCATATACCTAATTACATCTTCACCTCCTCTGCTTGTTAAGCAACATTTAGCCAGGCTCGTTCTAAGACATTTGAGTCCCCTCCGTGCCTCGAAGCGCACGGTGAGCCGTCGGACCCGGTTGCCATACGAACATCTATAACATTCGTTGGACAAGATGGCAGTCGCTCCACGGAAAATACTTAAGCCAGCCCCAAATGGATGAATGGACTGTGGAAGATGTTAATCGGTAGCTAAATTAGTCAAGCGTAAGAAAAACCCGTACCCTGGGGACCAACGATTTGTAACGATCATAAATATTTAATAGTCCGAGACGCCCAGGACTGCTGTGCCATAGCGGCTGGCACGTAAGATTTTGTTGCCTTTCATCAACATATCATCGCAAGGCAACGGGTTTAATTTTTTTTTCAAAATTACAATATTACTGCTACTTTTTATTAAATTCATTAGGCCATTTTGGACATAACCCATTATAAATGTGCCCGGTGACGGCAATAGGCTTGCCAGGGGGCAAGCCTATTGCCGTCACGTAATAGGGATTACGTGAAACTAAAAATACTGGCAAATGGTTGGTGTGTAATGCCCCTCTGCCTACTCCTTCGGGGATATAGGCGTGATAAGTTTGTGTGCATAAATATTTTGGAAATTAACAAAGTGACAAGTAAAATGTGGGCGGTACAAACACATCTGTTAACCTCTTCGGGATATATTCGGATACCTATTCTCTCTTTGTGTGTATGTGTGTACAAACTAGCGGTCCCGGGTCCCAGCGAACATCGTACCGACTTCAATGACAAAAAAAAAACCTTTTCAACCTTGTCTGAACTTTTAAGAATAGGGTAAAGTTTGGCTAAAATTAGCCAAATCGGTCGTTTGTAATTGAACTCTTCCTACTAAGTCTAAATATAAGTCTATACTATTCTCGAACCGGTCCAGTCATTAAGGAGGTCAATTAGAAATAGTTACACCTACCATGAGTACCTACCTGTATTCACCGAGCCTTTTCCTAACTCAATTGGGGTCGGCTTTCCAGTCTAACTGCAATTTGGCTAAACTTCGATATATTCCGTGAAGCGACTGCCATGTGACCTCCATAACCCATGGGCGATTTTGAAGTTCTGTAGTTAGACTGGTCGGATTTTTGATTTAGAACTCCATCTACTCCTAACGACTGCCATAGATGTTCGTATGAACACCGGGATCGACGGCTTAACGCGCTCTCCGAGGCACGGAGTGGTCTCACTGTCTTAAGAAATGGTCACCCATTCTAAGACCGGCCTAACTTGATGTTGCTCAACCTTTCCAAAGTGTTAACATCGTCGGTTAACACTAGACCACGAGCCCCTCTAATAAGTACCTACCTGTTTTTAATCTATATTAATACTATATATAATATGAACTTTTAAGTTAATTCAGTTTATTACTTTGAATTAATAACAAAGGCATGCAACTCTTTGTTCCCTGGTACATTTTCACAATAACTTCGTCGCAATGAGGGTTAAAAGTCAGCAAGTCTTAGCTTCACAACCCGACGGCTTACGGGATTAAGGCGGCGTCATAAACACGACTTAATGGAATTGAAACCCGTAAAACAGAATAGGGACGATACGGCCCAAACGGTTTTATTGAACTACCAAACTGTTTACTGAACTACCAAACTGTTTACTGTTGTTTTTGCAGCAGTTTTCGCGACGTTTGTGGAAAGAGATAGAAAAACAACTCATTGCAATGTACTCGTATAAATTAAGAAAGGATTTTTTTAAAAGTAATGAGTACGTAAGCATGCTAAACATTTTTAAAAGTAGCACAAACTGAAACAATTTGTTGGAATTGAACCAGATTATGTTACCTTTCAGTAGGATTTCTCTGACCCACTGAGCACTGAAATGTATCTATATAAATAAAAATAAATTGCCGTTCCTTTGTTAAACTCAAGAAACCGGCTTGACCGGTTCGGTTAATTTTCGTCTTAAATTCGTAAAATATAACATTTATTTTTTCAGGCGGAATGAAGTTCGTTGAAAGAGCTAGGAAAGTAAAGCCTAGCGATGAACGGCAAAATTAAATATAAATATTAGGTGCTGGTTAGCGGCTATAGACTCACCCCGTATTATGAGTGGGCGTGTAATAATTATTCGTCTGTCTACTATTTATGAAAATGGGTATGGAAATGGTATGAGAATATAGGAAAGTAATGTGGTTAAAAAGGTGCAAAGTATGAATGTAGAGGCTTTAGAGCAGAGGTAGGCCCAAGAAAAGATGGATAGAATGTGTGAAAAAGGATATGCCAAGGAAGGGAGTGACTGAGATGACGTGTGACTAGGATGTGTGGAGGAGAAAGACATGTTGCGCTGACCACAAATAACTGGGATAGTGGCAGGCAGATGATGATGATATTGGGGATGATGACTGATTTTGAAAAACTGTCAAAAAATTCCGAGACGACCAGGATTTTATTTGGCTGTGCCATAGCGGCTGGCACGTAAGGTTTCTTCGGCTTTCATCAACATTTCATCGCAAGGCAACGGGTTTAAATTTTTTTTTCAAAATTATAATATAGCTGCTACTTTTAAGTAAATTCTTTTGGCTATTTTGGACCTAACCCATTATAAATGTGCCCGGTGACGGCAATAGGCTTGCCCCCTATTACGTGGAACTAAAAATACTGGCAAATTGTGGTTGTATAATGCACCTCTACCACGGGGATATAGGCGTGACATGTGTGTGTGTGTGTGTCCTAATGACGTATTCTAAAGTATCTACTATTCCCAAAAATATAATAGTTCTGCAGGAAACAAAGATTTATTACAAAATAATTGTTATTTTATTTTGAAGTTCAAGATACGTTCCAAAACGCTCGCCGGTGTCATGGCGTCTGTTTGTGACGTCACTGACTCTGCTTTAAATCTATACCTATACATATACTTTTTAGGCTTTGTGCATTGATCAAACTTCATACGATAACAAAGTGACGTATAGCCCTTCAATATAAGTTGGCGCGTGGCAAAAAATGGAACTAATTTAATTATATGGAGTTATTGTTCTGAAATCTCGTTTCTGACGTTTTTCAATGAAATGTGGCTCCACCATTACCACCGAACGCCTACTTATACTTGGTAACCTGCTTGGTGTTCAACTAATGATGCTGTATTTAATAGTTTTATTTTATTAAATAAAATATTGATCTCGCCCTCAATATGAAAGAAAATACATTTTTCCAAATTTATTAATCCTATATAATTAAATAAACACATTATCTTTAACTACAGGCATCATCCCCATTATTTAGGTATACTATTTTTATATGGTAGTAGAACATGCCCCAGTGGAATAGATACCCCACTTTCAAAAACCTAGTTGAGCATGTATCCCGGATTTACCCTACCTACAAGATGCAATGTAGATCAGATGTTTAGTAGAATTACACTTATTCCAAATTGGAGAGCTTAGGAACGATTATACAAGATAATAATCCCCTCACTTTAGAATAGAATATTATAGAAAATGTTTATTCATAAAAAATTACATTACAGCTTTTATCTTTAACTCCACCAAACTGCATAGCAGTTTGTTGTCAGATGCAACTTCCATTATCTTAACAATTAGCTATTATATGTCATTGCACACTTAAAAAAATTAACTATTAAATTTACTTAGCGCTCGATATATCTTAGCTTACATCGATAATGTTCGTTTTTTCACATACTAATTAAGAAATAAATTATAAATAGATCACAAAAACTAATGTCATCGCCGGACTCGCGCTTAATAACGCGATATAGAAATTATGAATATGATATGAAGCAAAAATTCGATGTTGTCGGTAGGGGTGCGCATTCCGGGCGCCACTGGACATACCCTCTGCTAGTAACCAGAGACGCCCGGCAACGGACGTTAGAGCGGCCGCGATCTTGGGCCGCGGAATTAAAAAAAAAAAAAAAAAGGGGTGAGCATTGTCTTACATAACTTTTCAACTCCTATCATCGGAAGTCCGAAAATGTTTCTCATACCATTTAAAATTATAATGATTGTTATTCATAAAAAAAAATTACAACTAAATATTAAAAAACATAATCTTTTAAATTCATAATATCACAAATTATACACTTAGTTTTTACTAATATTTGTTTTAAAATATATTTGTTTATACTAATGATCGAAACTCATAATCATTCGAATAGATAACTATAATATTCATAAATGTGTTTTATTCTAATATTTGTTTTTATAAATTTCTTAATCATAAGTTTTTTTATCCATATTATAATGACTATATTTCAGTGAAAATCAAATTGCTACCAGAAACGAGATGCTACCAGACAAGTAGGTTAGGTTAGGTTAGAACTGTGACCACAACAACGCGCGAGCCGAGCGAGCGAAGCGAGCGTGTCGCGGCAGCGGCCGGCGAAGCGCCAGATAATTATCAGTAATATAGTAAGCTATTCTGAACAACGACGTTATGAGTTGAAGTATGTTCGTAGTAACAACATTTTTAATTAAAGTAATATGATAATAGAATGTTATGAAGAAAAAAGATCTGAAAAAAAAAATTATGGATTTAAACTGGTTCTTGGTAGTAACAGTATTAATAAAAAAATTATAATCACTAACTGTTATGAGTTCCGATGATATTAATAAAAATGTATGAATTAAAAAAGTATGAAAAATAAAATTATGAAGAGTGATGATTATGAACACAAATCGGTAGTAAGAAAAAGAATATGATTAAAAATTTTATGTGAGCCAATATGGACCCTGTCGGTAGTGGTCATCGTAGCTCAGCTGGTCAGAGCACTCCCCCTGTTAGGGAAAGGCCGTGGGTTTGAGTCCCGCCGATGACATCAGTTTTTGGGATCTATTTATAATTTCTTTCATAATATTTTAAGAATAGTTTAAGCAAAATCATTGCTTTGAAATAAAAAAATATATACATAATAAAATATCCAAGTTTAAATATGTACAAATGGCGGCCTTATCACTAAAAAGTAATTTCTTACAGGCAACTTTTGGATGGACATTACAAAGAATAGAATTTAAAATAACCATAAGGGTAGGATAGGTACTAGAATTGGCGATCAAGCCACATCTGTATGATTCATAGGTCTAGGTACTGCAAAAAAAATCATTTTAGTTGGTGATTTTCATTACCGTTTTAAACTGTAATATCTCAATTGGATGCTATGAATATGCAGTAATGTATCTAGTGACATTTGTAGTTCTAATCACCGCCTATAGTTTTCGAGGATTGTCGAGTGGAAATAATCGTACTGTAACAATCAATAGTTGCATTTACGATTTTTTGTTAGGGTTGTCCATTATTAGGCTAGTTATCAACATTGACATTATATTTTATTTCATTTTTGTTGCGACTTCTAATAAAATATTGCTATTGCAAAATTTAAACCTACTTTAGATGTCTACAGCCGGCCTATATAATATTATTACTATTTTTTCATTTAAATTGTATTTAGAATATTATTCATGACTGCATTTAATGAATTTAATTGTATTGTATTGTTTTATAATCTGATTATGTTTTAAAACTATGTAAGTTTATTATTTTAAAAAATTGTATTGAAATTTTATGAGAAGAGAGGAAAGTAATGTGGTTGGAAAGGTGCAATGTAGAAATGTAGAGGATTTTAGAAATAGAGATAGATCCAAGAAAAAATGGATGGAATGTGTGAAAGAGGATAGGACAAAGCAAGGAGTGACTACGCTGACCCTAAATAATCCATTTTTGAATTAGGGCCTGCATTTAATTCCTTAATTTTTAGGTTCATTATTGTCAAGACAAGGCTGGAGGAAAAAGGGTGAGTGAGTGAATGAAATAGAAGGATTGGTTTATTTTTAACTAGTGGTCGCTCGCGACTTCGTCCGCGTGGTAATTTGGATTTTTTCCCGTTCCCGTCGCGCCGCGTCATAATTTGAACAATTCTCACAATATCTTTATAAATTGTAGCCTATGTGTTATTTTGATGTATAAGCTATTTTATTGTAAAGTTTCATTAAAATCCATTCAGTAGTTTTCACGTGAAAGAGTAACAAACATCCATCCATCCATACATACTTACATACTCACAAACTTTCGCGTTTATAATATTAGTAGGATGACAATAACTTGAAGACCTTTCAAGTTGTTGTCATTAAAAATAAACCAATCCTTCAGGATTTCCACTCAACTGCTTCGGTGGCGAGGTCGGTAGTACATCGGTTTTCGACTCCGGAGTCGGGTTTGATTCCCGGGTCTAATTAAAAATTTGTGTGCCCACAAACGTTTGTTTCGGAGTTTTGGTGTTTCTATGTATATTATGTATGTATTTAGAAATATATAAGTATGTTTGTCAGTTGTCTAGATCCCATAGCACAATCTTATAGCTTAGTTTGGTAGACCACTTAGTTTAATGACGTTGTGTGACAATGTCTAAAAATATTTAAAATATTTATTTATTTAATTTCGAAAATATTCATACAAAATAATGGCAGGGCAAAGTTTACCCGGCAAAATCACACCTGCCGTTTTTCTTTCTTGTAGTTTTAAATAAGATTATGAATGTTAACTTACCACCTAAAGCTGTAGCAGTTAGGTTATTGAGCATGGCCTCTAGAGGCCAACCCTGGCCGCCCCCTATGTCGACATTTTTCACACCACTTTTACACAAATTATCTGGTTCCAACGTCACACACAAACGAAACAGTGTTACTCTTCATAAAACCCAGAAGTCATCCCGTTTTAATATTCACTGTCCACTATCCCGAACACTTTAAAAAAAAAATACCAGTTGACACTCAAAAATCTTCAAAAAGGACGAAATTCCTGCGAAAACTCGCCTTAATACAAAATAATTAGCGTTATATTAAACCCAATTAGTTTTAATTACGACCCCGTTCAAACTTATTTACACACTTAATTTTTGTTATAAAATTAATATAACCCGTTTAGTATCAATTTGTATATATTTACAGTTTGATTGGTTCGCCCTTAAAATGATCGTTTAATGTGAATACCGACCGACGACTGCTACAAAAACAGATAGCATACACAGTGTGACGGCCCTGCTCTATTCAACACCTACTCTGAGAAATATAGCTATCCCTTTCAGACACACAATAAACACAAGCGTTGCTCACTCTCTTGACGCGCTAGTATCAGTAATGGATGCTTACATTTTGTTTACGTTCGATTTGAACAAACGAATAATCTATTATTTCATTCGTGCACGTATTATTGATACGGACCTTTCCCATTCATACAATATTCACACGCCAACACAACTATTACTGTCTCAGTTCAACTACAGTATTGGATATTTCAAAGTACTATTGCTGTCTTCGTCGCGCGTATGTTCTGAGTATGGAAAGCTCGCCCGGCTGGCGTTCGTTGACCAATCGGAGTGAAGAGAAATCACTTTGTATGGGTCTAGGGTTGGCACCCACGTCATGATATTGAAATATTATTGCTATAGTGAACGCAGGGCGTTCCGTTCTTTTGTAATGGAAAAAACAAATACAGGCAGTGTGCTAGTGATATAAGTGGATATAGGTGTGTTGCCAGAGGTAAATAAGAGTACTCGAATGAGATCCGTTGGAAATATTTCAGTTGGATTGCGTTTGAAAACGTCGTTGTCTGAGTGCGATTTCTTGTAAAGCGCCTTTAATTTCGGACGTTGTTGAATAAGGAATGCGGGGGAATGGACACTTGACGAAATGGGAATGGTGGGCTACTTTCTTTTTTTTATATCGAACATTTATTTTCTTTTATATGGATTAGTAGATGGATAGGTCGGGCCTATGAGTCTTTACGAATTTATTTATTTATGACTCAACTTATACTAGGTATATACAGACAACGGATTGATTATTGCAATAATAATGTAAACTCATTTATACAATCACGCCTATTTTCGATAGGACGTAGACAGATATGAATCTATAACTTTGGGAGTCCTACGAAATATGTGGTAATGATAGCTTCTAAATTCCAACAACCAGAACAGAAGTTACCCACGTATCTCTAATCTAAGTTCAGATATAATTTAATATACATCCGTACAGTTCGCGAGGGATAAGCGAAGCTTTGCATTTGTGTGAGTGCAGTGTACGTGATATATGTGACCTCTTTTACACACACATGTGTTGTACACACAACTACAAAAAGAGGTTTTACTTTACTTTTCGTGTAAACATGTGACGTAATTTAGGAATGGCCCCTTTAGTACACATCATTTAATAGACATCACTGAATATGAATCAAATAGGTACAAAAGAAATGCAAACCAAAAACAATGACAGATGAACTTTAAATCAGAAAACTGCTTCAGAAAGCAGCATCAGCATGTCAGTTTAAAAAAAAGGTTTTTTTTTATATTTACAAAATACTATTTATACTGTCGGCTGGGGCTCGTGGTCTAGTGGTAACCGACAATATTAATAAATTGCAAAGGTTAAGCAACATCTAGTCAGGCCGGTCATAGGATGGGTGACCATTTCTTAAGACACTGAGATCCCTCCGTGCCTCGGAGAGCACGTTAAGCCGTCGGTCCCGGTTGTCATACGAACATCTATGGCAGTCGTTAGGGGTAGTTGAGCCCTTAAAAATCCTCGCGGTCTAACTACAGAACTTCGATATCGCCCATGGGTTGTGGAGGTCAGATGGCAGTCGCTTCACGGAAAATATCGAAGTTCAGCCGAATCAGTTACACTGGAAAGCCGACCCCAACTAGGTTGGGAAAAGGCTCGGTGAATTATGATGACTATTTATACTGTCGATTGATGGCACTTGGTGGAATACTACAAAGACCTATTATGGCACAATACGTCATGTACTTTGAAACCGACTTAAAAAAAAAACAAAAAAATACCATCTTCATATTACCAGAAACCCATTCCAGTAATTCGAAGCTGGTATTTTTTTGAAGTACAAATAATAAGTGTCAGAATGGGACCAAAATCAATTCACCCAGTCAAAAGTTAAGAGGTAACAAGCATAAAAAAACATGCAGTTGAATTGAGTACCTCCTCGTTTTTTTACAGTCGGTTGAAAAGGAGGAAGTTCTACAATAGCTTTTTTTTGAATTTTTGTTACCTCATAATTATCCCTGCTTTTTTTATTTATTGACCTAAACTTTACCTGATAGTACAGTCTGCATGGTGTGTGCCAGAGACGCCCGCAGCAATGGACATGGGAGCGGCCGCAGTCTCGCGGAATAAAAAAAAAAGTACTACATGCATATGCAAACCTCGAAGGTTTTTATGCGAGGGGGATGTTGAATGGGTAATCCGATTTTTATAATTTTTTTTATTTGCAATCTGGAGCCTCCTGTTTGGTCCTATTGCAGTTTGGTCCAGTTCTGGCAATGGCATCCATGAGAAAATCTTTGAAACAAAGTGTAAATAATTTTGTCAAAAAATAACCAGCTTTTTTTTACAAAATTATTTACACTTTTTCTGTATTTGTGGCTAGTATTTTTAATAATACGAAATGTACTTTACTTAAATTAGTACTGTGTTTTACGTATACTTTAGTTTTGAGAGAGGTCTAGTTGTATTTTTTTTTAATTTAAAGGAGTCATAATAAAATAGGTGCCTTATTTTTTTAAGTTTGACTCCTCTCCACTTCAAAGTAACAAATATGTTACAGTCTTTATACAAAATTTTGCAAAAGAATTCCATAAAATTTTGCAATATCTGTGCCTGTCAGCTTTTGATGAGAATTCTTCACATTCTTTAAACTGTAATATTCGAAACGGTACATACAGGAGGTTGCTTTTAGTCAAAAATTTCATTATGTGAAATAACAGTTAATACTAATATCTCCAGTAATTTTAGAATTTGCTATCCATAGAAAGGTTGTCTGGCAGATATTGCTGTACTGTATTTCTTATGTTGTCTCTTGTTTTTATTTTTCTGTATTGTGTAAAATAAAGAGTTTTTATAAGTTAAGTTTATTCCTTTGTTAAACATGAGTAGACATGTACCTACGATTGAACCTCTTTCCTTCTTTCGTTTTCCAAATCCACTCTATCCACTAGTGAAAGCAGCGTGAAAATAGGTGCAGTAGTTTTTGAGTTTATCACGACCAGACAGACATACGTGACGGAGGACTTTGTTTTATAATAAAACGTTAACAAATCTGCAAACAGAACTAGAAATAACAAATATCCAAATAAATCAGACATACATAGAAGTAATCACACATGTCTTCTAGGGGACAGTAGAAATACAACCACTTTTCGTCGCAACTTTGTTGGTCCCAACCAAGAGCTGTACTGTGTGCTGTGCGTTCATCAGTAGGTACTCGACTGGCCTAAAACTCACTACTAGTCATGGGTTCGAATCTCACCCAGGACAAACGTTTGTGTGATGAGCACGGTGGTTTGTTATCTGTCAGGTTGAATGTAATTTATCTACCTAGGAATGGTATGAATTTATTAGTATTCTAGATCATAATACAAGCGTAAATAAAGCTTACTTTTAGCAAAATCGTGTTGTGTAACAAAATAACCTTTTTTTTTAATCCGCGTCTTTGGCCTCGGCTGCACCTTCGTCCATTGCCGAAGAACACTGAGAGAATGATCAGTGGCGCCCGGCGGACCTTGGCCACTTGTGTGTTAGCTGCGTGGTGGTCGGGTGTTACCCCGCATCTTTGGGGTCGGGTTTTATCCCGGGGTGAACCTCCACAGCACTGTCGGTGGGTTGCTAATCCATCGTTCTCAGGCCCCGATCATGGAACAAAATATCCTAAACATATTCAAATAAATAAACAATTTAGACATCATTCTGTAGTTTACCAATTACGTAGCAGTTGGTTGCCTCACAACTATGAGCCGGCTAAGCTCTTCAGTTTCAGACGAACGTTGTTGCCATACAATACACAGATCACTATTAACGTAGGTAGGTACACATATATCACGCCTATATCCCCGGAGGGATAAGCAGAGGTGTATTACACACCCAAAATTTGCCAGTTTTTTAGTCCAACTTAATAGGGGACAAGTACAACATATATTGGGTTCGCCAAATTGACGCCGCCCGCCTGGTGGTAAGTCGTGACGACGTCTAGCGATTTTGAGCCACTCACAGCACACAATACAAACATGAGATATTTGGGCTTCAGTCCCTATTTCCTCTCTTCAAAAAAGTTCATGATGTTTTTTTTTAATTCAGGAAGTTGTCAAGTTTTTTTTTTACAAATACAGACAGCTAACCATATGAAAGCAACCTTGCAATATGGTCTCCACAATCCGTGAGGCCAATGTAGTGACTTTTGAAAGACTGGCGGACGTAATCTAATATATAAAATTCTCGTGTCGCGGTATTTGTAGTTAAACTCCTCCGAAACGGCTGTCATGAAATTTTGTGTGCATATTGGGTAGATCTGAGAATCGGACAACATCTATTTTTTCATCCCCCTAAATCTTAAGGGTAGTTTACCCCTAAAGCAAAACAACATTTGCCGGTCAGCTAGTATTATGTAAAAAGCAATAGTTTTAAATTTTCAACCGACTTCCAAAAAAGGAGGTTCTCAATTCGACTGTATATTTTAATTTTTATTGTTTATATGTTTGTTACCTGATATCTTTGGACTGCGGGAACCGATACTTATTTTTTTTTTAATTGAAAGCTATTACTGCCCAACTGGTCCCATTTTAATTTGGTCCCATTCCGACAATTATTGGTTCCCATTTCGGTAATTGGAAATCAGTTTTTGTGTAAACTTTTGACGTGTTTTGTTTTATTTATTTATTTATTTTTGTACACACACTGTAAATAAAAAACAGTAAATGGATACAAACTAAACATGTATACAATGGCGCCACTTATCTCTAAAGAGATCTCTTCCAGTTGGCCTAAGAGAGGAGATCATGATGCAAACAGGTGCTGATGTGTGTGCAGGTTAATAAACTTACATAAGCTATAACTACGTAAATATACAAATACATACATAAAAAGTTATATAAACATACATAGACGTTTATAATTAAGGTAAAGAAGCGAGATAGTGTTCCTTAACTCTCTTCTTGAAGCCAGACACAGTTCTACAGTTCCTTATATCGGTTGGAAGAGCGTTCCACAGTCTGACGGCATGCACGGTGAAAAGTAGGAGAAGAAGTCAGATTTGTGGGAAGGACAATTGAGGCGGTAGGAGAGGTGAGGCCGGCACGATTCATCTGATGCACGCATCAGTGTGAACCGCTCCCGCAGGTAGGAAGTATATGAGGGATTGTGTAGGACATTAAAGAGGAGACATAATAACCGAGTATTTCTACTCGGCGGCGATATCGGTGCCACTTGAGTTTTATTAATTTTAAGTCGCCAAAGTGTTGCCTGACTGCCGGACTGTTCGAAAATTGAGACAACGTCTAGCGATTTGGGTCCACTTTCGTAGTGGGACTATCAAAAGTGGCCCTAATTTTGGCGGCTTAATGTGGTGCCTCTTCACGCTCTGCTTAGAACCCAGGATTGCAAGAGAAAGAAAACACGTGGTCCCGGGTGGGATCCATGATATAAAGTTGAGACAAAACCAGTCAGGTTGTGTAAATTATTATGCATTACGTACAAGTCAATTCTTATTTTACTTACAGGTTTTTGTTCATTGCTGCGGGTGTCTCTGGTGACCCCAGAAGGTATTTCCAGTAGCAGTAGCGTAGTAGCGCCCGGCTTTACTAATAGTCGATTTATTAAACCACCGTAGCATCTCTACGATAAGACTACGTCGTAGCATTAGGACTACGAATTAATTAAGTATGGGATCGTACAAGCCCAAATAATGTTTTTAATGTGGTCGTTCGATCATATTTGGGCGACCACTAGTTCTATAAGTAGTACACAATACATATTCACGTCTTTATCCCCGAAGGGGTAGATAGAGGTGTTTGTTATACCCAAATTTCACCAGTCGCTGTTAGTCCCACTTAATAGGTGGCTAGCCTATTGGCATTTGAGCGCTTTGAGTATATTAGCCAGAGCCTCATCCGTGTATAAGCAGGTGCACCGCGTGCAGGTAAGATGACTTGAGCCCTGGCAATGTTTATAGGGCACCTTAGTACCCATAATACCGCTGGGTGCCACTAGAAATACCTCCTGGTGCGTATCAGAGACGCCCGGCAAGGGATTTAAGAGCGGCTGCGCGCGCGCGGACTTAAAAAAAAAACAAAATAAACGTAAAGACAAACTGATCCCTTGTATACGACGTACACCACTCAATTTGTATTTTTTACAAACACACTGGTCATTCGCAACGCTGTCGTACGCGTGATAGAGCCAGATTCGCGTGTTACAGTTCGCGAGGGATAAGCGAAGCTTTGCATTTGTGTGAGTGCACGTACGTGAACGTATTGTGACCTCCTTTACACACACATGTGTTGTACACACAGCTACAAAAAGAGTTTTTACTCTACTTTTCGTGGTCATTCACTCAAATGCAATCCACACTCTATCCCACGCGTACGACGCTATCAGACAAATGTTTGATGTCAATAATGTCCAGAGTGTCTAGTATAAGTTGGCATTCCAAATTGGTACGCCAACTTATACGCCAACGTACCCAAAGGGTAAAACGGGAACTGAGACTCCGGTGTCCGTCCACTCTGTCTTGCGCTTTATCTCATGATCCGAGATAGTTAGAAAGTTGAAATTTTCACCTCTGGCCTCTATAACAACAATAAAAAAAAAAAGAATATAATAAATATTTAAGATACAACAAACGTGATTTTTTTCTTTTTGGTACGGAACGCTTTGTGTGTGAGTCCGACTCGCACTTGACCGGTTATAATTGAATTATTATTTAATATTAATAGAAAAACTTATCTAAAGTACATTGTATATTTTTCACCAATTGTCACGTTTGATGGCGTCCCTATTAAAACTTCCAATAGGACGAGTTTGTCAATACCTTAACTCTAACCACCGTGAAATTGCTAACAAACCTTAGCAAACAAAATAATAACGCACACTATACACCATTAAGGGTGAGCTAAGCGATGATTTTTAATAAAAAATATACCCTCTGCTTAATACCAGATTATGCCTACGAATATTAACCTACCCATCATTAAAATGGCTAAACACACAACTAGAAACATATCAAATTTAACCTTAAATTTATTAACCACAAATCTCTGAATCAAACGCGAATAAAAGCTTTGAAAGCTCGATGAATTCAATTGAAATTTCGAAAGAAATTTAACCATTAATTCTAAAACATAAAATCGGATTTTGAAAGATTTAAGAATGTTGTTATGTGGTGTTTTGTGATAAAATGAAACTGGGTATAAGTCAATACGTACCCGTTTTATTATAAGATAATATTCGGATTTAGTATAGAGTTCTAAACCAACAAGTTCCGAGATCGGGATCCACCATAAAAATCTCATAAAAATTGTCTATATTATGTTACTAGCTGTTGCCTGCAGCTCCGCCTACGTGTTACTTTAGATCGACATAACTTTTTTATTCATGATCCGATTGAAATAAAACAAACCTTAAATGTTAATATATTTTTTGTATTTCAAAGCAATGAGTTTACTTAAACTATTCTTAAAATATTAAGAAAGAAATTATAAATAGATCACAAAAACTGATGTCATCGGCGGGACTCGAATCCACGGCCTTTACCTAACAGGGGGACTGCTCTGACCAACTGAGCTACGATGACCACTTTATTTCTTAATATCTTAAATGTTAAGTTGAATAAACTACAACGCATTACTGAAAACCACATTTAAATCGGTTAAGCCGTTTCTGAGATTAGCGTGTTCAAACATTCAGCCAAAAATAAACATAACATAGCATCACGCCTTTTTCCCCGAAAGGGGTAGGCAGAGGTGTGCAAACACACCCACATCTCGCCAGCTATGTTAGGTCCCATGTAATAGGGGCGAGCCTATTGCCATTTACCGGGCACATCCGTTCCAGACTCTGGGTAAAATTCTAAAGAGAATTATACATTATCCACCAGACCCGGGAATCGAACCCGAGACCTCGAGCGTGGCAGTCCGTACATAGTACCATTGTGCCACCGAGGTAGTCATAACATTCAGCCAAACAGACAAAAATTCTAAAAACCATTCGGGTTCCATTGCGTTCATAAAGCCAAAGCAACAGTTTCTCTATTATATCTTCGATGTACAGACATCGATCACTTACAATTTTATTATATGTATTCATTGATGTATGGGTATACTTACCCCGTTTGTTCATTTACTTCTAATACACTATTATTAGAAGTAAATGAACACACGGGAATGAGCAAACCATGAAAGTTTTAATTGGAAAATCATTCTGATACAAACACACATACCTACATCACGTCTATATCTCCGAAGGTGTAGGCTGAGGTGCATAACGCACCCAGATTTAAGCAGTAATTTCATAGGTCCCACGTAATATGGGACAAGCCTATTGCCGTTAACGGGCACTAGAAAATGTAATAATCACCTTCTTCTTCTTCTTTTTTTAAAAACGTGGCTCCATCGATGGTAATAATTTAGCTGCTTCGGTGGCGTGGTCGGTAGTGCATCGGCTTTCGACTCCGGAGTCTCGGGTTCGATTCCCGGGTCGAATCCAATATTTGTGTGATCCACAAATGTTTGTTTCGGAGTTTCGGTGTTTTCTATGTACATTATGTGTGTATTTAGAACTATATAAGTGTGTTTATCAGTTGTCTAGATTCCATAGCACTAGCTTATAGCTTAGTTTGGGCTAGATGACGTTGTGTGAGAATGTCCAAAAATATTTATTTATTTATTGAATGCTTGATATTTTCCGCACAGAAGAGCTAGTTACTTTGAACTAGTTCGCGGTATAGACATCGACCTTCGACAACGAAACGTTGTTCGGTATTGCAATTGAGCGTTTGGGCCTGGATTTTTGCCCAGCGCCAGAGGTACGTGGAGGAGGGTGTGGAGACGCACTCGGACCACCGGTTCATCCGGTTCGATGTCGCGCCCCCACCTGGCCTCCCACAGCCAGTCGAAAATCCCCCGGATCCGCGTTGGGCGCTTCAACGTCTTGACCGGGAGGCTCTCCTGGAAGCGGCAATCGTGCAGGCCTGGATTCCGGCGCCGGACCGGCCTGCCGATGTGGATGCCGAGGCGGAGTGGTTCAGGAGAGCCATGTCGCAAATCTGCGATGCGTCGATGCCTAGGGTTACGCCCGGACCGGCAAGTAAGCAGGTGTATTGGTGGTCACCGGAGATTGCACAGCTGCGCACAGCATGCGTCTCCACCCGCCGCCAGTACACAAGATTTCGCCGGAGGCATCGCCGCCCAGACGACGCGGCAGCCCGAGAGGCGGAGCTGTACCAGAGCTACAGGGAGGCGAAGAGTATCCTCCAGGAGGCTATAAATCGTGCCAATATTGCGGCCCGCGAGGAGCTCTTGGAGATACTGCAGAGGAATCCATGGGTGCGCCCGTACTTACAGGTCAGAGGTAAACTCCGAACGAGGGCGCCTCCACTGACTCAGTGTCTCCAGCCTCAGCAGCTGGAGGTTGTCTTGGCCTCTCTGTTTTCGTCGAGCGCGGAGGAGTACGTCCCTCCGCGCATAGCACCAGCGAGGACGACGTACCCGAAGTTAGGGAGGGTGAGCTAGGTGCGGCAGTACGCAGTACGGCTTAGACGCCGGAAAAACAATGCCCCCGGACCCGACGGCATTCCTGGCCGTGCATGGGTCCTGACCCTTGAAGAACTAGGGCCGCGACTGAGGGGGCTCTTCAGCGCATGCCTCGAAACGGGCCAGTTTCCCAAATTGTGGAAGACGGGGAAGCTGGTCCTGATTAGGAAACCGGGGCGGCCGGTGGACCCACCGTCTGGATACCGGCCGATCGTGTTGCTCGACGAGGTGTGTAAGCTCTTTGAGCGAATTATCGCGGAACGCCTCGTCGAGCATCTCACTAGTGTGGGGCCAGACCTGGCGGATAACCAGTTCAGTTTCCGTCGGAGACGCTCCACCGTGAACGCGATCATGCGTGTGAGGAGTCTGACGGAGGAAGCTGTATCGCAGGGCAAGTTGGTGGTGGCGGTGTCTCTTGACATCGCCAACGCTTTCATCACCTTGCCATGGAGCTGCGTTAGGGAGGCGCTCGTGTATCACGAAACGCCTCTCTACCTCCGTCATATAGTCGGGGCTTACCTTTCGGAGAGGGCCATAGCTTACCCTAGCTGGCTCGGGCCAGCTCGGCGAGATGTGTCGTGCGGTGTTCCGCAGGGGTCGGTAGTAGGACCGCTTCTGTGGAACATCGGCTACGACTGGGTGCTGCGGGGTGCGTTGCCTGAGGGCGTCGGCGTGACGTGCTACGCCGAAGATACCCTCGTCACGGCGCGGGGTGCAACGCATCAGGAGGCAGCACTCAGGGTCACGACGGGAGTTGCTCAGGTCGTGGGTCGGATACGGCGGCTGGGACTGGAGGTGGCCCTGCACAAGTCCGAGGTTCTCTGTTTTCACGGACCTCGGAACGGTCCACCTGAAGGTTCCAGCATTTTTTTTTTTTTTTTTTTAATATTTAGGTCGATAAATTGACGCCACCCGCCTGATGATAAGCTGTGGCGACGTCTGGCGATTGTGGCGACTCTCACAGTACACAGGAATACTATAGAGAGTGACCTTCAACTTGACGACCCAGTAATGTGCCAATATTGGAGGAAACACGTGCACAGGCAGGGCGTTCCAAGCCACCATCGTTCGGCAGAGAAACGAACGTTTAAAACGCTCAGTTCTCGCGAAGACGGTTTCCACGGTATGAGAGTGACATCTCTGCCCGGCACGCGTTGTTCGGGATCGGAAGGGAGAGGGTGGGATCCGATTGAAGAGCTCTTCAGAACACTCACCGTGGTAAATACGGTAGAACGCGGCCAAGGAAGCAATTGTTCGGCGCTGGGCTAGCGGCTCAAGGCTTCCCGTTACCTCCGGACAATCTATAATGCGAACAGCGCGTCGCTGCATAGCGTCGGGTGCGTCCAGCAAATACTTCGCGGAGCCGTCCCAGAGGTGAGAGCAGTATTCGACGCAGGGTCTAATCTGCGTTTTGTACAGCAGACACCTCTGGTGCGGTGTAAAGAATCGCTTTACCTTGTTCAGTATTCCTAGTTTCCGCGAAGCTAGCCCAATACATCTCTCAATGTATTTTGTGTTATTGAGCTCTCGACGTACGTCTATGCCAAGGATGTCTAGATTATCCTTCATTGGTAATGTTGCATTCTGAAGAGTGGATAGGGGAAGGAAAGGGGATTTTTTCGCTGTAAATGCACACGCCTGTGTTTTGTGGGCATTGAACTCGACCAAGTTCTCGGCACCCCATTGGGAGATACTGTCGAAGTTACGGTCGAGATCAGCCACGAGTCATTGTCTCTCCTCCTCAATCTCAGATCGCCCCGCCATCGGACGAACCGAGTAACTCCCGTGCAGTGTGCTGTCATCTGCATAGCAATGAATGTTCCCGAAGGATAGCATATCATTGATATGCAGAAGAAAGAGAGTTGGTGATAGTACGGACCCCTGCGGTACCCCGGCATTCACTTGCAAGAAGCGAAAAGCCTGGGCATCGCAGAGGACCCGCACTCGGCGCTCGTTTAAAAAGCTGGCAATCCAGCTGCACAGTTGAGGAGGTAGACCATATGCCGGAAGCTTGGGAAGGAGCGAAGCATGCCAGACCCTATCGAAAGCTTTGGCGATGTCCAGGCTAATAGCCAATGACTCGCCGCACTAGCATAAATGTAGGAGGCGTTAGCATCGGCATCAAGCCCTCGATGAAGTACCTAGGGATCGTACTTGATAGCCGATGGAACTTCGGACCACATTTCCGAAGTTTGGTCCCCAAAGTGACGGAGGCATCAGTCGCGCTTTCGCGACTCATGCCCAACCTAAAGGGACCCAACGCCTCCTGCAGGAGACTGTACCTAGGGATCGTGCGGAGTATGGCCTTATATGGGGCTCCCGTATGGGCGGATAGATTGGCGTTCAGGGTGAACGCGAATCTGTTAAACAGACCACTGCGAACCTTGACCGTCAAAACCATACGGGGGTACCGCACGATCTCCGGAGAGGCTGCATGTCTCCTAGCCGGGACCCCTCCATGGGATCAGGAAGCGAGAGCCCTTGCGTCATTGTTTCAATGGAACAAGGAGGCGCTGGAGTGGGACCACAGGCCTGCAGCTCGAGAAATCGAGGAACAGCGGTCCCAACTCCGCCAGGATCTCATGGAGACTTGGAGGGTGCGACTTGAGCAACCAAAGTGGGGAACTACCGTCATCGCGGCGGTGAGACCGATCATGGACGAGTGGCTGCAGAGGCGGCATGGTGACCTCACGTACCGTGCGACGCAGATCGTTACCGGACATGGATGCTTCGGTAGCTATCTGTTTCGCATCCATCGTGAGGTCACACAGTGTGAGCACTCCACACGTTGGTGGAGTGCTCAGCGTGGGCGAGTCAGCGCCGGGACCTCGTAGTGGGTCTGGGCTTGGATATCCTCTCGCTGGAAACCATGCTCCAAGCCATGGTCTCCAGCGCGAGTAGGTGGAACGCAGCCGTGTCCTTCAGCGAGCAAGTCATGCTCGCGAAGGAGGCGGCCGAGAGGGAGAGGGAGCGTACCCTCTCCGCCGAGTTCCGTAGTCAGCGGCGAGGGCGCCGCAGATTCATCTACGCCCAAAACCATCGACCTCCATGATCGGGGCCTGAGGACGGCGGGATCGCCACCCGCCGTCCTTACAGAAGCAGGCTAGAAGGGTTGCGTGCTGCGGGGCCTTTGCCCCATAGCACGCAACCAGATTCACTCACTGACGCGGGATAAAACCCTACCCCAACGACGCGGGATTCTCATCCCGACCAAATCCCCGCAGAAACCACAGAGGTGGTCAAAGTCCGCCGGGCGCCACTGGAAATACCTGCTTGTAACCAGAGACGCCCGGCAACGGACGTTAGAGCGGCCGCGGCGTTACGCAGCGGGATTATAAAAAAAAAAAGCGCCAGAGGTAACCTAAAAGGTAACCATATAATCAAAGCCTGCCACGCGCTCCGCAAAAATCCAAGTCCAATTCTTACAGCCCGGACTATGATATTTATAGATAGCGTTAAATAGAATCCGTATAAAAGAGCAGCGGTTGACTTTTATTCACGTCACCATATTCCACACCCCATTTTACTATTCGCATCGTAATAAAATAACACGGTTTTTAACTCGGCGGGCACTTGCCCCACACTACCGTGCACAAATATTCGACTGGTGTGCCAAAATGACAGATGCCACGATTTTATCCGCCAACGTCAATAGATAATGCTTGTCACTTGTTCTGCTGTGACGAAAAAGGGGAATTTCATTTTCTAATCTAATTACAAAAAAAAGTTAAATCAATTGATAGAGTAAAAATCAAAGAGCTTCCTGCTGGAAGAGATTCCTTTAGGAATAAGTTGGCCCTTGTACTAACTGCTCACTGTTCTCTTTGTACTCTTCTTATTGTTTTATTTTTCTCTGTGTGTTGTACTTAAATAAATAAAGAAACGTAACTATACTTACTATAATTTAATTAACATAAGTTTTGTTTCTTCGAAGTCAAGAGGGTGACCTCATAAGTCACCCTCTTGAGTTACATTTAATTGTAAACTGTAAGAGGTGGGCAGCAAAGTATATCATTTGAAATAGAATACTTTCTTCCACCTTAAATCGCTGCTGACGTAAAATTCCATCGATAGTGTTGTTCCGTATTTACAGTTATCGATATAATTCTTAAAAAATAGTAAGTTTTCTCTACAGATATAAAACCGCGTCAACTACCATTTTTTTAAAGTCAACCTTATATAACCGAATACTTAAACGTCACTCAAATAATTAAGTGCTGTTTAAATGCTTGAGTGGCACTAATCGGTCCAGGTGTTTAAGAAGAATTAGGTGACAAACATACGTACAGAAGAGTTACAAGACATTCTCATATATTCTGACTGGGGACTACTTGCCAAGTGGTCTCCATTTCAATTTGGTCCCATTCCGACAGCTATTTGGTCCCATTTCGATAGTTTGAAGTCGGTTGCTGTGTCAACTTTTGACGTGTATATTTTTAAGAAAAAAGATCTACGTACCATACTAATTTTAAACTATCGTATCATGTTTATTCGTTTTCGATCAAAATGATTGTTTAAATAGTAGTAGGTAGTATTCGGTAGGTACAATTTACTAATAAAACAATAAAACAGACATACATTATGCCTATATACCTATTTCCCCGAATATATAGTCAGATGTTTATAGTTCATTGTGAAAAAATGTTTTATGTTATGAACAATTGTGCACATACATACAGACACAGACATAAAATTGTGAAGTATGGCTTCAAATGTAGAAGCTTCGCTTAATTTTTCCAACTATTATTTCTAGAAAATAATTTAACCCCAAAATAATATATCAATGAATAAAATATTTCCTTATCGATACCAGTTTGTGTGGTGGCCACATCCTTATTCCGCATACGGCGTAAGAGCTAAGCCCTGTTCACACTCTCTCGGGACCAAATATATTGTTATTTGTTACGGTGGTACTATTGTTCTTCTCTGTTTGTGTGAGATCGCTCGATATTTGTATACTTGTACATCTCTATACCTCTTTACATTATACCGAGTGGATAACCACTTGGCGTTATCAGTGCATAAGCACTAATAACAAACAAAATATCGGTATTAATTGACAGTAAGAATAACAATTTACACAATTATGTACAAAAATATTTACACTATAAAATGTCGTTTAAAAATCCTCCGCGTCATTCTCTTTTTTAAAAACGTAGCTCCATCGATGTTCATCGATGATTTCGCCAAAGTCAAGGTAATACTTAATTAGTTGATAGTCCCGCACAGAAAAACTAGTTATTCCTAACTAGCTCCAGGTGCAGAACAAGAAACGTTGTTCGGTATGTGAGTGTCTGGGAACCCGATTTTTGCGGAGCGCCAGAGGTAACCTAAAAAGCCACCAGCCACGCGCTCAGCAAAAATCGAAGTCCCTTCGCGTCATTGCTGACTGGGAAGGTAAATAAAGAGTGATATTTATTGACAGTTTTAACTAAATGCATGTGAAGATGTATAAAACAATTAATTGTACATATTTTTTCTCTATCTGTCTCTGTTTGTTTCGGCTAATCTCTGTAAGTCAGTTTGCTTTTAACGGGACTTAATATGAGATAGCTGATATTATAAGGATTAACTTAGGCTCTGACCCCAAGTAATAGATAGCGAGGGTATTGCCGACAACTAGGCACTTACCTTGCTCCTCATTTGGTCTATATCTACGAGACGACTTATGGAAGACATCATTGCTAGGAAAAAGAAAACTTGACACAAAACCTTATACCAACCCGTCCGGTCCGTCCCCTTTTTTGGTAGGACTATGCCCAGCAGTGGACGTGAATAAGCCAAGACAATTGTAATCATGAGGTACTACGTTTGCCTCGTCTCCTTATCCACAGGTTCGTCACTAGTAAGTAAGGTTGGCTTAGGTCACTAAGATCTTGGTGAGACCCTATTATGTTCATGTTTTGTAGATACAATGTAAGTATTTATTGAGTTCACAAAATCGTAATTTAAAATCTTTTCACAACTTTACAACATCACGTACTTAAATACCAACATGTAAAAGAAAATCTAAGAAAATCCGTGCACAATCTCTTATAGTCCGAGAGCGAACAAATCGTGGGCGCACAATTTTTCCTAAACCCTATAGCAATAAGGCGTGATCCAAACCAGCCCTCGCCGAATACAAACTGCCACTAAATAGTCCCGCAACAACATATTTCAAAGTGTATTAACTGTTGATTTATAAAATGGCTTTTCGCGAAACATGGTCGGAAAAAATTCGCTATCCGTTTGTTTTTTATGATGATGTAATGCGCGTGAGGATTTTCGTTAGGTCAGAAGTGATGTACACCTACACATAGGGTGTGTAATTTAAGGATGTTTACACAATATACAGGATGTGGATTTAGATGTATAAACTTTCAAAATTTTACATATAATCGTGTTCTCCCGAAGCGGTATATTATCAGCCTACTTTTCACCAGCAATTTCGTTTATTTCATGTAATAGGAGAGCTTTTATGTACTCAAATTCTCGCTGCACTACTTGCCAGTGAAGTTCCTCAAGATCTTGTTGAGACCTCTATATCCACTGATAAACTAAGTATGACCTCTTTGAATTGTCTAGTTCGGTAGATAGAATAGAATAGATAGATAGATAGAATAGAATAGATTAAAAATTTAAAGATGTCGTCGGTAGTGGTCATCGTAGCTCAGTTGGTCAGAGCAGTCCCCCTGTTAGGGAAAGGCCGTGGGTTCGAGTCCCGCCGATGACATCAGTTTTTGTGATCTATTTATAATTTCTTTCTTAATATTTTAAGAATAGTTGAAACATTGCTTTGAAATACAAAAATATATAGATAGATAATGAATGTATGTTTGTATACCTAATGTATGTTCGCCGTAATCCAAAAAAAAGGTATCGTAAATTTATATTTTCGCTTCACGAGTCCCGTTTAGATACCTTCTTATCATCAGTTAAAGAACTTACCCGATTAGACTTAGCTTCAGTAACTTTTTAGAAAAAAAAGTAGTTTGTTTGGCTTGGCCGGTAAATTTTTGACTGAGGGAGCGAAGCGACCGAAGGCTCCGTTTCAACTTGTAGACTGGGAAGAATTTCTTTCGTCTGTACCCATTTACAGGTTCTGTCAGATCATGTTTGAGGCAGTATTTATCAACCGATTTGCATGAAACTTTACACACACACACTTCTTGCTTACAATGAATAACATTTGAATGATATTTTTTGTATTAAATGACAAATGAAAGAGTAATAAAGAAAATTGAAGAAGAAAAAGAATAAACAAAACCGCTCCCGAAGTCTACGGTTCACAGAACCACTAGTTTCATTTCCTTTGGATTACTTCTTTCCTTTCAAACTTAGAAAAATATGCGGATTGTTTTTCGCCACACTGCCATTTAACGTTGTACACCGTGTGTATAAGCAACAAAATAATAATCCCCCAATATTAGATATGACAATACAATTTAAACTCTTCGTAAACAGTTAATTGTACAAAGACTATGTGAGTTATAATATTGAATAGACAAGGGGGTATTAGGGGCAGTGACGTCAGCACGTGGCGGTGCGTGGCCTCTGACGTAGGCAGGTGGGGCACGCGACTCTTGCGCAATGATTAAACTGGTGGGTTCCTCTTTGGTCTACTCACATACATCCATATACACGTGGTCCAGTGGTCTCAACACAATATTATAGACCTTTCGACGCGAGGTCGCCCGTGGGGCATACTTTACGTCTGGTGAGTAAACCAAAAGTCAATCACACTTGTAAGTCGTGTATTTGGCAATCAAAAGCTCGACGCTCTGGCAAAGATAAAAGTTGCCTTCAGTTTACTACAATTTACTTTAGAGAAAAATGGGCATAAATTTGCCTCTGATCATCCCTCCCTGGCTAACGGATGTGATTATAATTTACGGAAAGGTGGATGGGTATTACGTTAGTGACTTTATTTCACGTATAGTAGACTTATTAGGTAGATATATGAGGAATTGCTTTCACAAGCCCGCGGTTACGACCGAATGTAATACTAATTTTGTTTCTTACACTCTTAATTGCAAAGTTTACCAATTTTTTGTAAATTCTTTCATAGATATGAAGCTATATTATTCCCTAGTAATATAGACTACATTTTATCACGCTAATGTGTTCCCACGAAAACTAGGGACGAGTAAACAATATCACGCGGGCGGAGCCGCGGGGATCGGCTAGTCTTTAATAAACTTCTCTTTCACAGTTATTGTTTTTATAGTAAGACTTAAGGATACCAAGGAGAATGTCAAAGTCTACCGAGTTAAAGGCACTACTGAAGTCCAGTAGCACCAATACCGTAAGAGATCTACTCTCCATGGCCCAACGTATGTCGTCGGTCACCTTAAGAAGTGCCGTCACAGTGCTGTGACCTGTCCTAAACCCAGATTGAAAGGGACTAAGGAGATTATTCCGTGTCAGGTAACTAGTCAACTGGCGATGTACTATATGTTCAAGGACTTTGGATAGGAATGGTAGAATGGATATAGGACGAAATTGGGACGGGAGAGAAGGGTTTGATGTTTTAGGTAGTGGAATAACTTGTGCCTGTTTCCAAGCACTAGGAAAACAGCCGGAGGAAAGGGAGAAATTAAAGATATGAGTTAAAATGGGGATTACGGACGGGAGAATAGGAGAAAACATTTTAGAACACAGCTGATCGTTCCCAACAGCAGAGGAAGTGATGGCTAAAAGAGATTTTTGGACGTCATCCTCACCAACCGCAGAGAGATGAAACGAAGGGCATGATGGGATCGGCAAAAGAGACAAATCGAGCAGAGTGTTGGCCCTAACAAGCGGGTCAAGTGTTACAGGTGGGAGAGAGAAATGCTTATTGAGGGCTCGAACATCGATGTTGTGACAATCAATAGTTAGTGATTTGCCGATTCCATTAGCTTTAAGGAATTTCCAGACGTCTGAAGAGTTGTGGTTGACAAGAGATTCGTGAAAATGGCGGCGTTTGGCATCACGACACAGACGACCACAGCGGTTGCGAAGGTTCTTATAACGAGCAAAATTGAAGTCAGTCGGACTACGCTTGAGCCTCCTTTTAGCCCGGTCACGGTTAGCCATGAGCTCTTTGATTTCAAGCGTAATCCAGGGAGCGGGGACATGCTTTAACCTTACCCTACGCAACGGTGCATGCCGATCATATAAAGTGGTAATGGCATTATTAAAAAGTTCTACCTTCCGGTCGACAGCTTCACAATGAATGACGTGTCCCCAATCTAAGCTGCCAGCATCACCGCGTAAAGCCTCCAGATCCATGCTCCTAAAATTCCGGAACACAGCAAATAGTGATTTCCGTTTAGGTGGACGAATAAATAGAGATGCATAAATGAGGTCATGATACGAAAACGGAGCAGTGAGTTGACCATGTGAGGCTACATGATCAGGTGAAGATACAATCATTAAGTCGAGTAGAGAAGGTTTACGATTAGGGACATGGTGAGTAGCAGAAAGGGGAAGGATATGTAGATTTATAGAAGTTAGAAGAGAGTGTAAGGAGTGGGTACGATGGTCGTCTTTAATGAGGCATGTGTTAAAATCGCCCATCAGAACGATTTGATTATAATTTGGGCACAAGTCATTGAGCAGCGCATCCAGTGCATCAAAATAATCTATGCGAAGACTAGGGCTATAGAACACACCCATAAACATTTTGCAGTGATGTACAGATATTTCCAAAAAAAGATGTTCTGCTGCATTAGTTGTTGGAGACGAGGTACTAATAATGCGAAAGGGAATGTCTTCACGCAGATACATCGCTACGCCGCCACAGCCTTTGCCAGCCCTGTCATTACGAATTAGTACAAACCCCGGGAGGGCAACTAGTGATGATCGATGGGACGGCTTCAGGAACGTTTCGGATACCAAGACTGCGTCCACGCGAACACTGCTAAAGGATGCTAGAATATCAGAATGATGGTGGGAAATACTCTGGGCATTGATGTGGACTATGTTAAGGTTCTTAGGAAAGTTTGAGAAGATTGAGGATAGTTCGTCGTTCAAGGTCAAAGCTGCAGAACTATGGCTTGCTGCACTATCGAAACTGGAGTCAAAAGAAGAACATGAAAGAAAGGTTTCATTATCAAGGCTATCGAACGAATTATTCATAAATATACTATATAGATAAATATAATATAATAAATATAAGTATATATATTTATATTAATTTAAAAAGATAAGTAAATAAATATATGTAAATTTAAACTAAATGTCTATTGAAGGGGAAAATATAAATATTAACAAGACACACCAGCCCCCTGCACTGGAAGAGATGACACACAATGTTTCCTACGTTTATAATACACACAAATAAAAACAACATTTGAAGACAGCTTGAGTATAAAGAAGCGCATGGCAATCTAATTGACGAAATAATAACAAGGAGGTATGGTCGTAGACTATAGCCTGCCCCAGAAGAGGATAAAAAATAAAGATTGTCAACTTGACAACGTCATGCGTATTGTCAAATAGACGTCACATACACAATAATTACATCGCGGGTACCTATTGAATTTACAATATAAAATATGTAGGTACCTATATACTAATATACCTATACCCATGTTTACATTATTTTAACGAACATACAACTAAATTAAATTGCTCGGTAGCGAAAAATGAAAGTAACACGAACCTAAAAGTACACAATTATAGTTAACCGTCCAATTTGAGAAGTAAATTATGAATGTAAACAAAACATTGTACCGGTCAATATTTACGGCAGCTTCTCAGCGCTTTGGTCGCAGTTGTGGAAGACGCAGCAGGTGCTCCCGGGACCGAAATCATAGGTGCAGAAGCCTCAGCGCCACCGCTCACAGTAGAAGAGTCAGGGAATCGCGCAATAAGAGTACTGAGTTCGGCCGCAGATTCGATCTTGTGGCGCACTTTATCCGGCGTTATAATGTTGATCGTCCCATTGGTTGTCCACACATGTTTCACTTGGAAGTGCTTACGTGAATCCATGAAAACACGGTGCCTAACCCTAGTAAGAAACTCGGAGACAGTAAATCCAGTACCTTTCAGTGTTGTTTTGTTGTCCCAAACTAAGTGTCGGTGGTCCAAGTCTTTAAACCGGATGAAGATGGGACGAGGCTTGGCCTGGCCTGTTCCTAGACGATGGCAGCCCTCAATGCTAACCGAATGTGCATCAGGCAACTTCATTCGGTCGATCAGTATGGAAGTGACGGTGCTGTGCAGAACCTCGCCCTGCTTTTCCGGTACACCATGGATGAGGAGGGTCTTCCGACGCATGACAGTTTCATGTCTGTCCATTCCCAAGGACAACAGCTGTGCCTGTGTACGAAGATGTCCAAGAGACTCCAAAATGAAGGACTTGAACTCGTTAAAGTCTCTGCAAAGTGTCGTCAAGTCAGAAGAAGCAGGATCCGGGGTCACCAAAGCCTTCTGCAACCTTGCCTCATGTTCACAAAGTCGAGCGGTGAACATCTTTTCCAAGTCAGTAAGACTTTTCTCCAACTTGCCATCCATAATGTGTCTTGTGTAGGCTTATGTGTATGAGATAATGTTGGATAGATTTTATTTGTGCAGTGGGCAGGTGAGTCAGGCTACAAATAACTGCATAAATAACAATAAATAACTAAGATTTTATAATTTTAAATACTTAATTACTAGGAGCTAAGATTTTAAAGTCCTTTTGTTATGCCTACCCACACAAAAAAAAAAGCACAAATTTTAATATAAGTACATAAAAAAATGTGAATTTTACTATCTAAATTATTGTAGGTTGTTATCAAATTTAAGAAAAAATCAAAAGCACAATTTTTTAAATTCCATTCGCTCGGATCAAGATTCTAGCTTTCGTGTTTTTAACGTCCCAGGCACTCCACTACTCGCACTCATTCGGATAAAAGTAGTCTGTGTTATTCTGAAATTTGCGCTAAATTCTTGTTTCACTTTGACACTCATTTAACTTATTTGACTTTCATTAAAATCTATTGCACAGGTTTTGATTAAAAAAAAAACAATATTAACATATGAAAACTTTCAGTTTATTATATTGGAGGTAGTCCTACGAGTGCAAAGTGGAACAAATCATAATATAACTCAGCAAAGGTGAATTTAATAATTCGTTGATTGATGTTTATTGGTGAGGGGCTGTTACAGTTGGCTTACAACACAAATTTAAATATATAGTTGTGAAATTAGCATTATCTCCCTTATTTAAACGACTGTAAAGGTCATTTTGCAAGTTACCGATGATGATTTAATCTGTATTACTAAGTTGGCCTTTATTCAAAGGTTTGTTAGTGAATATATTGATATTATAAAGTGGAGTTTCAGAAGTACAAGGGGCACACTAAAAGTTTTGCACTTCTAGCTAATCGGAACTATTTGAATTTTGAATGTTATATTTTTTTAAACGTTGCAACCTTCTTAGTAATAAAATAAAAACTATTGGCGGGAGATTATTAGTCCGACAAGCTCGTGCGCGACCGTCCTGCGGGGTGACAGACGGTGGCGGGGACGAGGTACTAAAGATGTCAGCGGGTAGCGGGTGGTGCAGCGGGGAAGGGAAACGCGTGCATCTGCGCGTCAAATACGGCAGTCTCGGCCGCGCAGTCGAAGCGGCAACACGTGCTTGATATTCCGTACTACTTTGAGTTCGACGCACACGAGATTAAGATCTCAGGATGAGTAAGGCTATCTCAAGTCAAGTTAAGGAAGTTGTACATAAAATGTACCAATTTTTTGTAAGGCGAAAATACTGCCGAGAGGTTAAGTCAATAATTTTCCTAGATGAAACCTACGTGAATAAAAATCACGTGACACAAAAATGCTGGCAGTCTAATACAGCTAATACAGCAATGGCTTTGTACCTAATGCTTTATTGATGTTACCAAACATTCCTCCGAATTCTGTTATTGTAATGGACAACGCCGCTTACCATAGCACTCAGATCGATAAAACACCTACAATGAGTACCCTGAAAAGCGAAATGCAGCAATGGTTAGAACGGCGAGGTGTTCAGTATGATAGCGCTATGCGTAAATGTGATCTAATGAAAATAATTAATGAGCAAAACACGGAGAAACAGTACAAAATTGATGAAATATTAAAGGAAAATGGACATATCGTGCTTCGCTTACCCCCATACCATCCGGATTTAAATCCAATTGAACTCGTGTGGGGGTACGTAAAAGGCGAGCTCGCAAGGACTTCCCTTGATTCGAACTTAGATAAAAAGTTAAAAGATTTAGAATTGCTTTTTTCTAATTATTCGGTTTAACAGTGGCGCGATTGTGATAATCATGTCATAAAAAACGAGGACGAATATTATAATTCAGATCGAGTATTTGACGATGAAATGGACAGGTACGTTATTGTTTATTAACATAATCGATTATTATTGCTTTAACTTGGCAGAGTGCTCAAGCTATAATCTCGGAATCATGTCATTGTACGTGAAGTTGTTTATTATTTCTATAGTACCTACATTTTTGTCTTTTTAGTTCATAGTTCAACTGGGTGAAAACGACGATGATGATGACGACGAAAGTTATGAAGAAGATCAAACAGAGAGTGAACATGAAAGTGATATGGAAATTGATTTATAATAAAATCATAATTTTAGTTTTCCTAATAATTTGTCCTCAAGCATAATAAAAAAATGTAAAAAATTAAAGTAGTTCTACCTTTTTATTTACTCCTAAATTACGTCACAAGTAAGTACAACTTATCGCAAGATTTATCCTGGCAAACTTCTCTTCGTGTGTAGCCGTGTGCTAGAATGACGCGCTACCTCGTCCCCGCCACCGTCTGTCACCCCGCGGGCGGACGGTCGCGCACGAAATTGCCGGTAATATAGTATTTGACTTTTTTTTTTGTGAATAACAGAGATTCATAATTTTTAAGTTCACTTGGTCCACACATGGTCACGTACTGCCCTTGCCCTCTTTTTATTGTTGTAACAGAGTCATTGTATTTACTGACGAAAAAAAGAGTGGCCGTGAGTTTTTCTTGCCAGGTTCTTTCCTCACAGGCTCTGCCTATTGCCTTGCGAATCTGGCGGTAAATGTAAATGTAGAAGCATTTTCTTTTTTTTGACGTTCATAAGTGTTACTTTGCGACCTACATGAACAAAGATATTTTGATTTTGATTTTTGATTTTGATCATTTGTCAATTGCTTTTTATCACATATCAAAGTTCTACGTATGCAACGACAATGGAATTAAGTCGAAAAGATTTTAGAGCGATGATTTTTTATGATTTTAAAAGTTCTCTCTCGCCGCAAGACTGTGCCGCTCGTCTTCAAAATACTTTTGGGAGAGAAGCACCTTGTGTGAGGAGCACCGTGAGGCGATGGTTTGCTGAATTTGAGAGAGGTCGAGTTTCTTTACATGACGAATTTTGTGAAGGGCGGCCTTCAACTGCCGTCAACGAAAATAATATGGCTACTGTTAAGCGGTTAATTGAAGAAAACCCGCGGATTACCTATGAGACAATTCGAGGAATATTGGGGATTGGTATGAGTCAAATCCAGAAAATTTTACACGAAGAATTGAAAGTTCGGAAACTTTGTTGTTGTTGGATCCCTCATGAACTGACAGCGGAGCAGAAGCGGGCTCGCGTGGAATGGTGCTCACAGATGCTACTGAAGTACGACCACGGACATTCTAATGCTGTTTACGACATTGTCACAGGAGACGAAACGTGGATTTATTGTTTTGAACCCGAAAAAAATAGCAATCTTGTGAATGAGTGTTTGAAAATGAGAACAAGCCAACAAAAGTGAGGCAGGCGAGAAACGTTGGTAAAAAAATGATCGCGTTTTTTTCTCAGCTACGGGTCCCATCTGTACAATTCCACTTGAAGATCACTAGAGTGTTAATGCCGAGTGGTATTTTACCATTTGTTTACCCAAGGTGTCAGAAAAAGTTCGCGAAAGACGACCCAAAAACCGCGTACTCCTACATCATGACAACGCTTCTTCACACACGGCCTACAAAACAAAGTCATTTTTAGCTTCCGAAAAAGTACAACTCGTCACCCATCCTGCGCATAGCCCCGACCTAGCATCCTGTGATTTCTGTATTTTCCCCAAAATCAAAGATTTGATGAGAGGTTTCACTTTTACCAACTCCGAAGAGGCAGTGATAGCGTTCAATCAGCACGTAGAAAACATGCCTTCAGATCTGTGGCATCGCATGAAAAAATGTTTAACCCATTTAACATGTAAAGCAATATTTTGAAAAGCAATAAACATAATATTATGGTTTTAACATGTTGTTTTTAAATTACGCAAAACTTATAGTGTGACCTACGTATAAGTTATAGAATATTTTTAGGGTTCTATCGCTTTATTAAGTGTACATACCTTTATTTCCAAATTTGAAAATATACTTAAGAATTACACTCTTGTTTGTGCAGTAACTGTAGTTTTTATCTTTTATTCTTATGATATTTATTTGTTATTTTTAACCAACTTCAAAAAAGGAGGGAGTTTTTTATGTTTGTTATCTTTCGACTGGGTCAACCGATTTTGTTTTTTTTTTAATTAAATAAATAAATAAATATGTTAGGACAAATCACACAACGGCATCTAGTCTCAAACTAAGCAGAGCTTGTGATATGAGTACTAGATAAACTGATGTACTTATTTACATTTTTTTTTGTAAATACATATACATATTATACATAGGAAACGTCCAAACTTCGGTACAAACATATCTGTCTTCACACAAAGTTTGTCCCGACCGGGAATCGAACCCGAAACACCGGCATCGAAAGCGGATGATGCACTACCGACCACGCCACCGAAGCAGTCAAGCTATTGCTTTCCGAGTGGACCCATTTCAGTTTAGTTGCATTCCGACAATTATTATTTGGTTCCATTCCAGTAATTTGAATTCGGTTTTTGTGCCAATGTTTGACGTGTTTTCTCACACACAGTATTGATTCACAAAGCATTGATTACTATACATATTATTTCTTATAATTATTTTTTAACCTTAGCCATTTTTGGTAGAACCAAAATCAAACCAGGGTCTTCACTATTACGCGACCAAAGCTGCTCGAATATTGATAGATTTTTTTTTAAATACTAAGGAAGTTTTTGCTCAACGTCATTTAGACCAAAGTAAGTCATACATAACATAAATAAACCTCTAAATACATACATATAAAAGACTAGCTGATCGCCGCAGCGCCGCCCGCGTGAGTTAGTTTACTCGTTTACGGTTCTCGTGGGAACACATTACCGGGATAAAAAGTAGCCTATGTTGTAACATGTTATTTTCGCCACACTCCCAGAATACAAACATTGGTGTTGACGGATCGTCTGTCAGTACTGTCAATTGTCAGTGAGCTGTCAATTTCAGACAAGTGAAGGGTTCGTACATGGAAGTACACGCGTTGGATAGCGTATTCTATCAGATTTGGTGAGAGCTTGGCTAAAATACTAGCTTGCCATATCAATCATTTTTTATTAAAGAAAGGTGATCCTCTTTGGTGACGAATTTGTTTATCTGTTATTGGGTTCTGGTTAGTGGCAAGATTTTGGCTTGTAGAAACTAGTCAGGAACTGGTTTTTCGTGAACAGAAGGTTCGAGATAGCCTGACGAATTAATAAAAAATCACGAGTAAATCACGAGTTAAAAAGGAAGTTATTTTACTTGGAAAAAGTATCAAATTAAACGGAGCAGTCTTCTACACAGATCAAGAGTTCTGTTTATCGTGATCTCAAGAATCTGGGAGCTCTCATCCCTATCCAATTTGGACAGCAACGTGGCGAGCATTTTTTCTATGTTTTAGGTGACGAAGGGCGTGTCTTTGTTTTGTTACCGATATCTCTTGAAGTCTTGGGGCCGGAATTTTGAGGTAGCAGCTGAGGTGAGCAGTACGGAATCTGAGAAGTCTACGTCGTGGATATACGAGGTCACCTTGGGCCCACAAAACCACAGTACAGAGACCTACACTGCCATCTTCACTTGACTCCGCAGACCAAGTATAAAAGTTAAGTAGGTACTTATATCTAATTGCAAAAAAACCCGAGGACGCTGTCTTAAATAGCCACCCATTCTGATAATTTATACTCATCCGAATCCCCCAAGAAACATCTCATATGACTTTTAAAATTATATCTTTCTTGTTTGGGTGCAAAGGGGCTCTACCAACATCTATAGGGCCCCAGCGACCTCACCTGCTAGTGGCGCACCTGCTGATAAACGGACGAGGCTCGTTAATTTACGGTACCTATGGAGTGGCTTCGGCCCCTACGTGGGTACCAGGTGGTACAACAGTGTTGGTCCGGGGGGGTACCACCGTGCAGCTGTGCTAAAGCCCCCCAAGTAACCCAGCCCAGGCTGGGTTGCGTTAGGGGTTCAGCAGCTGCACCGCCGGGCCCGGGGCGATGTATGGTGCAGCAGGCATGGGACCAGTGGGGGCGAAACGGAGTCTAGTGTGGGTGGTGTGGGTCGATTCGCCGGCCAGGGAGACCCTTAGCAACGGCGTTGCCGCGGCCGCCCGCAACACAGTCATGGGGCCCGCCTGGGGCCAACCACCCCAGGAGGCTGCCCCACATGTTGCGCATAATCCTGATGTGGGATCGCCGCTCCGGGTGGTAACCGGTGTGGGGTAACGGCGGCCTTGCATCAGGGGGGTTTGGGAGCCCTTCCGTCCGGCGGGTCGGCTCCGACCTAACCACACGGTTCTAGACAAAGCTAGCCCCTACGCTTTGTCACTTACTGCTGCACCAAATGTCGCCCTGTCTTCACGCTTCTTCTTCAAAATCTACAATGGCAGTGCAACAAAAAAGAAATAAACGTTACACAGCGGCCCTAGGAAACCCCACAACTTCACATTTCGAGGTGGAGTTCACTAACGTCCGTGGACTCCATGCGAACCTCGATACCGTCCACCACCACCTTGAGACGGCACGGCCCGCTGTGATGTTCCTCACGGAGACACAAATACGCCGCCCTGACGACACGTCTTACCTGTGTTACCCCGGCTATGTCATCGAGGAACAATTTCGAGACAAAGCCGGGGTGTGCGTGTTCGTTAGGGCGGATGTTTGCTGCCGCCGGTTGCGCTGCCTAGAGAACCCCTCCAATTCCGTCCTTTGGCTGCACGTAGACCATGGCTCTATGAGCCAGATCTACGTGTGCGTCTACCGATCCCACACAGGGGATTCTGAGACAACAAAGCTCTTCCAGTACCTCAGCGAGACGGCTGATGAAGCGCAGGTGCGGTTCCCGAACGCTGACCTAGTGTTTCTGGGGGACTTCAATGGCCATCACATTGAATGGCTGGGGTCCCTCAAGACTGATCATGCGGGTAGAGCCGCCCATGCGTTCGCTCTCTCCCACGGTCTGACCCAGATGGTATGCGGGATCACCCGGATACCAGACAGGTCAGATCACGCGCCCGCTCTGCTGGATCTACTGCTGACGAGTCGCCCAGCCCAGTACAGTGTTTCCGTAGGAGCCCCACTGGGTAGTTCCGACCACTGTGTTGTTCACGCTGGCATGAAGGTGTCACCTCCTGCACGTCCTGTGCAAACGTCACGACGACTATGGCACTACTCGTCAGCGGATTGGGACGGTCTACGCGATTATTTTGCGTCCGTCCCCTGGAGCCAGCGCTGCTTTGTAGGAAAGGCTCCTTCGGATAGTGCTTCTGCTATTGCTGGCGAGATCAGTTTAGGGATGGATTATTACATCCCTTTCACTGATGTCGCCAGTATCCGCAGAGCCCGTCCCTGGTTCGGGTGAGATTGTGCCAAAGCTGTTCGACAAAAACAGTCGGCATATCGCGCCTGGATCAGGGCCCGGGCTGTGCGCGACCCAAACGTGGGCCACCTCAAAGCAGCGTACAACCGGGCCACAAAGTCGAGTAAGAGGGCCTTTAAGAGAGCGGATGCCCAGCGCGTCGCGCGGCTTGGTCAGGAACTCACTTCCCATCCCACGGGCAGCCGTGGATTCTGGCAACTGGCCAAAGCCGTGCAATCTAACTTTTGTCAGCCCTCGCTGCCACCGCTGCGTTACCCAGATGGAACACTGGCTCACAAAGCCCAAGAGAAAGCGGATATGCTCGCAGACCTCTTTGCGGCTAATTCCCGGGTCGACGACCGTGGCCTGCAGCCCCCCGCCATCGCCAACTGTGGCCACACAATGCCTGATATTGTTATCAGGCAATGTGATGTACGGGCAGTGCTGCGGTCACTCGACACGCGGAAAGCCAGTGGCCCTGACGGCATTCCGGCGGTGGTGCTACGAAAATGTGCAGCTGAGTTGTCTCCAGTATTAACGCGTCTGTACCGCCTGTCATACTCTTCAGGGCTCGTGCCGGAGGTCTGGAAGGAGGCGAACGTACAACCGATCCCCAAGAAAGGGGATCGGTCCGATCCAGGCAACTATCGACCCATAGCTGTCACCTCAGTCATTTGCAAGGTGCTTGAGCTCCTTATAAATAAGCAGCTCATGCAATTCCTAGAGGATCACTCGCTAATCAATGATCGACAATACGGCTTCAGGCCAAAGCGATCAACGGGTGATCTTCTGGCATTCGTAACGCATGTCTGGGGTGGGGCTATGGAAAGCCACGGCGAGGCCTTGGCTATTAGCCTGGACATCGCCAAAGCCTTCGATAGGGTCTGGCATGCTTCGCTCCTTTCCAAGCTTCCGGCATATGGTCTACCTCCTCAACTGTGCAGCTGGATTGCCAGCTTTTTAAACGAGCGCCGAGTGCGGGTCCTCTGCGATGGCCAGGCTTCTCGCTTCTTGCAAGTGAATGCCGGGGTACCGCAGGGGTCCGTACTATCACCAACTCTCTTTCTTCTGCATATCAATGATATGCTATCCCTCGGGAACATTCATTGCTATGCAGATGACAGCACACTGCACGGGAGTTACTCGGTTCGTACGACGGCGGGGCGATCTGAGATTGAGGAGGAGAGACGACGACTCGTGGCTGATCTCGACCGTAACCTCGACAGTATCTCTCAATGGGGTACCGAGAACCTGGTCGAGTTCAATGCCCGCAAAACACAGGCGTGTGCATTTACTGCGAAGAAATCCCTTTTCCTTCCCCTACCCTCTCTTCAGAATGCATTATTACCAATGAAGGACAACCTTGATATCCTTGGCATAGACGTTCGTCGAGAGCTCAATAATAAAAACTACATCGAAAGATGTATAGGGCTAGCTTCGCGGAAACTAGGAATACTGAATAAGGTAAAGAGATTCTTTACACCGGACCAGAGGTGTCTGCTGTACAAGACGCAGATTAGACCCTGCGTCGAATACTGCTCTCACCTCTGGGACGGCTCCGCGAAGTATCTGCTGGACGCTCTCGACGCTATGCAGCGACGGGCTATCCGTATTATTGGTTGTCCGGAGGTAACGGGAAGCCTTGAGCCGCTAGCTCAGCGCCGAACAATAGCTTCCTTGGCCGCATTCTACCGTATTCACCATGGCGAGTGTTCTGAAGAGCTCTTCAATCTGATCCCACCCTCTTCCTTCCGATCCCGAACGACTCGTGCCGGGCAGAGATGCCACCCCCACACAGTGGATAGCATGTTCGCGAGAACCGAACGTTTTAAACGTTCGTTTCTCTGCCGAACGATAGTGGCCTGGAACGCCCTGCCTGTGCACGTGTTTCCTCCCACATATAATCCTGGGTTCTTTAAGCGGAGCGTGAAGAGGCACATCAGTAGGTCGTCAAGTTGAGGGCCACTCTCAATAGTAATGTGTGCTGTGAGAGTGGCCCACAATCGCTAGACGTCGTCACGACTTACCACCAGGCGGGCGGCGTCAATTTGGCGAACCAAATATAAAAAAAAAAAAAAAAAAAAAAAAAAAAAAATATCTCTTCATAATCTAAATAATAAGTTAGCCACTACTTATCTATCTTTGTAAACCAAATAACCTAAGTCTCTAGATTTAATATTATATAACAATGTTTTAAGGTTATAATAATATATACTCCCTCTTTACTGTTGTTGCCTTATTGAAGTCTCCTGTCATCACACACACCGTTCATATGTGAACTGGCGCCCTGGGATAACTTTAAATAGTCTCATAAGCCTCTCCGACTGTTCCGCTGGTGGCTGGGGTTGACTTCCCAGTGTTACAATGTTACTCAGGGTGAATGTAGCTTTCCAATAGCGAAATAATTTTTGAAATCAGCGTAGTAGTTTTTGAGTTTATTCATTACAAACATACAAAAATACAAATCTTTCCTCTTTATAATAGTAGTACAGATAAATTACACCCTGATACAGACCATCGTACTCATAACCCAAAGTTTTGTCATTGATGGGATTTGAACACACGACCGATTATTTGTACGGAGTGAACCTTCTACAATTTATTTGTAGGGTGGCACAAATCATGCTACAATTTCTCACGAGAACATTTAATACGAGCGCATCGTTGTCGAAATAATTTAACTTGACAAACCATGGATATTGCATTCTGCATTGAATGGAATGTAATAATATGTTTTACCTTTGTACTTTAATAGCGCTAAAGTTCATCTACCTGTCAGTACTAATCACTGAAATTGATGGAACAATTTACATTGAGTTTGCTCACAGTTGATGATCACGTAAGCGGACGCTCACTGCTATGTCCGCGAGTTTGTTCCCTCGGGAAAAGAGATGTTTTGTTTATGACTAAGAATTATTTAGTTAGTCGCCCTGAGTTAGTAGTAATAATTACTTACATACTATTCCGTATTCTGTGCTATTGGTACCATGTAATAGGGGGCAAGCCTTTTGCCATTGAAGTGGTTGTTGGGACCTCCCAACTAATAATAAAGATAATTCATTCACATACTGTTACTACAAGCGTTTCAATACAGGTGTATTATCTTGTACTTATAATTTATTACTTATACCTAATTGGCTAGTTCAATTATAAGGAGGTGTGGCGTATGGAACTGGAGATTGGTAGAAGATTGTCAAAGAGTCTAGAACCACCATCTCGTATTATCTGTACGTTTCTTACATATGACGTCAGAGATTCGTAAAGTACCTACACGCCACACCATTATAGAACAGTATACAAGGACAATAGAAAATAACCATTATCTTCTGAACCTAATTTCCAATAGCCAGGACCGATGTTACATAAGTTCTTGTAATCTCAGATGTCCAGGCACAATAGGCTACTAGAAGAACTAATCTTGCGCAGACGAAGTCGCGGGCGCAGTCAGTTCATAAATGGTAAATATCCTAGTCATAGTGCAGAAAAAAGTTTATTTACAATAAGAATAACAATTTACACAATTAGGTGCAAAAAAATAATTACACTACAAAATGTCGTTTAAAAAATCCTCCGCGTCATTGGCGACTGGGAAGGTTCCCAGAATGCTGGCTGTGTTGCCACGTTGGATGCCGATACTTATTCTTTGGGCCAGAGAATAGCCAGCCTTCTGGTCCTGAGAAGCATATAGTACAGAATAGTTATTTTGAATACATTTTTTCTTGGTTTACAACATTTATGATTTGCAAGTAAACAATGTAAAAGGGGAGGTCCAGACATAGCGTGCACCCCGCTGCGATAATGACCTTGCAAACATTCGTTACAATAATAAATAGATATTAGAAAGATTAACACAGTCGGTGGCACGTGTCGACCTGTTCACACGTCCACATTTAAAACGCCCTATCTGTACACGACGTTATGAATTTTAGATAGATTTATTAGGGCGTTTGTGTAATCTGTGTGTAATGCTTCATTTAGTTTGACGTATTGGTCGATGGGGAAATTGTGAGGAGAGAGGGATTTTTTTTAAAATAGATTTTTAGGGTTCCTTACCCAAAGGGTAAAACGGGAACCCTGTTACTGAGACTTCGCTATCCGTCCGTCCGTCTCTCTTAGGCTATATCTCACGAACCCTAATAGTTAGACGTGTTTATTTGATTGACAACTACGTTTAATCATTGTGGCTTGTTGAAGTTTTGTAATTTCATACTATTAATAAAAAAAACTGGCCAAATGTGTGTCGGGCCACGCATAATATAGGGTTCCGTAGTTACCCATTATAGGCTCTAAACTCTTAAACTAACAAATTCATCTGGTCCGTTATAGTTTTCATTGAAAGTTCATAGTATGGACTATATACCATCATGAAGTTTTTTCAGATTTTTCGAGCTGGCAGGGGCTGGCTTTTAGAGGGGACACTTTTTTTTAACAAGAAAATCCGCTTTAAAGTTGTATACCTCGCAATTCCCTAAATTAAACAAATTGTATAAACAACCTCCCAATGTTTTAAAAATACTTACCTATCTAATGATACTCCACGTGATGGAGTTGACGCGAGAAAAAGCAATCATCCCCACTTTACTTGTATTGGAGGACTCCAGAAAGTTTTTTTTTTTTTTAGTTCCGCTGCCCAATTTTTTAGTTCCGCGACCCAATTGTCGGAATAGTAAATACACATATCCTTGCACTAACCGTTTGGGAGAAAGGACGGACGAACGGACATGACGTCACTATAGGGGTTCCGAGATTTTTACTACAGAACCTTAAAAAAGAGTGACCGTGAGTTTTATTGCCAATCTGGCAGTAAATGTAACTTTAGAATCAATTTTGTATTTAATTATAACCTTCATAACTGACTGACTTTCAAAAGTGTTACTTACCTTCGAACCTAATTGAATAAACATGTTTCTATCTTTATATTTAATACGACAATACATACATTTGCATGAAATATTAAAATATTCGTACAAGTTTAGGGAAGGTTTCTTTTTTTTTTATATTTGAGGCGATTCAAAGTTCGCTGGGATAACTAGTTTACATTAATATCACAAATTAGCAAAGGGCTCGCGCGCTTCAGGCGGGTGGCTTCGCATATTTCATCGATATCTCGTTTGGAAAAGGTAGACAAAACCACGGGATCCAACTAGTACTTACTTAAAATAAAAAATACAATAAACGTTGGAATATTTGGTGAGGAATTCTACCACCCGCGGAAGTACTTATTAAATATATTGTCCCACCCCCGAATTGTTCCTATGTCAAAACAAGATGGCTGACAGACTGGATAAATTAATTTATCCTCAACCAGAAGTGTTAAAACATACAGGTGGAAAGTAGGACTCTAAACGCGTGTTGAGAACGCTATTTAATATTTTTTAACTCGAATTAACTTGAAAGAGGAGGTTGATTATGTCAAAGGTGACCACGAGTGGCGCAAACTGGTTGACACCTCAGACAAAAGGTCGAAACGTCTTGTACTTATCTACATTATGTTTCGTGTTTATTCCAGTTAAAAAGTAGGTATGATTTAGATTAAGAAATAAGGAAGTTTAAAAGTTAGTAGGCAGGTAGGAAGCTAGAGCAAATCACCATCTCTCTGTATCTAGTCTTAAAAAGGAGTTCGATTTTTGCTGAGCGCGTGGCTGGTGCCTTTTTAGGTTACCTCTCTGGCGCTCTGCAAAAATCGGGTTCCCAGTCTCTCACATACCGAACAACGTTTCTTATCCTAATTGTTCTACATATTTTTTACCCACTTTACATGTAGGGCACCTCCCCTACACGTAAAGTGGGATGATATTTTTTTCTCGCGATAACTCCATCGTGTGGGGTATCATTAGATAGGTATTTTAAAAACATTGAGAGGTTGCTGAAGTGATATTTTGATTTAAGTATATAAGATATTTAGCTTCGAAGAGCATATTTTTGCGAAAACAGGACCCCCCCCCCCCTCCAAAATCTAAACGGCTGCCGTTAAGTACCTGAAAAAATTCATGATGGTCTATGTACTGAAATTTAAAGGAAAACTATAACGGATTAGATAACTTTGTTAGTTGTGAGTTGTAGAGGCTTATATGGGTAACTACGGAGCCCTTTCTTATGCGTGGCCCGACACGCACTTGGCCAGTTTCTTTTAAACGTGTTGCGGTCTCACGCAGTTCGTACATCAACTTCGCTACCAAAGCACTGTTAGAGAATTTATGCAAAATATAACCTTCAAAACCGTCCAGGTTTTTCTCCCGTATGTTATCAATGAGCGTTTCAGAGAACTTTGTCATGGCAACCTTAGGATGAGGGCCAGACCAGACAAGTGTCTCCTCATCTCCCTTGAGGACCCTCAATGTCGACGCAGACGGTATTAAAAATGAGCAGACAACTAAAGCTTGTGTTATATCATAACTATGGTATATACAGTACTGCCCGTGGCTTCGCCCGCTTGACAAATTATATATCGTAAAAACCTTCCTCGAGAACCACTCTATCCATTGGTAAAAACGGCGTCAAAATCCGTTGGGTAGTTTTAAAGATCTCACACACATATCACGCCTATATCGGGTTGGCAAAAGGGTTGGCAGAGGCGCATTACACCATTTGCCAGTATTTTTAGTCCCACGTAATAGGGGGTAAGCCTATTGCCGTCACCGGGTACACATATAATGGGTTATGTCCAAAATGGCCGAATGGATTTAATAAGAAAGTAGCAGCTCTATTGTTATTTTGAAATAATTTGAAACCCGTTGCCTTGCAATGAAAGGCAACAAAATCTTACGTGCCAGCCGCTGTGGCCAATTAAAGTCCTGGGCGTCTTGGACTAATTTTAAACATCTGAACATACATACGGACGCAAGCGACTTTGTTTTATAATATGTAGTGATAGATAGATAGATATTATATGTCACTGCATCACTATCACTATATGTCACATATAGGTACTTTACTATTGGACAACCGCGACTTCCCTCGCATGGGATTCTTTTACAACATTTTTTTCTTTTACTGTTTCGCTCGTGTTGGTCATAGCGTGATGTTGTATATATAGACTACCTCGGTGGCACTATGGTACTATGTACGGACTGCCACGCTCGAGGTCTCGGGTTCGATTCCCGGGTCTGGTGGATAATGTATAATTCTCTTTAGAATTTTACCCAGATAATTATCCCAGAGTCTGGAACTTGAGCACGGTAAATGGCAATAGGCTCGCCCCCTATTACATGGGACATAACATAGCTGGCGAGATGTGGGTGTGTTTGCACACCTCTGCCTACCCCTTCGGAGAAAAAGGCGTGATACTATGTTATGTTATGTTCGACTGTCGGCACTTGGTGAAACTTAAACACTTATACAATCAGGTTAAATCCTGTATATTAAATAAAAAGTGAAACAGTGTACAGTGTACGTTTTTCATGTATAATTTTTCTTAGAAAAATAAAATCTCTGTCAGTAAGGTATTCCAGAGATGAAAGATTTGAGTGTTTGTTTGGATTGATTAGGCACCGTAAAGGCTGATTTACACAGGGCCAGTTACTGACTCCGAATTCGAGACAAGTCAGCGCTGACCCGAGAAAAACCCAATGTAAATTGATTTGAAGTCAGTACAGCGGTGGGAAGTCAGTGCTGACTTGTATATTCGCACACGAATATTTTGAGGTCAGTCGGCGCCCTTCGCAACTTGTGCACTGACCCTGTGAAAACCTGCCTTAACTGCGTAACCGATTTTGAAAATTCTTTCACTGATATGTATCTACCGTAGCTACACTATCCCTTAGTACGGTAAGCTGTTTTTGTTCCCACAGGAATGACAAGACACAAGTTAAGCTCCTCTAGGCTCTGTCTTTGCCTCACAATACAATATAATTTATTATACACCAATACAAATATATAAAAAAAGATACAGAAACTAGTTTATAATTAGTAGGTATGTACAATTGGCGGCCGTATCACCAAGGGTGATCTCTTACAGGCAACCTTAGGATGGACATAAGTAGATAGAAGTAAAATGAAAAAGCGGATAGCGTAGGATTAAAGAAAAGATACAAGAGTTCAGAGAGGAAAATTACAGGATTGGAAAGATTATAGAAATTAAAGAGAAATATATACCTACATAAAATTACATTTAAACACTATTGAAATAAACATAGACAAATGCATATTGCATTGTAGGGAAATCCTCACGAAGAATTAATATCGGTATATCATTCAAATGTTAACATGATTCGTATAAAACTCAGGACAAACTCAATAAAACATGAGAATAATACTCATAAAACGAACACCCAAAAACTATTTGTAACTACATTAAAAAACGGTCGAAGTGCGAGTCGTACTTGCGCACAAAGGGTTCCGTACCAAAATTGCAAAATAACCAAAGATGTATTTCTGTTGCAGTTATATTAATATAGCTGCAACAGAAATATATAATCTGTAAAAATTTCAACTCTCCAACTACCACGGTTCATGAGATACAGTTTGGTGAGAGACGAACGGACGGACGGACAGCAGAGTCTTAGTAATAGGGTTCCCGTTTTATCCTTTAGGTACGGAACCTTAAAAAGAAATAGACCATAAAGTTATCAAGCTAATATCGACTGTATCAGTTTGTGTTAAAGTTCATGTGCTCGTTCGACCTCCCACGCGAGGAGCAAAAACTCTTACGCATAGGTGGGGTAGATGTTGGCCGGAAGCGGCGCATGCGCGGTAGCACCGAGCTGATACGTCAATTAGCGAGTAAACGTCAAATATCTATGTGAACTACGATCAAAAATACAGTATGGTATCAATTTGAAAAGAAATAAACCATTTTTTAAACGCTGAGATGACGTAATGGATAAGGTTGTAGATATACGAGGATGTAATAGGTTGTGCTCTTTTTTTATCATGAGTGTTACATTGGAATCACCACGGATCTATGCGAGCGAGTACAGGAAGAGGTTATTGGTTATATTCACCTCTGGGATGGCGGAGTCGCGTCGTCGGTGCATAGGTAGCGAGCGACACAGGGAGTTTGCATTAGCCATGTATTTGTTCAAAATCATTAGAGCTAGAATCCAAAACACAGATATATTAGGGCATATTAACTAATGTGTACCGGATGGATATGTGGGCAACCGCACGCACTAACTTGCTGCAGGAGGCGCCACTGACCCGCGCACTCCGAACACTCAGCGATGTCGCTCATAGAATAGATTTATTTAGTTGAGTTGAGTGAATTCACAGTTCACACGTTGTTTGTTTTGTGTTTAGAACAATTTTGTATTTGTTTTGCAAGATAGCCTACTCTATTGCATTGGGGGTTACCCTGTAATAATAGATGTAGATGTGAAATAAATAAGTAAATATTCAATATCACAGTCGGCGTCGCTCGCAAATGGCGGATCGTGGACATAATACAACACAACATAGGATACGATACAACATAACATTATTTGTACACATTGATACCTATTGGGGTATCTCCCAATAGGTATACCTAGTGTACAGTACAAATAGTCGAAAGAAAGAACGCAACCGTAAGTATCCTGGCTGCATTCATCCAGCGAGGATTTGTCTTCTTCGCCGGGATGTTTTTGTAGTCCGCATCATCTATATGGCATCATACTGTATATGAACAAATGAACAGCGCACGCCGGCTGTATTCACACGTCACGGTGCGTCGGAATATTTTCCAACTGGTGAGACTTCAAACTGTTGTGAACTCCGCGATATGAGATCATATTGTATGAAACTGATACATATTGTGAACACAGACATGAAGAAGAGACGGACAGAAATGGTTACTGTGTTGGTACCACATATTTAGCCTATTGCTATATTAAGCAGACAATTGTATGTTACTCACCACCCACACACAAGAGGATTTGACTGCTTCGGTGGCGTGTTCGTTAGTACATCCGCTTTCGACGTTGGAGTCTCGGGTTCGATTCCCGGTCGGGACAAATTTTGTGTGATGACACATGTTTGTACCGAAGTCTGGGTGTTTACTATGTATAATATGTATGTATTTACAAAAAAAAATTCATAAGTATTTATATCAGTTTATTTAGTACTCATGTGACAAGCTCTGCTAAGTTTGAGACTAGATGGCGTTGTGTGAATTGTCCTAACATATTTTTATATTTATATTCCCCATATTTGGCTGGACTTTAACTGTTCCATTTTATTTATTTATTTATTTTATTTTTAGGAAAGCTTACAGCTATTGAGTTTACAATCATTAATCAAGAGTGGTCAGTGACACTTGCCAAAAACAAGCTTCCACATATAGTGATGAAACTATAGTCGCCGGTTTGAAAATAAACATAATGAAAACAACGAAAAAAAAAAACAAAAAACAAAAAAAAAATCCAAACATTGTACACATCAACATACCGTCACCAAAATAACAAAATAAAACAGTTCATAAAAAACTAGATTGGGTCCAGATGCCTGTTTCAGATGTTATGTTTGAGATGCTTGTTTTCAGGAGGTGTCTTCTACCAACTGATCAAGACTCCGCTAGCCTCAGGCCTCGAACTTGACTTTTTATAGCTGTTACTCGTCACTTTGGATATAATTTGCTCGGGGTTTGCAACAAATGACTGATATCCCTTTTTTTTCTGATTCTATAAAGTCTACAAACACTTGAATTTAATGTGAATCACAACTCTCATTTCATATATTTGAGGAGTGATTTTGGATTCAAGAAGTATGCACCTTTTCAAGTGATCCTTATCTGCGTAATGTAGGTACATACCAGTTAAAAAACAGACAATGTTTTTGGAAAATAAACGATAACACGCTCCAAATAGGTGGGACTACAAATGAATTGTTGATCAGCCAATTGGCGCCCAAAAGGCCTCCCCTTAAGGTTGATTTACACAGGGCCAGTTACTGACTCCGAATTCGAGACAAGTCAGCGCTGACCCGAGAAAAACCCAATGCAAATTGATTTGAAGTCAGTACAGCGGTGGGAAGTCAGTGCTGACTTGTATATTCGCACACGAATATTTTGAGGTCAGTCCGATACTGACTTGAATAAAAAATAAAATAAAATAACGTTTATTATCTTTGAAATTTTTAGAAAATTATTTAGATTCGTCAAAAGTTGGTGTAACTCTACCTCTAGCACACTTAGCTTGTGCACTGACCCTGTGAAAACCTGCCTTAACGAATGCCACAACATTTTGATCTTGTGCTGCTTGCATCCAGCGGTTTCCCGCGATCCGTACGATGTTATCGGTCCACCTCGCGACAGCCTTGCCCAAGACATTCTTCCAGCTTATTTGTTGAAATTTGGATTTTAAAAATGAATTTCTGCCTTCTGGAACTTTGTGTATTACGATTAAAAATGCAAACAAATAACCTCAATTTCATATTCATAAAATAATATAATATTCCCCAAGATAGCTCACGAGGCTACATCAGTATGTCAACGGTTAACCCAAGATTAGCGCCACGCCCGCGCCCCCTCGCAGAATAAATCACTGCGCCTTGATTTAATATTAATGATGTTTTAACCTTAGTGATTTATTGAGAGTGGCCCAATTTAGATGTTACAGCGATTTTTTGTTTTGGTTTAGTGACTGCGTTGCTTACGTTCTCCACACATCCCTTTCATCTCATCAGTCACTCTGCTCTTGGTTATATCCACTTTCACGCATTACCAATAGAAATCGTTGTTCATAGAAAACAAAATATACTTATCGAGGGACCGTTTATTTTAGAGATTTTGTTTGAATTTATGCTTTTATGGTTCTTCCGTTCACAGTATGAATGTAGAGACATTCATACTTTGCACCTGTCTTACCACATTACTTTCCTCTCTTTTCATAACCAACATTTCGGTTTATTACATTAGTGATGCGAGCCCACTCTAAACAAAAGCACTTTTAACTTTACAGGTGGGGTTGGCCGGCAAGCGAGTAGTTCGTATTTGCGATTGAAAAATAAATGTTCTTATGTTCTGTGTTATACTCCAGCTTGATGGAGCAAAATAATTTCATAGTTTGGCAGCATTTTAAACATTCAAACTTTTATATTGGATAGAAACAGGCGTTACCTGGCGAAAATCCATGACAAAGTAATGGTAAGTAAGATGTTAAAAACTTATTAAAATTATAATAGCATTATTTTTCGCAGAGTTAAAAAAGACAACAAAACGTCGACAATTGTTTCGCCTCTAAACGAGGCATTATCAAGACTGTCTCAAAGAGAACAGCCTAATTAAAACTATTTTTTGTTAAATGAGATATTTGCGAAAATATCAGACACTCGATCATAGTTACATACGTGATAAATATCCTGTTTCCAATAAAAGTCACAGGTTATTCTAATTCAAAATCGCTGCCGCTTATGACTAACAGTTACCGGGAGTGCACCCAGCCCCTACTTTTTGTTTATTGCTAATAAGCTATCGTAAGCTATCTACCAGCAAATTGCGTGGGGTGGGGGAATGCTGGACTTTTACCCATCTTGGAGCGAGCGGTAAAAATATTACAACTTTTTGTGAAAGAGAAAATCGAAGCATATTTAAAAAAAAAATTGTTCTTTGTTTTACCAAGTCTCTTTGCCTAGTTGAATACTATACATTTTTAAGGAGGGGCTACTGGTTCTGGGGCGGGTTTCGATGTGGACGAAATTATTGAGCGGAGCGAAGCGAAGCTCTATCTTATCCTATCGTAAATCCTTTGTGTGCCAACTCCTCCGAAACGGCTCGACCGATTTTGACCAAATTTGGCAAGCTGGTCGACATCATACCCGGGAGTGCATATCTCTGAAGTCATGAAAATAGAGCTTAAAAAAAATAAGAAAATTTGCTGCGCTCAACATTTGCAATTAGTAGCATGCATTGCATACCTAGTTTATTATTACGTTTATACATTTTACAGCCAATAAATGTATCCTGTAAACCTACATAGGTTTGTGTAGGATGAAGCGTTCTCTTCTCGTTAACTTTTTCACATAGGTAGGTAGTTAATACTTAAATACTTACTACAAACAAATTAACATTGTTTAAACAGTTAGTGTTGAATTTAAAAATCAACAGTTTAAAAGTACTCATTAGTTATAAGTACCTAGGTACAGACATTATGTAGACATGACCTAGACATTATGTAGATACAAGTAAAAATCTAAGAACTATAAAATCGATCGCCTTCAAGGAGTTCGATTTTTGCTGAGCGCGTGTCTGGTGGCTTTTTAGGGGTTATCTCCTAAGCAACCAAGCAAAAGTCCCCACTTTTGCTTGGTTGGCTTGAATTTTTTTTCCATTCCCATTTGTGGGAAAAAAAAAACTATTCCCATTTGTCCTCGGCGGTGACAAATGGGAATTTTTTTCCCATTTGTCACCGCCGGGGACAATCAAGGCTGGGACAAATGGGAATAACTCCGAAAAAGTGCTTAGAAATTAAAATGACTGACCAATCAGTGAAAGTGTGATTTCCCCTATACAAATTTGTACTTTTTGTAAACCTTGGACCAAAAGGCGTCGATTGGTAAGAAAACAAAATTTGTGCGGTTGGGCTATTAATTGTTATAAACAAATTAATTTGTTAACTGATTAAAAGTGGGTTTTTATATTGGAAAATGATTTCTAAGGGTAAAACGGGCAAAATAGAACACTTTTTACTTTGCGATTTTTTCGAAAAAATGCATTTAAAGAAGTTATAACCATTTTAAAGCGCAAAAATGGCCAAATTCAACATTTTTTATCTCACCAAGTTTTGATCGAATTCAAAAAAATCCTGCGGCAGAATTCTTATCAGATCTTAAGCTTCAACTGACTATTTTTCATAATGAGAAAATATACATTTTTCATTAAGTAAATTATACATTTCATTAACGGTTTGCCCAAGCCTTTAGGAATAAGTAGTGCCCTTGTACTTACTGTTCACTGTTCTGTTTGTATTCTTCTTAATGTTTTATTCTTCTTAATGTTTTATTTTTGTGTGTTGTACATAAATAAATAAATGAAATAAAGATTTGATTTTTTGTTTGAATCAAATAGGTACCGTAACTACTGAACCGACTTTGAAAATTCTTTCACTGATATGTGGTAACATTTTCCTTGAGTAACATACTCGTAGGCTATATTTTTATCCTGGAAAAGTGTCCCGTGGGAATTGGATACTAGAAAACTATTATTATAAAGATACTAATCTATACTACTTATTATAAAGAGGAAAGATTTGTATTTTTGTATGTTTGTACTGAAAAAAAATCAAAAACTACTGCGCCGATTTCAAAAATTCTTTCACCGTTGGAAAGCTACATTCACCCTGAGTAACATAGGCTACTTTTTATCTCGGTAATGTGTTCCCACGGGAACCGGGAACGAGTAAACTAAATCACGCGGGCGGAGCTGCGGCGATCAGCTAGTATTATATATGAGTGTTTGAATCGAATAGGAACCGTAACTACTGAACTGATTTTGAAAATTTTTCGCTGATATATAGCTACAATGTCCAATTATTTTAGTATGTAAGTTTTTATGGTGACAGCAAATCTATTTAATATTTTTTTTATAATATATTTTTGTACATTCTCACACAATGTCATCTAGCCCAAATTAAGCCAATATAAGCTTGTGTTATGCGATCTAGACGACTGATAAACATGCTTATTCTAAATACATACAATTTATACATAGAAAACACCCAAACAATAATTCGATTCGACCCGGAATCGAACCTGGGACCTCAGGGCCGGCAGTCGCATACTCATACCACTGCGCCACAGAGGCAGTCAAAATTCAAACTCTATATACAGCTTTATTTAACTACGATTCGGCTGAACTTCGATATTTTCCGTGAACTGGAAAGCCGACCCCAACTAAGTTGGGAAAAGACTCGGTGAATGGTGATACAGCTTTATTTAAACTAACAAAAGATTTTTTTGAGAACTAAACTAAACCCGCCCGCGTTCCGGCGAATACTTGGTAAATATTATATTGAGTTAATAGTTATTAAAAAAAATTCCGTGCGGAGCCGGGGCGGGCTGCTAGTTGTCAATATTATGTAAAAACAGCTCTGCCAACTCCCCGTGTAGAAAACCTGTTGCCACGCACTACTAGAGTGCACTGCTCCGATTTCAACAGTGTAAATAATGTTGTATTTGAGATATCATTTAACAAGCCCGTACGCTCGAGACATGCTAAAAGCACCAAACGGTTTCAACAATGTCTTCCATAAATAGAACTCATGCGCCGACGTTAAGGGGCCTTTGAGGACTACGTCATTCTTATCTGCATGACGACGAAAGGCTGATACAGTTTTTGATTGTCTAAATATTACCACAGGCTAGCTATGATAGTTGTCACAGTGAACTTCCGCCAGTGAACCGCCGGGCGCCACTGGAAACCGCCGGGCGCCACTGGAAACCGCCGGGCGCCACTGAAAATACGTTCTGCTTGTAACCAGAGACGCCCGGCAACGGACGTTAGAGCGGTCGCGGCCTTGGTCGCGAAACTAAAAAAAAAAAAAAAAAGAGTACTTCATACCGCCAAGACTGCTTTGGTTGCGTAGTCGGTAGTGCACCCGGGTACGGCCTGCACGCTCCCGCTCACGCAGGGCCTCTCTTTTCGCCGCCATCACCTCCCGAGCGAAGGAAGCGACGGCGGCCCAACATCTGCCGGCCATAGACTGGATCAAGGCCGGCAGCGAATCCACTCTTCCAATAGTGCCCGTGAGGGCCAACCTATCCACGTCCCAGGCGGCGCACACGAAGAGCGTGAAGACAAACGGGCTCCGACAGAATTCCCACCACTTCCCACAGGAATTTGGCAAAACAGCCATGACCCGTGAGAAGTTGGGTGAGGAAGTAGGTCGGAGCCCCTTGCGCGTGCTCCACCCACTGGCGGTGCTCCAGGTGCTTCACAGGAGACATTCACTCGGCAGCGCTTGGTACTGTACTAGCCGATCATCGTATGACCATTGCTACGCTCTCGGGTGTACGACAGATACAGCATGCTCCAAAAAAAATATTTTCTATAGATAATACTTTATTAGACAATGAGTTAAATAAAGTAGACTGGAATCAAACGAACAGTATGCATTGTCCGATTCAAATATATAATTTTATACAGAGCAAATTTGATGAAGCCTATAAATGTTCAACACGCGTCAAACTAGTTAGCACTACATCCAAGCGAAATCAAACTAAGTGGATTAATAATAAACTAATAGCTAGATGCACAGAAACAGATAAACACTACATTAAATGCCTTAAAGACCCTACAAATAGAGTACTTCGACTTGAATATAATAAAAAACGAAATAAAAGCCACAAACTAATAGAAAAATCACGTAATAAATATATTGTTGACAAAATTTCACACAGCAAAAATGATCCACGCAAGTCATGGGCAATAGTTAATAACCTCATGGGTAAAATAAGTAGAACCGTTGAAGATGTTATACATCAAGCTTTCAGTAAGGCTTCAAACAGTGATAAGATAATAGCTAATAACTTTGCAGCGGAGTTTCAAAATAACGTTAACGATATTGTGCCTAAATGCAACAAGCCACTTTTAAAACAAGAAAAATATCTAGTAGCTGTTGATAAAAGTATAGTCTTTAAAAAGGCAAGAAAGGAAGACATATATAAAATAATAAAGACGTTACAACCCCAAAAAGCACCAGGAATAGATAAGATACGTGCATTGGACATAAAAAAAATCGGTACTGAAATCATAACGGCGATAGCAAACCTAATAAATACTAGTATCCAACAAGGGATCTACCCAGATAGACTTAAAGGCGGCCTAGTCAGGCCAATATATAAAAAAGGTCTAAAGGACAAGTACACCAATTACCGACCCATTACCCTGCTTCCAATTATAGATAAGATAGTCGAAAAATACGTGGCTGGCGAAGTATATAATTACTATGAACAAAATAACATCCTAACTAACACACAATTCGGTTTTAGGCCTAACAAAAGTACAAGTCTACTACTTACAGAATTTACCGATGTAATAAATACTCACCTAGATGAAAGAAAACACGTCCTGCTTCTTTTCATCGACTACAGTAAGGCTTTTGATACACTAAGACATGACCAATTACTTGTAAGACTTGATGCTACTGGAATCCGCGGTCCACTGCTCGGCTGGTGTGAAAACTATCTACAGGGTAGAAGCTACAAGGTCAGGGTGGGTGATGCCACCAGTAATAGGGTAAATGTGTCGTTGGGCACGGCGCAAGGCTCAGTGCTTGGTCCACTACATTACCTGACTTACGTAAATGATGCAAAGAATGTCATAAACGAATGCCAAATATATCAATTTGCGGATGACACGTGCCTAATTGCAGCGGATAAAAGCCTAGATGCTGCACTGCAAAAGCTCCAAGGTGACTTTACTGCGCTAAATATGTGGTCGCACGATGCTGGCCTGGTGCTAAATGCCGAAAAGACTCAAGTTCTTCACGTCAGATCAGCTCACAACACTCGATGCCCTACTAATTTTGAACTGGTAGCTCACAACCATACTTGTCTACATCGTTATTATGGAGCAGGGTGCGCGGGGGATTGCTCGCGCATCAAGCAAGTCAAGCAAGCCACTTACCTGGGGATGATAGTGGACGACAGATTCAACTGGACACCACATGTAGAAAAGGTATGCGATAGGTTACGAGCTTTGTTAGCAAAGTTATACCTACTCAAGTACAGGTTACCATTTAAAGTACTGCGGACCTTGTATACTGCGTTGGCTGAGTCCGTAATTAATTATGGTATCACAAGCTACGGTCGCACCTTTAAAACACATCTGGACAAAATCTATGATCTTCAAATTAGACTATTAAAAACAATTGTACCTAGAAATGTAAAGGAAACATATGAAGACCGAGGACTATTTGGATATTGCGACGTTATACCAGTACACGAATATGTAGAATGTGCTTTGCTTAGTGAACAATTTCTAAGCCCTCAACAATTTCTTTTTCCAATGGAAGGCAACATTCGGACCAGACAAATTACCAAGAAAAATGTGGTCACAAAGTCCAGAAGTACAAATTTTTATGGTAGACGAACTAATGAGTATATAATCCCAAGGCTGTACAACGAATTACCCGTACTCTTAAGGGAATCACTGAACCAAAAGAACTCCAAACGAAAACTAAAAAAATATTATATACAAAATATCAGAAGTCAATATCCATATTAGACATTACGTTTGAGTGCCGAAGGTGTGTATATATGTATATTATGTATATTATATTACAGGTAGGTTTATGATTATTTTATACAAGTATCTATGTATTTGTGTGTATGTGTTTGTATGTATTTATGGTAGGTACGTGTGTGTACTATATGGTGTGCAAATATATGTATGTGTATTTTTAGTTCCGATATTATATCTAAAATGTAATTACATCATTAGTATACTAATCTGCTTGATAAAAACTAAGCTTTTGTTTGGAGCATGCTGTATGCGTATCCTATGGTATAACTATAATTGCTATACTACACTGGCCATACTCGTTTATATTGTACTGCAGCACAATCGTTCCATAGTAACGCAAGTTTATGTTCTTTAACCAGCAATATTTTTTTTTCCATCTACCCGTCTATTTGAAATAATATTGATGTTCTTCTAACTGTGTCGTCTGTAGGCCGAGGGTTATTGTTTTATATAAGTACTTACCTATTTTATGATATGAGTTTCTAATAATTGTGCCCGGTGGTGAATTTCTGCCTGTTGCCAGGACAAACCTGGAAAGGTTTTTTGGCAACTTTTACACTGGAACTGATAGTATAAATTTGTAAAATAAATATATTTAAAAAAAAAAAAAAAAATAGAGCGCCTTGGAGCGTACCACACCCTCGTAGAGACGGCGGCAAGCACTTCCCGGTCCCCCTTTATTGGGCAGCAGCCTGCCGAGCGCATTGGCGGACGCCACCAGTTTTGGTGACAGCCGCCGGAAGTGCTCGACAAACCCCCACCGACTGTCGAGTAGGAGACCTAGGTATTTCAGGGTCCTCCCGACAGTGATGGAGGTGCCACTCACCACAATTTGGGCATCCCGAGGGGGTCTCATCCGAGACCTAAGGAAGAAAAGGGCCTCGGACTTTTCGAGGGCCACCTTGAGGCCAAGCGCCCTGATGCGACCCACAATCTGCGCCCTGATGCGACCCACAATCTGCGCCGTGCCCGCGGTGGCGAGCACGGCAGCGTCTCTAAAGGTGGGTCCTCGAGCGGTGACAAGGGTATCGTCGGCGTAACAGAGTACACCGACGCCCTGAAGAGTGGCACCGCGCAGGACCCAATCATAACCTAAGTTCCACAGGAGCGGACCCAACACCGACCCCTGTGGAACACCACACGAAATTTCCCTGCGGACTACGGCCGACCGAGTCGGGTAAATGATGGCCCGGTCGAAGAAGTAGTCCGCAAGGACGCGCCTGAGGTACCACGGGACGTTGTGGTACCTCAGCGCTTCGGCGATAGTAGGCCAGCGGAGGGTGTTGAAGGCGTTGGCTATGTCGAGCGACACAGCCAACACCACCTGCCCCTGGCCAACAGCATCCTCGACGCTGTCCCTGAGTCGGAACACGGCGTCCAGGGTGGACCTCCCGCGACGAAAGCCGTACTGGCCACTACTCAAATTCGGCCCCGCCCCCTCCAGATGCCCGACGAGACGCGCAGCGAGCACCCGCTCGAAGAGCTTGCACATCTCGTCGAGCAGGACGATGGGGCGGTAGGCCGACGGCGACTCCGGGGGTCGCCCGTGCTTACGAAGCAGCACGAGCTTCCCCGTCTTCCATCGTCGCGGGACCCTTCCGGACGCCAAACACTCCGACATGAGGGACAGCGTCTCATCTTAAAACTCCGGCATGACGAGGCCGACAACACGCTCAGGGACGCCATCAGGACCAGGGGCGCGGTTCCTGAGTTTTAATTTTAGGACCGACACCCCCAGTTCGACGTCAGATACGGGCGGGACGGCCTCGCCATCCGACATTTCCCGGCTTGGTGCCATACGGGGAGGGACCCACTCTTCCCGCGCGGGGAAGAGGGAACTGACCACTTCTTCTACAAAGGTGGCTCGAGAGAGGTGGTGAGAGGGGGAGCCCAAGGCTTGAGTTTTCCACTCACAACCTTGTAAGGCTGCCCCAACGGATCCTCATTCAGTCTCTCGAGCCACTCCTTCCAGGCTGCATCCTTGGCGGCCCGAATTGCCGAGCAAAAGGCTGCTGGAGCGGCCCGGTACGCGGCAAGCAGCACCTCCTCCTGGGCAAGGTCTCTTTGGCATCTCCCGTTAAAATCCCCGACGACCAGTGCAGCGGTGAGGCGTACATCCTCCAGCAGGGCCTCGACTTCAGCGAGCACCAGCTCGAACTCGGCGAGACTCCTGCTGGGGGAAATGTACACCCCAACTACTGCAAAGCCGCCCATCAGGGCCAAAACACAACTACGCCCCCTCAGCACCCTGCCGAAGGGGGATGCACCAACCGCACCCTGACGGGCGACTATGGCCACTAGGCCGTCGCAGTCACCAGCCCAGTCGTCACGATCGCGGACCAAATACGGCTCGCTGACGACGGCGACGGTCACCTGCCACTGTGCCATGGACTGCATCAGGAGATCCTGAGCAGCGACACAGTGGTTGACGTTGGCCTGCAGTAGCGAGATGGCCATTTATGATTGAGCGGTGTCCATCCTCTCCTCCGTCGGTGGCGAAGACTGAGTGGTGGAAGCTACACCACGTCTTCTGCCGCCACGACGTCCCCGCTTTTGGGCAGCGACGTCACACTTTCTAGTGCCCAGACGGTGGGCAGCCGGTGCACCATCCGTAGAACAGACGGGGCACCGGGGCTCCAAAGAGCAGCCGGCCGCCTTATGGCCCGGCTGTCCACAACGGAAGCACAGTGCACTGCGATCCACTTCGCAAGTGCACTGTACTCCGACATGCCCCGAGTCCAGACAACGGAAGCACAGCTGGACTCGAGGCGCGAGGAGGGTGGCCCTAACTACAGACCACCATTGGGTGAGGCGGCGGCCATCCAACAACTTCTTGGCCGCCGCGACCGGGCACTTCAACCAGCAGGTGCCCAGCCGGCCGGGTGGGCAGCTGATGTCGCCCATTTTAATGCGGGAGACGTCACAGCCACTTCTGTCACCATAGCAGCAACCCTCTCCTTTGTGGCGGTGTCGCCAAGGCCTGAGATGCGCAATTCTGCGCATTTCTCAGGTCTCGCGACCCGAACCACTTCGCCCAGCACTGACCGCAACTTATCGGCCAGGGCGTCCGCCTTGGCATCTTTGTCCGCGCCACTCACCTCGAGGATCTTTCCTCCGGTGACGGAAGCGCGGAAACGCAGACCGTCTATGCCCAGGCTCTTCAGGTCAATTTTGTCTTCAGCCTGGGCAAGCACGGCCGCGTAAGTGGTTCCCGACTCCTTCGCGCCCTGCTGCAGCGTGATAGTCACTGCAGCAGTGCGCGTAGTGCGGGGCTTTTTGGAGCCCTTCTTCTTCTTGGTTTTGGCCGGTGCGGACGCTGGAGCCGCAGCGGCCTTCTTCTTCGCAGGGCGCGCCGCCACTACGTTCCACCCCTCAGCAAGTGGCTGGGGAGCAGCAACAGTGGGCGGTGGGCACACCTGCCGAGCAGCTGCGGCTTCCGCTGCCGCAGCGCTCGTCTTCTTTGCCCTCTTCCTTTTGCCCTCTTTGGCGACCACGCCTGAAGTCGATGTAGAGGGGACAGTGGAAGGGAGCACGGTGGGGACCGGTATGGAGGCGACGAGAGCCTCTGGACCCGAGGCCAAAGGTGGAGGACCCTTGGTTCTCCGGTTAGAGGCCCACCCAGCGGAGTTGGCAGCAGCGGAACGCGAGGCGCGTGCAGCGTTCCGCGCATCTGCAGCCAATGGAGGGCGTATTGGCACCTCAGGAGGCAGGCGGTCCACAACCCCGGCGAGGCGCGCGTCGATCATAAAACCGATCTCATCGCGCGTCATCGCCGGGGGAACGGAGGCCGCCACTCGTTTGAGGCCGTCCATCTCCACCCTCAGGGTCATCAACTCACCCTTTAAAAGGACCACCTCCTCTGATTCTGTGCGCGACCTCAGCTCTCGAACGTTTTTCAAAATTAAGTCCGCAGCTACTCTGAGGTCGCGCACTAGCTGGCCCTTCATTTTATTAGATTTTTGGGCGATGGAGTGGATGATCCCCACCGCCGCGCATTCGCCGGGTCGTCAGTTTTGCCTGACTCCGCCCTAACAAGGGCAGCGCTGGGACCGGGGGTATCAATTTTAATTTTATTATTTATATCCATGTTATTCCCACGAGTATGAGCCGACTTAAAAACGAGCTTAAGAACGAACGAACGCTCAGAGGTGCTCCAGGTGCCCCACAGGTTTTCACGACTTCACTGTTGGGTTTTAAAAGAGTTTTCCATGTCGCGGGCCGGCCAATTAAGGCAAGCCCTTCGGCCCCCAGGGCAACCACGTACCAACTGACGCCACCAGTTGGATTGTTGCAGAGACACCAGGGATTACGAAACGCGGGGAGGAGGCTGCCCTCCCCAGCTCCGACGCTGGCACGAATGCCTGTAAGCCCCTGCGCGAGCAGAGGGCCTACACGTCTACAAATCGCTTCTACCGGCCGTAGCCGGGAGCGACGCCGCTTTGCGACGCTCCTCCGGACAGAACCGGGAGCTGCCGCCTACAACCTACAACCGCGGGCCTTGCAGGCCCGCCATCCCACGACCCCCTCGTGCAATGGGGTCAGCTTTTGCCCTGCAACACCGCCCACAAACGCCCCTCTAAAAGCAGAGGGGGTAGAAGGCGGGCGGCGCAGCACTCAGGCGTCCCCAAGAATGGAAGAGGGGAATGTGCCTGCCGCCAGGTGTCGGGATATTGGTTCACTAATATGCGACTGTTGACTGCACAGAGTACTGCAATCATTAGTGAATGATCCAGGGTGCACCAGCAAATCCGGGTTGCACTCCCCCAGGCCAAAGCCCGAACGAGAGCAACCAAGACCGCCCACGTGGAGGTTTCCCGACCGAGCACCCCTAGTTTTAGCCGGTTAGGTTAGGTTAGGTTCTAGTTCTAACCGGCTAAAACTAGGTGCAGCCGCACTTCGGGTATTAGCCGTAACATATTCATAATAATGAGTTTAATTTACATTGTCATATCAGTGAATACACATAAAAAAATGTTCATAAATAATAAAAATTAATTGACCGAGCGAGCGCAGCGTCGATATATCGTTTTTTTTTGTTGTTGAGTTTTTTTCCCATAGACCAACGCGGTCGTCGAATACGCTGTCGCCGTATAGTTTTTCCACACCTCCGCATATGGCGAAGCCTTTTGTAATCAATTATATTTTTTGTGTTTTAATTAATGCATTTAAATTATTTGGAATTTTGAAATTTATAATAATTATTTTAATAACTGTTTATTTATATGTAGTTTTGTTCTTCAAGCGTAACGATTGAATTTATATATTGAATAAATTAAAATATATTAATAATAAATATGTCAGAGTTAATAATGCTTTAAGATATTAATTCATAATATTATGCCTAATATTGGTAATAATATCTTTCACCTTCCTCCGTATCTTTTCCTCACAGTGCCGATTATTCTTTGGGTATATTCCAAAAATTCGTTTCCAAAATATTTTATCAAGTTTTGTAAATTTTACCTATTTAAAGTTACATTATAAGTATTTTCAAAATTAAATCTGTCACGCATGTGAATAGGGCAGTCTAATACTCGTATTAAATGTATAACGATCTCGTCAACTCCTGGGTCGCAAGCGCACGACGGGCTTGCCCTACACTTGAAACGTGCCAAGTATTCGGCAAACCCGCCGTGCCCCGTCAACAACTGGGTCGTAGTACCGGCGAGCGGCATCCTGCGGACAGGGCACAAAAAGCTTGGTGACGGAGGCGGTTGTACCTTCTTTGTACAGCTTTTTTGGATTGAGGGGAAAATTGGAAAAAAATATAACGTTTTAATGTTTTTTAGGGCTAGCCCTTTATTATGCAAGATCAAAATTAGCTAAATCGGTATAACTTGTCCCGAGTTTTAGCGAGACAAACAAACAGAGAGACACATAAATAGATAAGAACCTACGACCTCCTAAGTTTAACCACTGAACCATAATGGTTGTAAATTTTAAAACAAATTATCACTTGACTGTCACTCGTGTATTGTTTTATCGTACCTTTGTGATATTAACACATCAACCTAAAATGGTAGGTTCAGAAAGTGTACCTACTTTACAAAATTGTCCACTGTATCACTGTAAGGTGGTAACAAGTGGACTTTCCTGTCAGTGTTAAGGTGAACGCACACTTATCCGAGCCGAACGCGTCGAACGAGTCGAATGAAACGAATTTTAGAATTCTGTATATGAAATCTCATGAAACCTCGCACACTTTCCCGCGTCGAATCTTCCGAATCTGGAAGAACCCCAGAAATCCTAGACGAATTCGGATGACGTCATCAGCTTCGGCGCGGCTTATGCGGTCGATTCGATCGATGCCCTTGCATTCTATCAGTTGCGTACGGGTACGACACTACGCCAGAGCAACGTGCGAATAACATGTATAATAATATGTAGTAACAGTGCGACAGGCGTAAAGGAAATAGAAATGATTTCTTCGACGCGGTCGATTCTTTCGGGGTGGTCAATTCTTCCGGTGCGGATATGTGTGCGAGGCCCCTTAACTTCGATTCGTTCGACGCGTTCGGCTCGAATAAGTGTGCGTTCACCTTTAATGGCATTTGTACGACGAGGATGCCGTTTATATGATCCTAGCGATCGTACGCGGCTTCGCACGCTTGGCAAATTATATACACAAAAACCTTGAGAAACACTCTATCCATTGGTGAAAACCCCATAAAATCCGTTGCGTATAGTTTTAAAGATCTAAGCATAGGCTGTATATATTTTTTTCATCTCTCATGCTCTGAAAGTGGGTCATTGCTTACCTAATATGCGGGTTGAAAGTGATACATTTCGGCCCTAGGGCGGAAATGTAAGAAAAAATCATCAACATATCTTGAGGCGATGGCATAAAACGTATACAGCCAAAGTTCGATAGTCAATACAACATTCTGGTTTGAATGATCATAAACAAAAAAAGAGTTAGGTTACAATAAAATAAAACGTAAATAGCACAAACAATAATTATTTGGACAATTATACCTTAGATACCTAGATTGAGACTTAGGAGTCTCAATCTACGACGCGTTACTGCGGTCGATTTAGTCAGGTTTGGTAGGCCAAACCTGACTAAATCGACCGCAGTAACGCGTCAAATCATAAAAAAATACTCTCTAGCGCATCCTAAAATATGTGCGTAAGAAAATAACTGAAGTAATTAAAAAAACTGAAGACCATTTTGTATGGAAAAATATAACTAATGACAAGGCGGTATGACCAAAGGACTTGTCTGCCCTGAAAAAAGTGCGAATGACAAACAAAAATTAAAAAAAAGGCGGGGAGTACAATACTTGATACGTGATCAATCTCTATTGTTATATTTGTTTTATTTGACTTTTATTTGCTTTCCTCGTATTCGAAATGAAAGGTAGAGTGTTTAACTCGGGTGAAAACACCCATTTCTGCCTCGAACTATTGGCCAAAATATCTCACTTACATATATTTAGGTTAATCTTAACAACCTCACTAAACATTTGCATTCATTTTCTAAATGTAACAAATAACAAAATTATTGTTTGTTCATTTCTAATTTAAGCACAAATGTACCTACAATATACCGGGGGCCTGGAGATCCGTAACACAGATTTCGTACCCAGTACAGACTCCAGCTCCCGCAAAGGAATAAAATAAAACAAATAATTTTCTGAATTGTAACCACAATACCTATCTGAGAGAAATAAATAAAACATAATTTTCATTATATTATTTTATACGGAACGTAAACTAATAAGTATAACGCTTTATTAGCTTTTTTTACAATAAGAATTACAATATACATAATTATATACTATAAATATTTACAATACAAAAATCATTAAAAAAATCCTCCGCGTCCTTGCCGACTGGGAACGTTCCCAGAATGCTGGCTGTGTTGCCACGTTGGATGGCGATACTTATTCTTTGGGCCAGAAAATAGCCAGCCTTCTGGTCCTGAGAAGCATCGATTAACAATAGCGTTTAGCAATGTCTCTATAAAGGCGGCGAGCACTCGGACCCCATAACTTTTATACTATGTGATGAAAGATTTAACGATTTCTTAATACATAAACATACGCCTTATATCCCCGAGGTGGTAGGCAGAGATGCATAAGACGGTAAGACACCACATGTTTCCAATAGTTGTGTTACTCTTGTAAATAGGTAAGTACTTTTTATTTGTTCAGCAAAAAAGTTTTCTAACCTTTTCTCAATTATTTTACAATATGAACCACATTAAGATGAGTTCATGTTGGAAATAACGAGTTTCCTTTCCATGGGATAATGTTCATGCCAACTTGGATAAGGATATCCCTTTAATTAACAACAAATGCTCATTTTTATTATGCAATAAAATAATATTTTTTTTCGGACGTTATTCACACAACGTCATCTAGCCCAAACTTGTGCTATAGGATCTAGACGACTGATAAACATACTTGTAATTTCTAAATACATACATTATATACATAGAAAACACCCTAACTCCGAAACAAACATTTGTGGATTACACAAATATTTGTTTCGACTCGAGGATCGAACCCGAGTCTCCGGAATCGTAAGCCGATGCACTACCGACCACGCCATCGAAACAATAGCTTCTGCATTACACCGCATACAGCAATCCAGACCAATGTAAGCGGTTACTGTCTGGCCAGTTTGGTATACCTATATAGGCTAAATTCCTCCTCTTTGAGGGAGGCCTATGCCCAGTGGGCCCGTGAAATCGGCTGAAATGATGAGCCTATTGTCGCAAACCGAGAGTTTTCGTCTCTAATGTATATTTGCCAGAGACCTTTCTGTTATTCAGTAGGTATTAAACAATCAAAAACAATAATCTGTCAGTCAGTGTCCAGTGACGTATGTAGAATTGTAGACAGATAAAAATATTGAAAAATTAAAATCATTATGTTAGATGCCGAACTCGAAGAACTATTAGTAGAATGTGTGATAGTGCGCACTGTACTCTACGACCAAACATGCGGAGATTGTAACATTGGTCCCCTAAAATTTTGATGCACTTAATGTTTATAATACATAACACGACGTCATCTAGCCCAAACTAATCTATAAGCTTGTACTATGGGATCTAGACGACTGATAAAAAAAATTCTTATATATTTCTAAATACATACATATAAAATGCCCAAACATTTGTGGATCACACAAATAACTTCAGGGACCATACTCATACCAGTGCGCCACCCATTTGCTGTAAAAAAAGCATACAACCTCCAATAGTCCGATAATAACATGATAATGCAATTTAACAGTATCTTGTTAGGTGGCACCCCTAACGCAGTCATGTCTGTTTACAATAGGGTGCGGTCTATCGGGACATGGCTGGACGCAACACGGTTACGCAATTATGAAGTTATACATACATGAGTAAGTATACGTAGAGTTGTCAGTGATTGGTTTGATGTCAATTTGACAGATTATAATGTTAATGAGAATCTATTCTAATTAGTGTTGTATGAGAACACAAAATCACGTCTGTATCTCTGAAGGGGGAGATAAATAAATAGCTTTATTATCTCTTACACAATGATACTTATTCCTAATTTTTTCATAATTATGTACAGTGTGCTTATTTTATTTAAATAAATATATAATATATGTTTTTTGGACATTCTCACACAACTTCATCTAGCCCAAATGAAGCTAATATAAGCTTGTGTTATGGGATCTAGACGACTGGTAAACATACTTATATATTTTCTAAATACATAAGGTCGAGTCTTGTAATTGCAACTATCTGGTAATTGTAACTAATTAAAATAACTCCATCTATCATCACTGTTTCGAACAATGACAGGTGTTATATTTTTCTTCAATCCTAATGCTAATGAAAATATAAAGATGACACTGATAGCTATTGAACTGTGTGAATGACATAACTTTTTGTCAAACCGCCATTTTGCTCGCAGTGACGTGGCGTGCACGCAATGCCTAATTAGCAATTATTATTAATTATATTTTATTGTTTTTTTTTGTGATTTTTGGTAGGTTTCTACTTTTGCGAGTGATTATCGGCACGTTAAGTCATTTTTTACGTATTTATTTCGTTCCATGACAAATCTAGCTGAAATTATGGGTTTAGTTACATTTACCAGACTAAAAATCAAAAGTCTATTAGTCAGTATTGCAACTATTTTTTAATTTTTAGGTTAGTTGCAATTATCTGACCGTTTTTGTATGAAGTAGGATAATGCTAGTGATGCGACAGTGAAAGTGTCTACTACGATAAAAATATTTTATCGAAAGGGATACTGTTCACCTTCCAAAATTCGCCCTTTGTGACAAATTTATAAATTGATTAATAAATTATTTATTTACAGTTTAACTCTGTACCTATTTAATAAATTAAATTCTGGACAGTAACATCACCTTGGTTTATTCAATGTAGTACATTATGTAGTACATATGACATGTTTCTAGTTTTTGAGCATTTTTTTAAAATAATTATTAATGTATGATGTTGTGGGTAATTACGCTCCGCTGAATATAAACATCGATACAACTGTATTCCTGACTTTTAATTTTGCTCCCCAGTCGATAAAACCACAACATGGTTCCCAGCACTATTTGTAGGCAAATAGTTGCAATTAGCCGTCTCATGGCGAAAAACTGATTTAGTGCAAAATTGAACGTGAACCAAGGATTAGATATCAAAATCTTCTGAAAGATTGAACAAGGCATATTTTTTTTCAATTTCACGGTAGCAGCGCCCATAGAAAAAATCTAAAAAAGAGCAATTAGTTGCAATTACCCGCCGGACCGCAGGACCGGTAATTGCAACTATTTGTGCCTGTGTCAGAAATTGATAAAATGGATTTTTATTCTTCAAAGATTTTCTTTACATAAGACGGTGATATAAATCTATATAAAATTTATTTAATAACGAATCTTTGAAAAGAAGCACGTTGCATATGAATATGGAAATATCCAAGCGGTGACGTAAAGACTCCAATATTTTTAGTTGGAATTACAAGACTCTTTTTTTTTTTTTTTTATATTTGGTTCGCCAAATTGACGCCGCCCGCCTGGTGGTAAGTCGTGACGACGTCTAGCGATTGTGGGCCACTCTCACAGCACACATTACTATTGAGAGTGGCCCTCAACTTGACGACCTACTGATGTGCCTCTTCACGCTCCGCTTAAAGAACCCAGGATTATATGTGGGAGGAAACACGTGCACAGGCAGGGCGTTCCAGGCCACTATCGTTCGGCAGAGAAACGAACGTTTAAAACGTTCGGTTCTCGCTAACATGCTATCCACTGTGTGGGGGTGGCATCTCTGCCCGGCACGAGTCGTTCGGGATCGGAAGGAAGAGGGTGGGATCAGATTGAAGAGCTCTTCAGAACACTCGCCGTGGTAAATACGGTAGAATGCGGCCAAGGAAGCTATTGTTCGGCGCTGAACTAGCGGCTCAAGGCTTCCCGTTACCTCCGGACAATACGGATAGCCCGTCGCTGCATAGCGTCGAGAGCGTCCAGCAGATACTTCGCGGAGCCGTCCCAGAGGTGAGAGCAGTATTCGACGCAGGGTCTAATCTGCGTCTTGTACAGCAGACACCTCTGGTCCGGTGTAAAGAATCTCTTTACCTTATTCAGTATTCCTAGTTTCCGCGAAGCTAGCCCTATACATCTTTCGATGTAGTTTTTATTATTGAGCTCTCGACGAACGTCTATGCCAAGGATATCAAGGTTGTCCTTCATTGGTAATAATGCATTCTGAAGAGAGGGTAGGGGAAGGAAAGGGGATTTCTTCGCAGTAAATGCACACGCCTGTGTTTTGCGGGCATTGAACTCGACCAGGTTCTCGGTACCCCATTGAGAGATACTGTCGAGGTTACGGTCGAGATCAGCCACGAGTCGTCGTCTATCCTCCTCAATCTCAGATCGCCCCGCCGTCGGACGAACCGAGTAACTCCCGTGCAGTGTGCTGTCATCTGCATAGCACTGAATGTTCCCGAGGGATAGCATATCATTGATATGCAGAAGAAAGAGAGTTGGTGATAGTACGGACCCCTGCGGTACCCCGGCATTCACTTGCAAGAAGCGAGAAGCCTGGCCATCGCAGAGGACCCGCACTCGGCGCTCGTTTAAAAAGCTGGCAATCTAGTTGCACAGTTGAGGAGGTAGACCATATGCCGGAAGCTTGGAAAGGAGCGAAGCATGCCAGACCCTATCGAAGGCTTTGGCGATGTCCAGGCTAATAGCCAAGGACTCGCCGTGCCTTTCCATAGCCCCACCCCAGACATGCGTTACGAATGCCAGAAGATCACCCGTTGATCGCTTTGGCCTGAAGCCGTATTGTCGATCATTGTTTAGCGAGTGATCCTCTAGGAATTGCATGAGCTGCTTATTTATAAGGAGCTCAAGCACCTTGCAAATGACTGAGGTGACAGCTATGGGTCGATAGTTGCCTGGATCGGACCGATCCCCTTTCTTGGGGATCGGTTGTACGTTCGCCTCCTTCCAGACCTCCGGCACGAGCCCTGAAGAGTATGACAGGCGGTACAGACGCGTTAATACTGGAGACAACTCAGCTGCACATTTTCGTAGCACCACCGCCGGAATGCCGTCAGGGCCACTGGCTTTCCGCGTGTCGAGTGACCGCAGCACTGCCCGTAAATCACATTGCCTGATAACAATATCAGGCATTGTGTGGCCACAGTTGGCGATGGCGGGGGGCTGCAGGCCACGGTCGTCGACCCGGGAATTAGCCGCAAAGAGGTCTGCGAGCATATCCGCTTTCTCTTGGGCTTTGTGAGCCAGTGTTCCATCTGGGTAACGCAGCGGTGGCAGCGAGGGCTGACAAAAGTTAGATTGCACGGCTTTGGCCAGTTGCCAGAATCCACGGCTGCCCGTGGGATGGGAAGTGAGCTCCTGACCAAGCCGCGCGACACGCTGGGCATCCGCTCTCTTAAAGGCCCTCTTACTCGACTTTGTGGCCCGGTTGTACGCTGCTTTGAGGTGGCCCACGTTTGGGTCGCACACAGCCCGGGCCCTGATCCAGGCGCGATATGCCGACTGTTTTTGTCGAACAGCTTTGGTACAATCTCGCCCGAACCAGGGACGGGCTCTGCGGATACTGGCGACATCAGTGAAAGGGATGTAATAATCCATCCCTAAACTGATCTCGCCAGCAATAGCAGAAGCACTATCCGAAGGAGCCTTTCCTACAAAGCAGCGCTGGCTTCAGGGGACGGACGCATAATAATCGCGTAGACCGTCCCAATCCGCTGACGAGTAGTGCCATAGTCGTCGTGACATTTGTACAGGACGTGCAGGAGGTGACACCTTCATGCCAGCGTGAAAAACACAGTGGTCGGAACTACCCAGTGGGGCTCCTACCGAAACACTGTACTGGGCTGGGCGACTCGTCAGCAGTAGATCCAGCAGAGCGGGCGCGTGATCTGACCTGTCTGGTATCTGGGTGATCCCGCATACCATCTGGGTCAGACCGTGGAAGAGAGCGAACGCATGGGCGGCTCTACCCGCATGATCAGTCTTGAGGGACCCCAGCCATTCAATGTGATGACCATTGAAGTCCCCCAGAAATACTACGTCAAAATGGATCTCCGAAAATTATGAAATGAGCATTAATATTTATGTATCAATTAACTTGAATTAACTATTTCTGAATAATTAAAAACCTAAACAACGCCAGACCATCGAAATGAGCATGTCTATGATTTTCCAGGGCTCTCAGAAGAGGATTTAATATTATTTAGTTTGGGTATTTATCAAATAAAACAAGCTAAAAGCTATTACGGCTAGCACATCAATCCAAATGGTGTTTCTACGGTCGAGCTTGGCGACAGACTTCTAACAGAACACGTCAGAGAATTGGGAGAAAACATAATAATTATAAGAGGAAGAGTACAATCTCGGCATGTTCGGGCCAGAGTATATTATGTTTACATTGGCATCGACACATCATTGAGTGGCCGTGATGCCATACCGTATTATTATTGCTCATGCAATGTTGGCAAAAGAACGGTGGGCTGCTGTTCCCACACTATGTGCATAGTGTGGTACATGACGTTCGAGGCACCAACAACCTCCCATAAATCCACCTGAGGTTTAGAAAATGTTATCGTAAGACCTGCGGAATTATAACATATGGATAAAGCCACGTAGGTAACGAAATAAAGTCTTTTTCTTTACATATATATTTTATAACACTAATACCTACACATAAATACCTACGTAGGTACTTAGGTACCTAATGATGATTGTATATAATTAGGCTTCTTGTCATATTATATTATTACTAAGCGAGATTAAGTTATTCTTTATCATCATTATTTGATTTTTGCTATAGTAATTAAGTAAAAATTGTTCAGACGAACTCGTATAAATGCATTTTTTATTATTTCTAAGTCATATAACTCATAAGTAATCGGTCTTAGCTCTTAGCAGTCTAAAGAAAAAAATCTTAGAATGTCATTCTCTAACCGATAAAACCATTTTTTTTCGTTGGCCGGCACTTTTTTTTGGTACTTTTTGTATGGTGCGTGAATGATGTCCTTTGCTAGTAATGTTAGTTTTGTACTTACACATCTATTGGTATGTTAGTATTGTTAGGTGTAAGAGCCGCCTTGTGCGGGAAGCACAAGGCTTTTTTTTTTTTTTTTGATAACGGGGTGGAATTCCCTATGGAACCATCAGCACCACCTTGGGGTAAAGTGACGCCGGTGTGTGGGGTTAGCCCGCAGCCTCTAGTCCTATGCCCGGAGCGTCCAGGCCCACCCACTAAACCAACCTCCGGAAGCCGATCTGTCGCCTTAGCTGGGGAGGTGCCGCTGGATCCCGCGTGTGGAGGATATTACCACCTTACGGACGCACAGACGACACCTCGGCGACGGCTCGTCAGGTGAAATGTCGAGCCTTCCCACCCAGGAAAGGGGCGTGGGCTTCACAGCCCCTCTCCAACCACGTTTGTTGGACAGCAGGTTACCCCAACCCGCTGTCCGTGGTTCCCTCATACCGGTGGCATGAGGTGTGCGTAACGCCTCCTGCGTGCTCCTCTTCTTCGCCGACGGAGTGGGGGAGCGTTAGGATCATCCTCCCTCTCCCGCTCTTCGGCCTCTTTAAGGCGTATAACCCGCTCACAAAATTGGGCCATCGCCTTCCACGCCGACTTTTCTCGGAGCATCGAGCCTGTCTCTCAGAGATAGGCCATCTTCAAAGTGCGGCGCCAAGTCGTGACGCTGCATCCCCCATGCTGGACAATCTTCCAGTGTATGGCACGCGGTATCGTCCGGCGCTCCGCACTGGCTACAGTGCGACGTTATTTCCCTCCCGATTCGGTGCAGGTATGCGTTGAAGCAGCCATGGCCAGTCAACACCTGCACCATTCGGAACGTGAGTGGTCTCCGTTTCCGGCGCAACCACCATTTCAGGGCGGGGCGCACCGCGTCCAGTGTCCACGATCCAACCCGCACCTCCTCCAGATCTTCAGCCCATTTCTCGATTAGAACCCTCTTGGCCACCCTTTGCGTGAGGCGGATCTCCCTCGGAGCCGGGTTCTCACCTTGTCCCCTTCTGTCACTGACATATTTGTAGACGTCAGCAAGAACTCTGGCCTCTAGTTCCTAAGGGGGATCCGCGGCAAGGACAGTCGCTGCCGCCCAGGAAACCGTACGATACCCGTATAGCTCTCAGTGCGATGACTCTCTGCGGCCTCCGCAGAAGAGCCCTATTCCGTCGACTTAGAGCATCTGCCCATACTGGGGCACCATACAGTGCCATACTGCGGACAACACCCGAAAACATTCTCCTACATCTAACATTAGGTCCACCCTTGTTGGGGAGGAGCTGGCCGAGAGCTGCGGACGCGCTGACTAGCCTTGGTCCCACGTCTTCAAAATGAGGCCCGAATCCCCATCTTCCGTCCAGTATAAGGCAGAGATATTTCATCCGAGTCCCGACCCTAATAGTCATATCTTGGACCAAAATATGAGCTCCATTTTTTCTATTGCCACCCGCAAACCTAGCCGTTCAATTCTTCCAATCACTAAGTCAACCCCCACCGACGCCAACCGTGCCACCTCCTCAAAGCTCCTTCCGCGGGCCGTGACTAGGGTGTCATCTGCATAACAGATGACACGCATTCCGGGAAGCAGCGCCCCACGTAACACCCAGTTGTATCCGATGTTCCACAGCATGAGACCCAACACCGATCCCTGTGGAACACCGGACTCCGCACAATGTTCAAAGTGGCATCCGCTACGACAGACTGCAACAACCTTCCTCTCTCTTAGGTACGCCTTCAACAGCCTTCCTATATACGGAGGCACTTCGTGAAACCGGAGCCTTCCTTTAAGGGTAAGCACAAGCCTCCTCCAAACTATTCCAGGCGGTTCTATCTTGTGCCAGTCTGGACCATAGCCTTCCAGCCACACCTGTGCGATATCATCGCTCCATCGTTTGAATGACCGTCCCTTCCTTCTTTTTTTGTATATTGGGTACCAATTACAAACAACTTGTGACCATCTGCTATCTTCAGTTCTCTGAATATGACTATGGAAGGGGGAGATAGTAGTACGCCCACATTTCGTCAATCATTTTGCTGGTCCCATGTAAGATGAGGAGAGTCTATTGCCGTTGTCGGGCGCTTTGAATATCTAATTTGGATGATCCCGTCTGTAGTCTGTAGGTGCACCGAGTGCAGACAGACGAGGATGAATTTATCTATTTTACCGACTTCAAAAAAAGGATGAGAATCTGAATAAAGCTACAAGATTTTATTCAATTTGTTACTTAGGAACTTATACAATCAATTTTGATGATTTATTTTTATTTGAAGTCGATTTTTTTGCTAAATTATTAATGTTCTCAGTAGGAGACTGAATAGGTACCTATAGTTGAGTGTCTGACTTGAGTCTTGCTTGACACAAGTTCCTCTCAAGCATCACGTCAAATGCAAGCTTCGAATAACCAGTTCTTTGTTCAGAGGTATCAATATTCAACACTTATACCGCCATCTATTAGTATTAAAGTTAAACTATACCAGTAAGACTGCCATCTAGTAGTAGTTTGTCTATAACTTTTACGTAGGTTTCTATTTGTTTAGTGATTCAGTCATTGTTCGCTAGATGTCACTATTCTACACTTTATTTTTAATACGATCGTATAACACCCATTACAGAAACGAAAAAAAAAATTTTTTGTAAACTGGGTCACATCATTATACACATTATACATTATACAAGCGTTTAATGTACCGTAACTACCCTACCGTTGGCACTTCTCCCAATATTGGCATTTAAGGGCCCAGACCGCGCACGGATAAAGTCGATTTTGAGCGACAGCAGCGCTATTGTTGCCCGAATCATCCGACGGGCGGGTGAATGACCCAGAGAGCGCAATTTTGAAAATGTTTTGCGACAAACGTTCCACGTTGAGTTATTGTTATTGAATATTTACAGCATAACAAAAATGTTGAATTATTGGAAATAAACGACTGCCTATTTGTAAAATATTCCAAGAGTAGTTTTCGTTATAAAATGATCCTAATTACTAGATAAATAAATAAGAGTAGTTTGAGACACAATTTTTATGATTTTCTATTTATAATAAACAATCAAGAGCAGGTCCGGACTGACCTTTTTGTATTCTACTTACCTAAAATTCCAACTACGAGTACCTATGTATTTATTTGTAATTTTACTACCAAAGTTTATTCTTATTTCGTAAAATTTTCATTCAATAAAATAATTGCAAATTCAGTAGGAAGTACGGTCGAAATAACATCACGCCTTTCCTCGCTAGTGTTTATATCTACGCAAGGAAATGTGCCTATTGCGTAAACTCAAATACTTTTTGCTTACGATCACCTCGCAATCTAAAAAATCTTCTAGGGTTGTACAAAAAATTGTCAATAAATGAAACACAAGTATAAAAATGGTTCATATAATTAAAAGTAAACAAAATATGAGTCGCCACCTAAAAAGCGTGCTAGGGTTGTACAAAAATTAGTTATAAACAAACATGAAATTTATAAATTATTCATATACTTAATTAAACGAAAGTAAACAATAACAAAATATGAGTTTAAGAGTTTCTAATGTTTTTTTCATTTTAATGATTACTGATCAAATTCTGATTTCTACTAATTTGATGATAAAATCAATTGCTATTGCAAAACCTATCAGAATGAAAATGTTACCAGCTACCCGATTCACGTAATAAAAACCGTAGCGTAGTGACTTAAAAATGTCACTTCGCACACTTTTTAACCGACTTAAAAAAAGAAGAAGATTCTCAATTCGCTGTATTTTTTGAACCGATTTTGATGATTTTTTTTTTATTTGAAAGCTGGTGATCCCGTGTGGTCACATTTTAATTTCATTAGGATCGGACCTTGGGTTTACACCAGGTAACTCTTCAAAATCGTATAGGAATTGTATAGAAATTGAGCTATTGGAAGATTTATGACAATCCAAGACTAGATAAGTAAGTGCGTTAAAAACAGAAAACCAAAAGGCGATTTCTAAGTTTCTAAGTTAAAACGACTTTTGAACTGGCGTGTTTACGTGAATCGACCGGCTGGGTAGTTAAGTTACCTCAGTCTCTTTCAAAATCATTAGACGTTCTTCTCTTTCAAAACACGTAAAGCTCTTTCTTTCCTCTCTTTCATAGCCTCTATGACATTGGGCGGGTCACGAATAGGCATGCTTCGTGACTGCCGAGGATCAACTAATTCTGGAAGGAGGCAATCGTAATAAAATCTAACTAATTTCATCTCCATTTTCTCCTTCCAAAATTTGTCGTCCTTTTCTATAATATAAACTTTCATAGGTACAGTAGCACCAAACCAGATGCCAAGCATGCAAACGTTTCTTTTAGTTATATGTAGCTGTCCCTGAATTTGGAAATACCAGTAATGATTTTTATTTATGACATAACCCTTGGAAGCCTTGTCCTTAACCCAAAAGGTATGTTTGGCCATTGCTTCATCAAGAGTCATGCCAGCTAAAGAATGTGGGCACTTAATTTCAATTAAACCGTTTGCATAAATGCCATCTGGTGTAGTACCAAGAAATTCATATTGATCGTCGACGAACAAACCGCAACCTTGTATACTAATATTCTTTTGAATTTCTAACTGTCTAATTGCAGTTTCTTCGTTTTCGATACCGTACCGTACAGCAGGCAAACTGGAGATATTACTACCATAAACGATTTTACAAACAAGAGCAGCACAACTTGTGCTCTCTCGTTTTTTACAAACTTCCCCGAACGATGATGAGGTTAGTAATTTTCTCCTTGTACTCATCCACTCAGCACTACTTCTTTGCAAATGGGTCGACCTTTCAAGCTCCTCTCTTTCAGCACAAGACAACTTTAAATCAACTAAAAAAGATGACTTGGCTTTCTCATATAATTCTGGACTCAGATCAGGTTTTTTGCAGTTTGGTCCATAGTGAGCGTCTTTCGATACAGCGCTGTGGCTTTTTTTCAATCTTAATTTAGGTTTAGCAATTAAACGGTTTCTCACTTGATCACTTTCGCGATCAAAGGATTAGGACTAGATTTAAATATGACTTCATGAGTTTTACTATGAATCGATCCCGTATTAAAAGACACAACAGCAGCTGCGCATCGGCCCGCATAAGAACCACGGGAAGAATAATTTACACGCTTACCCCCAACTAATTTGGCAATTACTCCGTTAAAACTTTCAACTATATTACTTGTGCAATTATGAATTAAACTTCTAGAATGATATGACAGTCTTTTACTTAAAATTTCTACCGCGTCCATTAATCCGCATCCAACAATTGCTGGAAGTAACCCAACAGGTTCTATTCGACGAGTGTCAGGTCTACAAAAATACTCCTTGCAATGTTGGTGATTACCAAATACGTGTTGTGGACCATTTAGAATATCTTCACTAAGATTTTTTATTTTTTCTTCGAGTGACTGATTTTGATCCCCCCAATATTTAATCGCGCATTTTACACCCGTTCTTAAACGCAAATACCTTTCTTTTAGGAATTTCCGCAACTCGCAAGGATACTTAGTGTCTTTCGACAATTTCTCCAAGCTATTGCAGTAGTTTCGTAAAAGATGATTTTTGCATTCAATTTTCTCTACTATTAAATTATCGTACGGACGCGAATCTAATATTTTTTTATAAGTACTGGAATCGCCGTCTGCTACAAATTTATTATAAATTACACCGTGATCAACAAAGGAACGTTTAAACCCCTCAACTATTATGGTCGATTCCATCCCGGTAGATGATCCTGAATAATTCTTGAAACAATGGTGTTCCGGGGGCTGACTGTTGTTCTTGGCGGCTCGTGCACAGACTACGCAGTATTTATTTTTAACTCCAAAAAACAATACTTTATTAGTTTTAATGCCAATTATCGCAGCTGCGCCGGATAAGGCGGAAAAATTCTTACCATAAGATCTCTTGCTCCAACAACCGTCAACTGCAACAGATATTAATGGTGTACCATTTTTATCAACACTACCTATAGACACTGCGTACTCCGCTTCTTCCTTGACAGCTTCTGCCATGGAATGTGCTGCTGTCTTTTCCCACCAATCGCAAACCGTATTATTAATTTCATTGTACAATGAAGGTGACATGATTGGTAGGGCTACTGCGGCACTTAATGTTTTTAACTGAGAGTAGCTCCCACCAGATGATATGATACCAGACACAATTTGATGATTCACTTCCATGCTATCTTCTTTCTTTTCAACCAAACACACAGTAAATTTCATATTACACATACTACATTTTATGATGAGTTTTGAGTCCAGACCAACTTTTACTTCACCTATTATACTGAGGTAACTTAACTTACAATCCATTGGACCGTGGTCCCCTATGGCCTGAAGAGCTTTAAAAAAAAAAGAAATATCCACTACTCTACGCCCAACTTCCACTTCATCCACCTTTCCCTCTTGACGGTTGTCAATAACTAGTTCCTGTAAAGAAAGATAATGGCTTGATTTTTATTATAAAAAATAATTCAAAAGGTATGGGCCAAATTTCTTCAAACATAGCTAAGAACTCCCTTAGAATACATCTTTGAAACACAGAACACTAGATCAAAATCTTAAACGTTTTTATCAGTCTTCGTCAATTATGAAAGTGAATAAATAAACATAATAAAAAACTGGTTGCTTGTAAAGTCGGTTTAGGACGATAATTTTATCGGATAACGTCATAATATTATTCTCCATCGCTTGTACTGCGCTCTCGCTTGACCCTAGCGTGACATAATGTGCCACTTTTTTGTGCGTGTTGCCGGTGTTCATCGATTTATAAGACGTTATCACGTCATAAATTTAATAAATCCGACTATATGCATAAAAACTCAAAAGGTAAAAAGAAAACAAGTCTACGGTCTTGAATTATGTTACATAAAAATAAATAAGAACACTATTGTAATAAATCGAATTCAACAGTTGAGACCCAGTTCAGACCCAGAACAGTTGAAATCCTCACAGGCTCGAAGATATTCCTGACTAGCTAAATATTTCTTTAGAAATAGGCCCCGACTGCTAAATACGCTATATTACAATGGTGTTGTTATTTATTTTTATTACACATTTTCATTTTTTAATCTGTCGGGTTTTAACATTTTTATTGTTTATTTATTTATATTCATAACTGACGAAGACAAATATAAAAGTGCAAAAGAATTCATACAATATTATGTTCGTGATGAACAGAAATTATAAATTTCCTTTACGCTATACGTATTGGTTTTTTATGGCGTCACTTATTCTATGTCACTCGGGCTTAGAAGACAATTCTAATGATACTAAAAACATTAAAATCGGTTCAATAATTTTGAACTTATCGTGCCACAAAGATATATTACTTAGTATACATACATACATACGTACACCAGTCGCGTATAAGATAATATTTTACAAAAAAAATTCTTGATTTTGGTAAAATACGAGATTTGAACGTGAATTTTCTTTTGAGAAAGTAATTGAGAAGTATGTGTTTGTCTCACAATGAAAATAATAAATATTGCAAAAAAAAACTGTAGGTACTGAGATTTTGTCTTCGCCCATCACTAGCTAGTTTGTTTATTTATGTAACAAGTCTACAAGAATTACGTATAACAACTTACCTCTATACAGCGCGTAGCAGTGTTGCTCGGAGTCTCGGCCTGAAGGTTTTCTTCATTTTCAGTACTGGAAATATTATTCATCAATATCCACTTTTTATTTATTTTGTAATTTTTGTACAACCCTACGCCAGGCACGGCGCGCGCGCGCCCGTGCAATTTCTGATAGGAAACATACCTACTTCCACTTCCACATATTTAGACATGATGAACATGAAAACTAATAATACTGTAACTAATAATAGTGTAAGCAAACTCATTGCTTTGAAATACATAAATATATGAAAACTAATACTATATTATGTAATAAAATTTATTATTATGAAAATTGTTCCTATAGAAATTGACTTTATTACTTATATAGATATTGAAATTACGTAATTATTACCTACTGGACATTGTTATTTTTCTTCTTAGACTGACATACCTAATTGTGTACCTATCTAATTACATGTCAAATCAATATTTACATGCTGTTGTAGGTATATGTCTGAATCAGGCGATCTAAATCATTGTACCTATTTGCTTTGTAATGTACCTACCCTGTTCAAAATGCAAATAGATTATATTATTATTACTACTAAGACATGATAAGCATACACACAAATAAAAGTAATAAAACTAGGATTTTTACTTGACACTAACACAAATCTAGTAAATTTTTTCTAGGTATTTAGGACAAGACGTAGTCAAGTAGGCAGGTAAATAAATAAGTAGGGAGGAACTTACATTTTATTCCGAGATCTTTTGGCTTTCACGTTTTTATAATGCGTACTAAATTTTCTTTTCGCTGGCATGGCACTCAGCAAATTATCCTGCGAAAAGAGACCCTCGATTACCAATTACGTTTATGATACCTATTGCCTTTATCATGTTGAAAAATCTATGTATGTCGTGCAGAGAACTATATACCCCGCCAGTTCATATCTCGAGAAAATAAGGTGGGCAGGGCTTTGATTGTTTCAAGCCTGAATTGATACCTACTTTACAAGGTTCATAAAATGACCTACGCAACAAAGTAAATAATTTTGTATTTCTTACGATTTATATCTAGTTCCATCATGGTTTTCTTTCAGACTTTCATTATATCGGTACTTTCTATTTACTGAAAGTAAATTAGTTATAAAAATATTGTACTTACAGTTTTTCACAAAAAACACAAATTCACAACACGTAATTTTGCTGTAGCATCCGACACGCGAGTCACTTTGAAATTCTATGGCGCACTGGCGATTAGTTGCGACGATCGTTCTATCGGGACGCGTTTGAATTTGCATACATTTTTCTATGGAGAATTTACGTAAAACATATCTAGATTTTAGGGCTTTAAAAGGGGAAGTCTTTGTTTGTAAAGGTACAAAAAAAAGTACATGGTTATATTTATTGGCTTTTTCAGTGTTCAAAAAGTGTTTCTTTTTATCAATTTGTGTTGATTTATTGGGTTAAATCTGAAAAATACGAAGGCGGGTTTTCGAATTTTTTCTCAATTTTGTGCGTTTGTTGACGTTTATTATATAACAACTACAGGGTTTTAAGAGTTAAAATTAGCACTAACATCATTTTTGGTCTTTCATTTTAATATATACAAATTATCGTTGTTATTAATCATATGTAAATAGGTTAAATATGAAAAATCGTAACACTCTTTTCGGTGATTTTCACGATCTGGGCCCTTAAGAGTTTAATTGAAAAAATAAGGAAACCCTAGCTTATTCAAGTTCCGTAAGTACGTATTAAACAACTAACTGGTGTAAAACACGCAATAATGCCTGTTTCACACGGTCGCCAGATGATTTAATTATTAAGCGAAGTGAGCGAAGCTCAATCTTAGGCGACTCATGTATTTCGTTTGTCCGCATACTCCTCCTAAACGCCTGAACCGATCTCCTTCAAACTTACCACAGTGATAACGTGTGGCGTGAGGGTAGTTTAAACAAAAAAAATTAAATCGGACATACCATCGAGGAATAATCACCAAAAAAAAAACCATGGTCCCATTGAAAACAATGTAAAATTTTCAACATAAAAAAATAATACGTTGTCGTTCGAAAATTTAACACTACGCTCAGTTTTTTGCAATATGTATGGTTTATAATGAATACACGCATCGGACACAGGTCCGGCGAACAAATTACGTCGCTTGCATCGCGACCTTTTCTTGATGGTCCGTTGAAAAAAACTCTCGTCTAAAAGCGCACTATCTATAACCAGTAACCAGAGATTTAAGAACCTAACTTTTGAAATTTTTATTACACTACTATCATTGCCATCTATGGGACAATATTGTAAGATGTTAGAAGAAAGACGTGGGACGTGCTCCAATGTTAGTTATACAATAGTCTAAGAGATGGCGCTGTGATCAATTACTATATCTGATTCAAAATATTGACAAAACAAAATTATGGGTTGTTGAGTAAATAGTTTTCAAGTTTACTTGCTTTGCGTCTTATATTATTAGTAATAATGTCTATCAAATCGCAGAAATCAGTGAATGACGAATATTCAGAATTCATAGAACGAAGTTTTTCTGTGAGAAGTCCTTCTTACGATAGCTTGACTGGGTAAGTTTTGTACTAAAATCACAGATAAAATAAAACTAATAGATATGTCTCATCATTCACCGAGCCTTTTCCCAACGCAGTTGGGGTCGGCTTTCCAGTCTAACTGCGATTCGGCTAAACTTCGATATTTTTCTTTATAATGACGTTGTAATTGTGTGAATTAAAATGCCCAGTGTTTTAGAATTGTATAACAATCATAATTATTACCCAGTGGAAACTTTCCCTTCACCTTTTCGCTGTAGGAAAAGATATCGTAAATCAAAGTAGTCCCCTGCCGAGTAATCTGTCAAAAAATACCGAATTTCGGACCTCTGAATAGCGTTTGTAGTGCATCCGATAAGACAAATTTCCGCTCGGTATCGACAACGGCAGTTTCGGACGGTTATGAATGACCCCGCTGACCTCCACAACCCATGGGCGATATCAAAGTTCTGTAAGACTGGTCGGATTTTTGATTAAGGACTCCAACTACCCCTAAAGACTGCTATAGATGTTCGTATGACAACCGGGACCGACGGCTTAACGTGCTCTCCGAGGCACGGAGGGGTCTCAGTGTCTTAAGAAATGGTCACCCATCCTAAGACCGGCCTGACTAGATGTTGCTTAACCTTTGCAATGTGTTAACATTGTCAGTTACCTATGATGTCTATCCCATACGAAGAAATGGGTACAATTCTCCAACACGACTAAATACAGCTATAACTTGTGCGCGAAATATATTATAGGTGAGACCTGAGCGCCTATGATGTCAAATCGGTGTTTGTAAAATATATCTTATGAAGCTTCCGTTCAAGACTTTACCGCACTAATTTTAGTTGTGACGTTATTGTTCTCTGGGACCCTGCAACAGTATATTAATAACTAAAAGTTATTCGATTTCAAGTTTCTACCTTCGTCGGGCCCACCTGGAAGTACCTCCTGGTACCAGAGACGCCCGGCAATGGACGTAGGAGCTAGAAAACAAGTGCTAGTCTCTCCTTATCGCGCACGAGTTATACCACTATTCCTAGCACCTAAATTATTATTTTTGAAATGGTAATTATGTGTTTTTTGTAACTTTATTGTTTTTAGCGAAGAATATGAAGATTGTTTATCTCGCGAGTTGATGACCAAGTTAACTCCACACGTACTGAGCAAGCTAAGACGATGTTTCAGGAAAAATAGAGATCGTAGCAAATCACAGGACATTGACCGGTATGTAGCAGAAGATTTATTATTTTCTCTTTTAGTTCCGGAATTACTTATAAGCTCGCTGGGCTGAATTTGGTACAGAGATAATGAGACCCTGAGCTGGTTGCTAAGTAGCTTAGGTTACCAAGTGGTAAAGGTTCAACAAACATTATTCACTGAGACACTGAGCGTGAGATCTAAGCGTGCTTGGACTTAGTTCAAGCTCGGCTAAGTAAAATCTTAGCTAAGCATATGCTAGGTATGTTTACAATCTTTGATTTCGAATTTATAGTTTGACTTCGTTTAGCTCAAGCTAAGTTCTAAACACATAGTTACATAGTTACAAGTGTAATTTTGCCATTTATATATGATACTTCAATACTAATAATAAATAATATGGTAAAGTATATTTCAGAATATTATTTTCATAAGATAAGTACAGTTATTTCGGACTTTTCGAAAGTCACCGTTTTTGTGAACTTAGACTTGGCTTAGCTTAAGCTAAGACAAAGACTTATAAATCCCGATTTTTCTCTCAAGTGTAAAGTAAAGGCTAAGTTAAATCCAAGTACGCTTTATTGATCTCACCCTGAGACCCTTGCCTCCCCCGAAGACCACCTTAACCTGTGGGCACTGATTAAACAGTAGTACAAGTACCGTGGGTCTCGGTTGCCATACGAACATTATTGTAGCCGCTACGGATATTTGGAGCCTTATAACATCCAACTCGTCTAAGGACATCGTGGAGTACATCACAACCAAAAGCAAGTATATCGTGAGGGTGAAGCCTTTGGAGTCGCGTCACAACGTGAACTTCAAGTCGTTCGTGGTGCGTGTGTGGTCCACGGCTCTGGAGGGCGGTTCCGGGGCAGGCTGCGAGACAATGCCGATCAACAGGCACACAGGAATGTGTCAACTTAGATCTAAGTTTTATGATTATGTATTTTATGATTAGTAATATTTGTATGTATTCTTTGTTTTAAGGTATATATCTATGGGCCGTAGAGTTAGTGAGATCTGTAACTAGTTGTATAACAAGTTGCCTGAAATAAAGATTAAAAAAAAATATATAAAGAACTTCAATATCGCCAAAAGGATTATGGAGCTCAGATGGCAGTCGTCTCACAGAAATATCGAAGTTAAGCCGCATCGCAGTTAGATTGGAAACCTGCTGACCTTTACTTGGTTGCAAAAAAGCTCAGTAGATGATAGATATCCTGAGCAAATATTAAGCTCATTTTTTATCACAAGAATAGGTTCCCGTGAAGATTGAGAACATGAAATCTAAATTAAGTTTGGGCCCTGGAGATGTTTATAGAGCCTTATTGAATAATTACCTGTAATTAAAGCTGGTTTTTACAGGCGAGTGGAAGAAGTACTGCGTATAGCAGCAGCCGAAGAAGGTATAGAGTTTGTACCGTCAGCACCTCAGCCAGAAGACACACTATGGATGGATGAGAGGAGTTTTGTTACCGCTTTGGACAGAATATTTGGTAAACTTATTGAATCTATACGAGTATGATAAGTCTTATCGACATCGTCAGAAGATATCGTTTGTATTTGAAAGCCGCGAGTCCTCATCAATTTTTTAAGGGTGTCGTACATAAAAGGTAAAATGAGAACCTGATTACTGAGACTTCGCTGTCCGTCCATCCGTCTGTCTCCAAGCTGTGTCTCATGAACCGTGATAGTTAGAAAGTTGAAATTTTCACAGACGATGTATTTCTGTTGCCGCTATAACAACAAATACTAAAAAAACAGAATAAAGTCAATATTTAGGGGGCTCCCTTACAACAAACGTGTTTATTATACCGTTTTGGTACGGAACCCTTTGTGCGCGAGTCCGACTCGCACATGGCCGATTTTTTTCCAATTATTTATAACACAAGATCACAGATACACAGCTATATTGGTTACGCGTTTTAAGAAAAAGTCCAAGCATGTGCCTCCTGGTGGCTGATGAATTTTGATCAGTAAGTTATCTTCACCTGCACGCAGACGAAGGAAGCCCTAAGTGCCTGGAAAGGGCAATAGGGTGACCATGGGCACCAATAAAGTGACTGGCGAAATGCGGGGGTAAAGTTTAAAACACACTGATCCTTCACATACGACGTATGCCACGCGACCTGGGAAACAGCGACACACTGGCCCTACGTCTTACGACGACGTCTGACGTTTACATTATCTACGCGCTATGACACTTTAAACGTGTGTGACAGCGTCGTACGCGTGGGATAGCACACGCGAATCGCGCGCGGTGACACGTTAAGGTCGATTTACATCAGACAAGCGAATGCTCATTCTATCCCCACTCTATTCAATTCTTATAATGTAAACGAATTTAGAGCATTCTTTCGTTGTTCTATTGCGTTCTTGGAATATTCTAAGAATGCTCGCTTCGCTTGATGTAAACGGCGCTAGAGCTTGCGAACAGTTGCTTTAGAACGTTCTTGCGTGTTCGGACGTGCTCGCTTCCAGGAGCGGTCTCTTCAAAGCGTTCTAGTGTTCTTGCGAATCCAATTCATACAACACATACTATAATTAGATTTAGTTATGGATTGGTCTCAAGAAAATGTCTTTTAATGATAGAAGCCTACCAAAATTTCAGATATCTGTGGGATCCGACTTTTAAATACTATAAAAATACAACTCTGAAACAAGATGCTTGGCAGGAAATTGCAAATCTACTAGAACAACTGTGCATTCTAGAGGGATTTACATCGAGCGAATGCTCATTTTATCCCCACTCTTTCTAGGTTCTCGGTTCTCATTCTTGCTCGTTGATATTTTGATGTAAATACTGAAAAGGAGCATTCGTTTACACTAAAGAATGCTCTAGTTCTAGCTCTAGCTCTTTGTTCGTTTGGTTTAAATCCACCTTATGACAGCGTGGTGAATGACCAGTGTGTTCATTACCATACAAATTGTTCCTGTTCAGATGTCATAATGCGTGGTGTACGTCGTATGTGTCTTTATAAACTGTCCTCTGTCTATCCCTTCGAGGATAAAGACTTGTTTCTGTGTTGACTTTGTACCATGTGACTGATTTTTTTTTTAATTTTTGTGTGATCAACAAATAAATATATGTTTCTTCTTTATATAACTTGGCACTCCAATGGACTTAATAACTATGATCATCTTAAACTACAGGTCACAACAGATACACAAGTCACGCCCACAAACTCTTCAATGTCCTCGACACATTCAACACTGGGAAGGTCTGGTGGCGACAACTGGTCACTAGACTGGTCTTCGTTGGAGCTCGAGCCACTAGTTCTCGAGCTGAAGTGTGGAAACCTCTTACACAAATTAATATTAAGAAGTTAGAACATTGTAAGGTAATGACTCCTTTACTACCTGATCCACTAAGCCTTTTCCTAACCGAGTTGAGTTCTGCATTACAGCTGCAATGCAATGCAGCTGATTTTCTTAAGGTCATGTGACTTTTTTATTACCAGACTAATATTCATCCACTGAACGCTTTCCTAACCCAGTTGGGTACCGCAGTCCAGTCTAACTGCAATGCAGCCGAATTTCTTCTCCGCTATATGACCTTCACAACCCATTGACGATATCGAAGTTCTGTATTTTTATACCAGTCGGACATTTTTAGCTTTACGAACCTGGCTATAAATGTACATGACTTGCATAAGCTTCTTTTGTGACCCAAATAAATAATAAATAAATATTTTGTACATTCTCACACAACGTCATCTAGCCCAAACTAAGCTATAAGCTTGTGCTATGGGATCTAGACAACTGATAAACATACTTATCTATATATTTTAAATACATACATAATATACATAACACCCAAACTCCGAAACAAGCATTTGTGGATAACACAAATATTTGATTCGACCCGGGAATCGAACCCGAGACTCCAGAGTCGAAAGCTGATGCACTACCGACCACGCCACTGAAGCAGTCGAAATGAATAGTTTTTGGTTTAAGCTCTCTATAATCTCGGTATGACCCCTATACACCAGGTTTCTTGGAAAGGAATTTCACAATATACTCCTATTATAACAAATTGTCGACAGAGAGAAACTATCGTGAAGTTAGTTAGTTTGGAGCGCGAGGAGTCGTTTTGTTACGTTGCTGTGAGTAAAGGAGGACGTGTTGGCGTGTACAGCGGAGATTTACGTCTGCTGCATTTTTATGAGGTAAGCAACCCCAATTCTTATGTAGGTACTTTATCTGGGTACACTTCTTTGAGGACCGATTTAACCCTATCAGAGCCCCTAGGCAATGCAAAAAGGAATTTAATAAAAAAAAAACCGGCCAAAACGGCAAGATATCACCTTTGTTGTATGGGAGCCAGCTTAATTTTTTTTTGTATTTGTTGTTATAGAGGCCACAGAAAATTTCAACTTTCTAACTATCACGGTTCATGAGATACAGCCCAAGACAGACTGACACACGGATGGACAGCGGAGTCTTAGTAATAGGGTTCCCATTTTACCACTTGGGCACGGACCCCTAAAAAACGTTCAATGGAACATTGTTTTCTTGGTCCGTGCACGGGACTAAGAAGAGACAATATTAATTTTACCTACTTACTTGCAATATGCATTGAAAAGTTGTTATAAGTTAATTTGAAATTACAAATAGACACTTTAATTTTTTTTTTATTTATTTATAATATAAGAAATAATAACATAATATCAAATCTTACATGAGCATTATAGATACCTCGGCGGTTTATAACTAATACTCATTTGAGTCTACAATATACAACGTTATAACTAATTAAATAAATAAATATTTTTGGACATTCTCACACAACGTAATCTAGCCCAAATTAAGCTTATATAAGCTTGTGTTATGGGATCTAGACGACTGATAAACATACTTATATATTTCTAAATACATACATATTATACATAGAAAATACCCAAACTCCGAAACAAACATTTGTGGATCACACAAATAATTTGAATCGACCCGGAATCGAAACTGGGACCTCAGGGGCGGCAGTAGCATACTCATACCACTGAGCCACCGAGGCAGTCCGAATTTCGACTAAATAACAGCGAACGGAATAGAAAAACATCGTTCACAGCTAAATATTATACATTATAGGTAGGTACTTTAATATTCATGATGTTAGGGATTTTAGAAAGATTGAATATATACATCTATATTCAATCTTTCTAAAATCGTAGCGATAGGAAACTCTTCTTTACTTGTTTGTCTCGTAACTTCTTATAAATGAGATTTTGACGAAATATTGCGTGCATCTTTCTTTTATAATAAGTTCTTGGATGATTTGAAAATACAACACACACACATCACGCCCATATCGTAGGAAGAGGTGCATTATACACCCACAACTTGCCAGTATTTCTAGTCCCACGTAATAGGGGGCAAGCCTATTGCAGTCACCGGACACACATTATCATGGGTTATGTCCTGCCGAATGAATTTAATAAAAAGTATTTAAACTATCATGGTCATTAACACTACGATTAGAATGTTCGGGATATTTACCATGTAACATTATTTTCCTTCCGCGATCATGGCGCTTGCAACAGCGTCGAAATATCGGAGACTCGATAAAATAATGTTACATGGTAAATATCCCGATTCTAATCGTAGTGTTTATAAAAAGTAGCAGCAATATTGAAATTTTGAAAAAAAAAAATTAACCCGTTGCCTTTCGACGAAATGTTGATGAAAGGAAAGCCAGCCGCTATGGCACAGCCTATTAAAGTCCTGGGCGTCTAGAACTTGAAAATACAATTGGACGCAATAAATGGCTGATTTATCTGCTGGTCTTAATCATTTGACGCCCAGTGCTGGACACCCAAACAGGAGGAATGCAGCGATGTATATTTTATGTAGGTTGAATTCCTATGCCCAGTTATAGTGGGCGTCATCATACCACGCTGACCAGACGGGTTGGTATACGGTTTTGTGTCGAGTTCTCCTTTTCTATTATTTATTTCTGCTAGTAATAATATATAAAAAATATTCTAAGCCAATCCTTCGTCATTAATAATTATTCTATGGTACAGTACAGTACCTATTTGCTGTCGAACTCCACCGAAACGGGATTGACCGATTTTTATAACTTCCCCTCGGCGCAGGCGGTTCGTTGTCCGGTAAAAAAATATCCGTGTCAATGACCCCTTCTGCTTCTTTTTTTAAAAACGTGGCTGCATGGATGTTCATCGATGATTTCGCCAATGTCAAGGTAATGCTTGATTAGTTGATAGTCCCGCACAGAAGAACTAGTTATTCCTAACTAGCTCCAGGTGCAGGACAAGAAACGTTGTTAGGTATGTGAGTGTCTGGAAACCCGATTTTTGCGGAGCGCCAGAGGTACTTAACCTAAAAAGCCACCATCCACGCGCTCAGCAAAAATCGAACTCCCCAATGAGCCCTTAGTTTTACGAAAATTCGTCCACAATAAGTGTATTGTAGACTCATTTTATATTTGATTCTTCTATGTGATTCTAGATGTTTGATCAAAGAAGCAAATCTCGAGGACGGGTCAAGAATAGATGGATCACAGATGTTTTATACCTACAAGTAAGTCTCTTTATCTTAACGTTTCTCTCCAAAGCTTAACAACGATAGAACACTGTTTCTTCTGTGTTCAAACGGGGATTCGAACTGGTACGGTCGGTGGTACGGTCATCAACGCAAATTAGTCCACTGTTAGACTACTATTAATTAGGCCTCTCCAATGACATTCACACTCCCCCAAAAATTAAATGTCATCAGGCCAACCTCAACTTTTGCTTGTCAAGGCCTTGTCGGCTAGTACCGCTTGCAGGTGATGTTAGCAATCTTACGCATTAATATCTATTCCAGGACGTACAATATTTGGTTATGTCAGCATCAGACCGAAGCCTCACTATTTACGATGCCACAACTCTTTCGCACAAACCATTGATATGTATAACTGGATTACCTAACATACCTATGGTAAGTCTAAAGATAAAACTAAACTGCTACAAGGTCCTGTCAACATCTCCAGAGCCTCTGACAAACATACTTAAAGGTGACCCGAGACGACAATAGGCGTTACCCTATTTACCAACAAAATTACTGGCTAATGTGTAAGTAGTGCACTTTTTCTAAGCCCGCCTCAACGCCCTTTGCTGTCGGACCCGGGTACGCCCTCGGAAGAATGTAATGCGCCTCTGTCTACTTCCTCATTGATAGGTATGATAGAACCACGTGGCTCATCATTTGTGAGTCGACGTCAAAAAGAACCATATCTGTGGGTCGACTCCTGGAGTCGACTCAAACTTTGTCGATGTCGCTCTAACTTGCCAAAATAATAAAATATCTTGACATAAAGTAATCAAGAAACAAATAACCAATTTCGTTTCTTCAGTTTAGGCACATAAATAGCACTTATGAATGTTATAATTTTACTATTATTATGCCAACTTTTTTTAATATGCCAAGTCTCTTAATTAACCGATTAATCTCTCCTTGACGGTTGAAATGACAATCATGTTTCAGTGTATGGCGTATTACCCTTCAATCTCCGCTAGTGATACATCAGAGCTGGCACTCGGAACTGAGCTGGGTGACGTCACGCGAATAAAGTTCCTTCAGCCTAGACTTCAGTTTATGCATTTGAATGCTACTGATCGCATCAATTATTATTTTTGGATGGTAAGTCGAAAAAGATAGTTACCTATATCATCCACTGGTCCCCATTCTTCCAACCCAGTTGTGGTCGGATTTCCAGAGTAACTGCGATGCGGCTGAGCTTCGATATTTTCTGTGGAGTGACTGCCATCAGCGAAATCGATTGCAACCCCATTTGCGATATCGAATAGGTATGGACTCAAAGTGCCAAGTATAACGCCAAAAATGTGCCAAAAATGCAAAGTATAACGATTTTGGCGAAACGTGGGCGTATAATAACATGCATCTGCCATCACTTCGGAGAGCCAGGTGATTTATGTATGATTTAAATTATTCCAGGAGTTATCCAGCCAACCTCATACCTCACACTGCGTTATAAGCCACTGGAAACGCCTCCATTCACGATCTATACGCAGACTGCGGTACCTAGGCCAATGGTTGCTGTCTTGCTCTCATGATGCGGTCGCCAGCCTCCGGTTAAAACATGTACCAGGGTTGGTGGATGATTATCTGTTCAAAGTTTTGCGGGTATGTATAGTAACATTAAACTGAACACAAAGTAACTGTTTATCTCGTAAAATCTCGAATATGGTTGTCAAAATAATGCACAAGTTTCCAAATTAAAAATGTTTGAAAAAAGACAATTAAACCTTTGAAATGGATATTATTAAAGATTTATGTCTGCAGGGAATAAGCTGCTTCCACACAGTACCATCGCTTCACACGATAGCGGTCGGCGGTATCGATGGCTCCGTCCGTCTCTGGCAGCCTGGTACTCGTACAGCATTCGCCAGTCTTCCAACCCCGAACAACTCTGCTGTACTGGATATTGTCATGGTGGCTTCGCAGGAAATTCTAATTGCTTATTGCAGTAATTGTGTAAGTGGTTCGAATAGCAGTTCAGTAATTGAGTTAGTGGATAACTAACTGGCTTAATGTTGGCGTATAATATCGTCGTCATCATTCACTGAGCCATTTCCCAACTCAGTTGGGGTTTACCTTCTTGTCTGACTCAACTGCCATTGGATCTCAAGTACCCGTTGGTGATATCAAATATCGAAGTTCTGTATGAATTTTTAAGACTCTGTCGTAAATCAGGAAAGTAGTAGGGTGGCTCATCAAAATAGGATGGCAAGAAAAGTAATCGTCATAATATACTATTTGACGCGGGTGGAGCTGCGGGTATCAGCCAGATTGTAATTAAAGTATTGTAAATAAAATTCATCGCATTCTCTCATTAGACGGTGCACATCTGGGATATGTACGAAGAATGTCTTCTCCAGAGCATCAAGATCAAATTCCCGTTTCTCGGGGTTTTAGGGAAGAAAGTGGAATTTGGAGCATATTGTATATATTCGGGTAAGTACAGTGTACCTACATAAATGAAACGATGACTGCTGAATTGCCGACAGCGGACTACCTCCCCACTGTGCCCTTTGCTAGTCAGAAGGACACGTGAAGAGATGTCTGTGACGCATCCGATGGTATGCTACCACCTCTGCTCACTCACTCACTCCAAGGGCGACTGTGCGAACCGCGGGCCTAGCAGTCCCTCTATCCCACGACACTTCCTGCAATGCGGTAATCTTGTTCGGATATTAGTTGCAACAGTACACCCCTAGTTATATGTCTCCTGTGAAAGCAGAAGAGATTGGAGGATATTGCTGTATCTCCCAGAGTGCACTAGGATTCCCAACTGTCGCAGCCTACAATAGGTATGGAATGATATCTGAACAGGACTAAATCTCGATAATATTATCAAAGGTTACCTTATTGCCCGACGTATTGGTTGCATTGCACCAAGTGGTTAGGGGTTGACTGATATTTACAGCTTGAGACTAACGTTGTGTAGAAATGTAACATATTTAATTAAATTACAATCACCCGCGTAGGTCCAGTGCGAAAGGAATTAGACGATTCAACGTCAGAGATTACGGATTTCCCGATGTCCCGGCGAGCTTCAAGCGTGTACCAGGGCTCTACCGGCGGACTGATGCTGCAGCTCAACCAGGACGACCTTGATACTAAGAGGAAACTGGAAGAGGAGACGTTTGTATTTTTTAAATAATTTTTCTTGCTACTAGAGTTCTCGAAAGACAGCGTTGGGTTTTTAAAAGCCAACTAGATAACACATATAGGCTCTGATTTTGGAGATGGAAGGTGGTCATAGGAACTGTGTAGTAATCTATAGTAGTAATAGTAAGTCGTTCGATTCTTATTGACAATTTGTCAATGACAAAAACTGTCTCTTCTTCTCCAGAGTCTCATGTTGGAGCTGAAAAGTGGTCAGAGAAAGGGCGTTTTCACATTGCACGTTAACTACACACGATATCGTAAGTAGCAGCCAAAGACCTTATAATACAACGGACATAGGATCTAGAACAAATCGCAAGAAAATAATGTCCCGAGTCGACCTATACATTATACATAGGCATACATAGATATAAACAAATTTCATATTAAAATTTAAACCTTGATTCAACGGAATAGTGTTCACTTTTGTTTGCACTAATTTATCGCATTACGTAGCTTCTATCTGTCCGCCTGACCAATTCACCTTATGCAGCTTATACTTGAACTACGTGAACATAGAAACAATGGAGTAGGTTTATTTTGTTAAAGTCTTTTAAGGATTCCATGATATGTACCTACGTAGGCGTAATAATTAATGTAAGACTACAATAATTTCCATAATCTTATAAATTGTAATTACTTGTTTATGTTAGACGAAATAAGCTGAAAAACTAATTAACGACTGACAAAGATTTTTTTTTTCCAGTCAGTTTCATAATAAGTAACTGTAGTGTATGAATAACAAAAAGGGAATTAATGAATTTAACTAATTATAATATTATAAATGCCAAACTTCTTGCGGGTGTCAAAGTTCTTCCGCTTTCATTACTATTTTCATAACGCTATGTCGCTACGTCTACTACAAGATAGCCGTGTTTCAAGTGACTGAATTAGTTGCTAAAACTGCGCATCATTAATTTATTTTTATCTTATGGTTAATTTTTGGGATACGAAATTAATGGCTACTAGCTGATCACCGTGACTCCGCCCGCGAGATATAGTTATCTCGGCCCCGATTCCCGTGGGAATACATTACCGAGAATACAAATAAAAAGAAAATAACAGTACATACACGAAATAAAATGACATGTGTAATTATATTTATGACAAAACAATGATACCCTGTGAAAATTAAAAACATTTTTGGGCTTATCTCCTCCATTCAATCAAGGGATTCTTGTACAAGTTTCATAAAGATCGGACCTCTTTTTGTTATGTCCATAAAATGAGCCGAACAAACAAGATTGTTATTTTTTGGATCAAAATATTCTTCTCGCCGTGCTAGGGCAATAATATTTTTCCATTGTGCACAGTGTACTGGATCCCGAGGAAAACTGAAATAGATGTTGGTTCATATAACGAAAAAAAAATCATAAAGAGCCAAGGCGTCTCCACTATAATCTTTGTTCCAAATAGTTTTATCGCTATCGGTAATCCGAATAAATCTGAATGGTCATTTTGTTAGTACATTATTCAGTGAAAATGAAATGGTCTCTTTCTTTTTACTGAGCTTGGGATGAGTTCGAAAGAGACAGATAGGTACTTCGGTATTGGACTGGATTGCAATATTTACTTTTGTCTTTTAATTTATTATCGACGAAATACTGTATTTTAAGTGAAATAATAAATTGCAAATAATAAAACAAAAGCTTATTTACTGAAAATATGATACACCGTCTTCAATTTGCTTTTTTTTCGTAGTTTTTACACGTTTTTACAATACAGTACGGCATTGTGCAACGTGTTGTCGTTCAGTTGTCAAAATCAAGACTGGCGCGCGATTGTTTCTCTTTTAGCGTTTTGTTTCTCTTTTAGTTCGGACACTTTTGAGCGATGATCCGAAATCCATTGTATTTAAAATCATTGGTAGCAGCAGTTACTTTAAGGTAAGAATGTTAATTATCGTGTCGATATCGTGCAATGTGAAAACGCCCAATCTGTGTAACAAAAAACAAAACCATTTATTTGATTGGGCTTGATGTAACATTAAATATTCCAGAGAATACACCCGCTACAACCGTTCAGAGTTGATATTCACATGCTGCGACTACGTGTGCAATATTGCTATCAGTGACATACAAGGCCAAGTGTTAGGCCCACCCTCTGATACCCTTAGGGCAAGGAGACCGTCCACTTGGAACCTCCCGGATTGTACTGATGATAATTATGATGATGGTAAGTATTAATCTTCCTGTTTGCGATAAAACCTTTTACCTACACATCGAGACTGACTGGACATTTTGTTTTCATCTGTATGTGTGAAAATGTCTGTCTGTTCCACGCTAGCGGCCACAATTTTTATCCTACCTCCATGACACTCGACACAAGTGTTTATTAAGTTAATATTTTTTTTTCATCTTAAGCTTTTTGATTGGAAGGGAAAATGAGGTCTACTCGACCAATGAGCGTCGGGCATTATGTATTTATGAATGTATGTATTTATGTCTAGAATCAAGTTCAACACTGCCAGTAAATCCTTCAAGGTCATTAATACCAGCTCCATTGCTCCTGTCGCCTTACACTGCTGAGCTGCCTCAGACAGATCTTGAGACTTTATTGGAGAATGCAGGTTTGAGCAATTGTAATAATTATTACATTACACTAATCATCATCCACCGAGCTAACTCAGTTGGGGTCAGCTTTCCAATCTAACTGCGATGCGACTGAACTTCGATATTTTCTCCAAGTGCCATCTGACCTTCACAACCCATTAGCAATATCGAAGCTCTGTAGTTAAACCACGAGGATTTTATTTTAGGGCTCCAAATTCCTGTAACGACTACCATAGATGTTCGTATGACAACCGGGTCCGACGGCGTAAGTGCTCTCCGAGGCACGGAGGGGTCTCAAAATGTCTTAAAAAATGATCACCCATCCTAAGGCCTGGCTAGATGTTGCTTAACCTTTGCAATGTGTTACATAACACTAATATACAGACAAAATAATATGTAATACTCGATTTTATTTGTGTTTCGTATCTAGGACTTCAAAGAATACTAGAAAAGGATTTTGTTCTAATGCAGGGATTGAAGAATGATTTGAACAGAAAGTTAGCAGAGATTGAGGCCAGCAGACACGTGGCAAGTGAACAATTTAATCTTTAAGAAAGATAAGATAATACGTACAGAAAGAAACTTAATAATTTTATGAGCACAAGAAAGGACAACTTAATTTCCTATATGCACTCTTCTCCAAAAAGCGGCGCAACAAACTCTTGCATCATTTTTTTCAAGACGTTCAGTCTACAATACTTAATTCAAGTATGATTGAAAGCCTCTATAGCTCCTGAACTATCATAGTTACACCATCCGTTATAGTTTTCTTTCAAAGTTCACTATATGGACTAGTCTCAAGTTCTTCACGTCAGCTGTTTATATCTTAGAAGGACGACGACGCCCTGTTTTTGCAAAAAATACTCTTCAAAGCTAAATATCTCGGAAACGGATACTAAAATCAAAAAAATATCTTTTCAACTTCTCAATGTTTTTAAAATACCTATCAAATGATACCCTAAAGTCCGAGGTAGACGCAAGAAAAAAATACAATTCTGGTTTCATGTAGGGGAGGTACCCGAAAAAAATACATTTCTCATAATTTATGCTTTTAGCACTTTGTCAACGTAGTAAACACACATATCCCTGCAAAGTTTCATGTTTCTAGCACTCACCGTTTAGGAGGAAAGCCGAAAACAGACGGACGGACAGATATGACGAAATAAAAAGGGATCCGAAACTTGAACTACGAAACGTTGACTCCTACGGGATGTCTATTGTTTCAGATGTCGAATGCTGTTACCATTGGAGCCCCATACTTGGCACTGAAAATGTATGAACCCTCACAAATGGAGGCTGCTGATGAAATGACTGATCAATATAAAAGAGTTATGAGGTTAGTAGTACAAATTATATTTATAGGGACCCAAAACAAGTCACCTGCCAACCAACGGCTTCGACAAAACAGAAGTTTCCGGGACGACAGTTGAAAATATATTTTTTGGTTTATAAAAAACTGTATCAACTTTTTCCTGAGTGGTAGACAGTTTCACGTCAGTGGTCAGGAATCAAACTCACATCTCTGACACGCAAGACCGACGTTTAACTTCTTGACCATCAGCATGTACCAACATGATTATCAATTTCAGACAACTTCCAACGCGCTCTCTCTCTTTCACCGAGCCTTTTCCCAACGCAATTGGGGTCGACTTTCCAGTCTAACTGCGATTCGGCTGAACTTTGATATTTTCCGTGGAGCGACTGCCATCTGACCTCCACCGCCGAATTTTTGATTTAGGGCTCCAACTACTTCTAACGAGTGCCATAGATGTTTGTATGACAACCGGGACCGGCTTTTTGTGCTCTCCGAGGCACGGAGGGGTCTCAATGGCTTAAGAAATGGTAATTTCCAACACGCTCTCTTTCCTCAGGTTGTTCCCGGGGTCTAGTGTACCAGCCACTCCCACTGGTAGTGACAAGTCCACATCAAGAAACAGCAGGATAATGTTATGATGCAGTAAGTCTAACTATAACTTCTGTGGTTAAAGATCCCATGTGACCCCACGTAATAGGTGGCAAGCCTGTTGTCCTTTCTGGAGTCTAGATATATTTGCCAGAGCACGTTGAGTCAGCATGTGCATCATGTGCAGATGAGGATGACTTTGGCCCCGGAGGTGATGGTGGTGCCCTCATCGTGGTTCAAACAAAATAATATTACCACCATACGTTTAAGTATAATAATAAGTAATCGTTTATGGTTAAATATTTGCAAGATTCATTAACAAATACTTAAGTGATACAAGTCTAGGTGACCTAGAACCGGCTCTTGGTTTATTATTTATTATAACATCTTAAGAAGTGCGCGGCAATAAATGTGACACAGTTCTAAACTAATACAGTTATTGTCCTCCACAATAGCATTGTCTGTCGCTTTAATCGATGGGCCGCCATTTGCTCCATGTTTAAATTTTAATTATTGAAATAAAAAAAATGTAAAATTGTTGTAAGTGTTATTTTTGTAATGAAATCTTTAATAGGAAATAGTCAGTCAGGGACCAGCCATGAAAGCTGATCCTATGCGTTAAATATCCTATTACATTGTACTGTGAACATCTAGCTTATGAAGTAAGTATAACGAAATTAGGTTTTTTTTAAACCCGAAGAGGCCACACTGGTTGTCAAAGTCCGCCGGGCGCCACTGGAAAACCTTCTGGTGCATACCAGAGACGCCCGGAAATGAACGGAACTTGGAACGGACTTAAAAAAAGGTTTTCTTTTTTAAACTATCAATAAAATACCTAACGGCAAAAGGCTCGCCCCCAATAACGTGGGACCAACCAACTTACTGTCGAAATGGAGTTGTAATAAACACTTCAAAGACGTAATTTTGCATGTGGTTTTGGTGTGATTGTTGTTCAATAAAACACACACACACACACATATCACGCTTTTATCCCCGAAAGGGTAGGCAGAGGTGCATAACACACCCACAATTTACCAGTATTTTTAGTCCCACGTAATAGGGGGCAAGCCTATTGCCGTCACCGGGCACATTTATAATGGGTTATGTCCAAAATGGCAGAATGAATTTAATAAAAAGTAGCAGCTACATTGTAATTTCGAAAAAAATAATTGTAACCCGTTGCCTTGCGATGAAATGTTGACGAAAGGCAACAAAATCTTACGTGCAAGCCGCTGTGGCAAAGCCAACTAAAGTCCTGAGCGTCTCGGACTCTAAGGTGCGTATCGGACTAAATGTTCAATAAAAGGTAGGTTTAAATAACTCTTCACTGATTTTTTACAAGCACCTGACCTTAAGGCATTACAAAGGTGTTCTGAAAACTTGTAACTAGGTACTCCTACTACTTATCTTCAAGCTATTATCGAACTGTATAAATTTACAAGTATGTTTCTTCATAATTGGTTCCACCAAGTGCCGACAATGAAAAGTATTAGTAAGTATATTAAGTCACAACTAGTACGAACTACGACCTCGAAAAAAATACGTGTGCAAAACGTAGCTTTTTAATTTAGATACAGAGAAAAAAGTAACAGGGTTACCACTTATTCGTAAGTATTAGTTATACTATAAACTAGCAACCCTTAGCGCAAACTGCGCAAGTAATAATATTTTTTTTTTTTACTTTTTGTCAAATTTCTAATCTTATCGCACCACTTGAGACCACGACCTTTCCAACGGTGTGCCACACTTGACTGTGCGACTCTTAGTTTAGGAGGAGAAGCGGCTTCACTGGCGTATTATATATATAAATATGTGGCATCGGCGGAATACTGGAACGTCACTGAAATAAGCGGTACTCAAATAGACGTTTTTGTATGACAAATTTAAGTTTAAGTGCTGCTCAAGCATTTAAACAGCTCCAAAACATTTGAGTGACGTTTCACTATTCTGTCGTTATTAGACTCGCCCCCTATTATGTGGTATCTATAAAATGACCTTCTGGAAAAATCTGAACAAATTGTACTTTCTAGTTTAATTCAACATTTCAAGGTAGTCACGTATCCTGTCTATCTTGAAGGGACTTTATATATAAAAATTAAACTATTTATTTAAACTATTACACCGTGGTAGTTTCTGGACGTGACAACCCTAAAAATTACCGTTCTTTTGCATTTTAAATAAACAAGCGTCAGTCATTCAATTATGATTCTTTACGCTGTCAACACATTCCTGTTTTTTTTTTATTTTATATCTGAACTGATTTAACTATTACGTACCTAGTAAAACAAATATTAGTCATTACCATCATGTTATCAGTTAATTACGTAGGGCTAATTAATTTTACCTAATCACAAATATTTTCGTCTATTCTATCACGAGTGCTTACACGACTATGTCACAATAAAAATATATTTAAAAAAATGTTTGCCACGGTGAAATTCGGGAAGAAGAACGGAGAAATTGCGAAGAAATTATTTGAAATTCGAACGGTTTCTTTACAAGGGAAGAATAATTATTCTCAACAGGAGAATGTCGAAGAGTTTTTCAAATTCTACAGTGATGATGTTTGTTATGATGAGAGATATAAACCTTTGAATGGGAAGGATTATGACAGATTTATTAGCTCTAGAGCAGCAAGAAGAGAACCGGTTGTCACGAGGCAAATTAGTGAGTAATACATATCATTTTTTTTCTAACTTTAATGTTAGCGGAAAGAAATTATGGAGTCTTGTGTAAATAATAAGAACATGACTCGTGGTCTAGTGGTAACCGACAATGTTAACACATTGCAAAGGTTAAGCAACATCTAGTCAGGCGGTCTTAGGATGGGTGATCATTTCTTAAGACACTGAGACCCCTCCGTGCCTCGGAAAGCACGTTAAACCGTCGGTCCCGGTTGTCATACGAACATCTATGGCAGTCGTTAGAGGTAGTTGGAGCCCTAAATAAAAAATCCGACCGGTCTAACTACAGAACTTCGATATCGCCCATGGGTTGTGGAGGTGAGATGGCAGTCGCTTCACGGAAAATATCGAAGTTCAGCCACATCGCAGTTAGACTGGAAAGCCGACCCCAACTGAGTTGGGAAAAGGCTCGGTGAATGATGATGAAGGACATGTAAAATGATTGTAATTAACGAGTTAAGCATATACTTTTAGGTATACTATTCGGTAAGTATTCATTTAGCCATTAATAAGTCTGCTTTTTCAAGTTTTTATAAAATGTAAACAAAACATTTTTTTCTGTGCTGTTCTCTTTGAGACAGTCTTGATAATGCCTCGTTTAGAGGCGAAACAATTGTCGACGTTTTGTTGTCTTTTTAATTCTGCGAAAAATTAACGCTATTATAAATTTAAAAAGTTTTTCTTAAAACATTTTACTTACCATTGCTTTGTCATGGATTTTCGCCAAGTAACGCCTGTTTCTATCCAAAACATTTTTTTCTTGATTATTATTATTATTTTTAGTGATCAATATTGACCTTATTTATAATTTATTTTTAATGATGAATGAAAAACATTATTTTTTAAATTATATGTACGTAGTAAATCTTTAAAAAAATCGTATTAAAGAAACAGAGTTTTTCATAGTGCAGTGTTTACTAACCGTTATCTATAGGTTAACTACTTATCGACAAAAATTCATCACCGATCATTCAACAGTTTAGTTCAATCACGTGTTTGTAATCAGTGAGGTGTATGATTAATAAAGCAATGGTAAGTATGATGTTCAAACTTTTTCAAATAATAGCATTATTTTCGCTAAAATAGAAGACATTAAAAAAAAAAATTAAATTAACGGAAGACTGTCTCTGAGAGAACAGCTGTTCTCTCTGAGACAGTCTTGAGAATGCCTCGTTTAGAGGTGAAACATATATCGACGTTTTAATGTCTTCTATTTTAGCGAAAATAATGCTATTATTTGAAAAAGTTTGAACATCATACTTACCATTGCTTTGTCATGGACTTTCGCCAGGTAACGACAAAAGCGCACACAACTTGTGAAATTTTTTGTTTTCTATTTTTTTTATTTTTTTATTTTTTTTTTAAATTTAGTTCGTTTATTCCTTTACATTCTTATTTTATACATTTTCAAATACATTTATAAAAAAAAAACAAATACATTTAAAATTATTTATTATTACATTTATACATTTTACAGCCAATAAATTTATCCTGTAAACCTACATAGGTTTGTGTAGGATAAACCGTTCTCTTCTCGTTAACTTCTTCACAAAGTTAGGTAGTTAATACTTGAATACTTACTACATACAAATCAACATAGTGTAACAGTGAGTGTTGAATTTACAATTAAACAGTTTAAAAGTACCCATCATTAGTTATCTGTAAGATATTATCTAGGTAAAAGTAAAAATCTAAAAACGATAAAACCAAGCAAACGCGCACGATGCACCTAGCCCGGCTAAAAGGCAAAAAAGATCAGCCGTAAGCCACACCCACCCCCCGACTATACAGGTTGTTCCAGTTCAAGTCGCTGGTTGTAATATTTTTAATGACAGCCTTAAGATTACGTGCAGTTATATTACTTTTTACTTCGGGTGGTAGCTTATTTATCAATTTGGGCAGTATGTACTCCGAGGTTCTTTTACCGTAGAAGTTCCGAAATCTGGGCATAGTTAGACGCTTATTAGCAATACTTCTTGTAACTATGGTCGTATTATTTGTTTTAGGTATTTGAATTTCCTTTCTGAAGTACTGCTCCACTGAAATACTAAATTCCACTTTTTTATGTATTGGCATCACATCGCAAAACTTAAACAGTCCCAGAGGATCATCTTTATATTTTAGTTTTATTTTGTGTGGTACAATCAATTTAAGCAACACTGTAAGTTAAAGATTTGATCCAAGTACGTCTTGTATGTCCTTCCATAGCTGCTCAAACCATACGCTACAATGCTTTCCACCAAAGCTTTGTACATAGTCAACAACACATCAAAAGGTATTCTATTTTTAATAATGTAAAATTTAGCCAAAATCGCACGCAATTTACTACCGACCCTATCAATATGTCTAGCCCAACTGAACCTATTATCTATTACCAGACCAAGGTAGGTCACATCAGTCACCTTCTCCAGGTAGCGACACTCTGCTGTGCAGACAATCGTGACTGTGAGCTGCGACCTTAACACTAACCTCACTCGGAATACGATTGTGACTTGAGTGGATATGAATGAGTTTTGTCTTTTCAGCGTTCAAGACTAGACCTGCATCGTGCAACCATTTACAGATGGTTGTAAAATCTTTTTGTATATGTTCATTCGCAACGTTTAGGTCACTATTAGCAGCTATCAGACAAGTATCATCTGCAAATTGAAACACAGTGCAGTGCTCAACCACATTTTTGAGGTCATTTACATAGGCTAGGTAGTGCAAAGGACCAAGGACCGATCCCTGAGCTGTGCCTTCTGTGACCTCAACACTATCACTGTGCGCCTTGCCGACTCTTACCTGATAACAGCGATTGGCGAGGTAGTCTTTCCACCATTCAAGAAGAGGGCCACGAACTCCACTGATATCTAGTCGCTGGACTAACTGATCGTGTCTCAAAGTATCGAACGCTTTGCTATAATCAATAAAAACTAGTAGTACGTGTTTCTTGTCGTTTTAGCAACTATTTACTGTATCAGTGAAACGAGATAACAAAAGTGTTGTACTTTTTTTAGGTTGAAATCCGAACTGTTGAGAACATAGGACGTTGTTCGCCGCATAGAATTGTTGAATGACCTCACACACGTACTTTTCAACGATTTTATCGAGCACAGGCAGTATTGTGATAGGGCGGTACTTAGAGTAGTCCTGAGCATTGCCACCTTTATGAATCGGTCTGACAATACCTCTCTTCAGATGTTTTGGATAGCATCCCGTTTCTATAGTGGTATTTATTAGGCGCGCGAAGACTAGACGAAGACTAGACGCTAGACGAACGTTTCACACAACGTTCGTCTAGCCAAAAATAAACAAAAATCCAACCCAAGTCCAAAAATATTCATTCTTTTTTTAAAAACGTGGCTCCATCGATGTTCATCGATGATTTCGCCAATGTTATGGTAATGCTTGATATTTTCCGCACAGAAGAACTAAATACTGAACTAGTTCACGGTACGGGACAAAGAAACGTTGTTCGGTATGTGAGCGTCTGGGAACCCGATTTTGCGGTGCGCCAGAGGTAACCTAACCTCGTTCTCAGCAAGAATCGAACTCAAATGAAACCTTATTCTACGTGTGGCCTGACAAGCACTGCCCGGTTTTTCAACTTTGTATCGCCTCAAATATTAAAAAAAAAGAATATTTAAATATTTCATGCAAATGTATGTATTATTAATTATAATTGAAAAACGCGACGGACGGACAGACAGCCAAATTGTCGTATTAAATATATAGATTAAATAAGCAATTCTGTAATAATTATAAAACAAACTGGCGCATGCATCTTGGCCCGTGTGGTGATTCTTTTTTAATAAATATTATTATTGTACGTAAATACGCTTTATGCATTTGTATGTGACAGCCCTATATCAAAAGGGTCATCAGATCCGAGAAAGGGACCTACAATCTCTTATTGCTATTTCTGGATATAGGACAGTAGGAGCTGATATGACTCGGTGAGGTTACCCGACTGACCCTTCCCTTCATTCCTTTTTTACTTTCATTTACTTATTTCATATTTGACTGAACCTCGTGGGAACTTCAAACAGATAATGGTTGCGTCATGGTCTGTAGGTATAAGTTCGCGAGGCGTAAGCTGAGCTTTGTATTTGTGTGAGTGATCATAAAAAGTACTTAGAGTAAAAATGCTATGTGTACAACACACGTGTATGTAAAAAAAGTTTTTTTACACACACACATTATACGTTCATGTACGTTCACTCACACAAATGCAAAGCTCAGCTTACGCCTAGCGAACTATACCTATCTATTGATAATACTGACGTTATTAACCCTAAAGTTATATCTTAACAAAATAATAACAATACTGACCTTAAGACGGGCGGGCTGGCGGTGGCGTGATAGTAATTCTTGTCACGAGATGTGACTGCAAATTTTAGGGTTCCGTAGTAAAGTCTCGGAATCCTTAAAGTTTCGTCATGTCCATCCGTTTTCGGTTTTCCTCCCAAACGCTTAGTGCTAGAGACATGAAACTTTGCATGAATTAACTACGCCGACAAAATGCTGAAATAAAATTTTGAAAAATATGTATATAATGTACGAATATATATTTTTATTTCTTTCTTCTTTCTTTTTATCTTTGACTACCTCGGTGGCACAATGGTACTATGTACGGACTGCCACACTCGAGGTCTCGGGTTCGATTCCCCGGGTCTGGTGGATAATGTATAATTCTCTTTAGAATGTTATCTAGATAATTATCCCAGAGTCTGGAACTTGTGTCCGGTAAATGGCAATAGGCTCGCCCCCTATTACATGGGACCTAACATAGCTGGCGAGATGTGGGTGTGTTTGCACACATCTGCCTACCCCTTCGGGGAAAAAGACGTGATGCTATGTTATGTTCTTTCTATCTTATGCGTCTCGACACGCACTTGACCGGTTTCTTTATTTTGAATGTTTGCCTAGCACACCGTCTGAGTACGCCATGGCTGGCCCCGTTCTTATTGTAATACATTTAATTTATACAAGAGTTCCTATTATTATTATTCCATATTCTGTATCTATGCTACGAGTAGTAACACCGAAGATAATAGGTGTTATTATAATTACAATCTTAACACCACCATGCACACAAGTGACATAACGCCATCTACTTGGCTTTTTTCTTTTTTATATATTGGGTTCGCCAAATTGACACCACCCGCCTGGTGATAAGTCGTGACGACGTCTAGCGATTGTGGGCCACTCTCACAGCACACAATACTATAGAGAGTGGCCCTCAACTTGACGATCTACTGCTGTGCCTCTTCACGCTCCGTTTAAAGAACCCAGTGTTATTTGTGTGGGAGGAAACACGTGCACAGGCAGGTCGTTCCAGGCCACTATCGTTCGGCAAAGAAACGAACGTTTAAAACGTTCGGTTCTCGGGAACATGCTATCCACTGTGTGGGGTGGGAGTGGCATCTCTGCCCGGCACACGTTGTTCGGGATCGGAAGGAAGAGGGTGGGATCAGATTGAAGAGCTCTTCAGAACACTCGTCGTGGTAAATACGGTAGAATGCGGCCAAGGAAGCTATTGTTCGGCGCTGAGCTAGCGGCTCAATGCTTCCCGTTACCTCCGGACAAAGTTTATATATTACAAAACATTTTTGTAAATAATGCAGATCGAAAAAAATCGTCAATTGGTCAGTTGGTAGAACGTTCCTCCTTGAAAGGGATCTGTCGCTGGTCCGAGTCCAAGACTATAGTGATTCATATTGTAAAATTATAGAAGTATACGTTTACAGAACTAACTGTCTTTCGTTATCTTGTACAAACATAGTTATCCGAAGGTTAAATTGATCTAAGAATGTGAGTTCGGTACCCGCTGTGACCATGATAATGGCATTGACAGATAGGAGTAAAATAATTATCGCAATCGGTCAATAAATGACGACACTCCGAACCTTGCCTACTGTTTATCGTAAATACATAATTAATCTTTTTAGGGTTCTATAGCCAAAGGTTAAAACGGAAAAGGGAATTACTAAGACTCTGCTGTCCGTCCGTTAGTCACCAGGCATAATCTCACGAATCGTGATAGTAAGAAAGTCGAAATTTTCACAGATGATGTATTTCTGTTGCCGCTATAACAACAAATACTAAAAATGTAATAAATATTTAAGGGTTTTGGTACGGAACCCTATGGTGCGCGAGTACAACTCGCATTTGGACGGTTTTATTATACGTTCGCGAACTAGCTCAAATCACAGCCCAAGTAAGCCAAGCCAATAATTCAGTGTTATGGGATGACCCCGCAAATGGTGAAAAATTAAAAAAAATCTACTAAATGGTTTAAAGGAAAAATTCATAAAATACAAAATGTATCTTCAAACGCATCTACGATATCCCATTTTTTTCTAAATCAACAAGAACATTCTGATAATATCGAAATTCCCTTTTGGCAAAGGTTAAGTACCATGAAAAATTCTATTCCGGTTTTAAAAAGAATCCCCCGAGGTGCGAGACCCTCTGTGGCTCAATGTTTAGCCTCCTGCATTGGTCAAGTAGTCCGGGAAAATACCTTTAGCGCTTGGGAACAAATGTTAACCTTCCCTTATAGAATCCTACATGTAAAGAAAAGGTCGTTGACATCTTTGACGGTCTTTGGACCGTCAAAGATGTCAAAGAAAATTGTACAAACAGTTTTAACATTTTAAATTCAAATTCAATCCACATTTCGGCCCCTGATTATTCTCAGGCCAAGAAATTAAAACTTGTAGAGAATAAAGTAAGGGAAGGCGACATCAGTGGGGCGGCAAGGCTACTTTTTAGTAGCGACGTGCTGGCCTTATTCTGTAGAAACTTTGACGGGCTTGCAGAGTAAGCACCCACCATCCGCAGCTGACCTCTCTTTCCCTGATCTTCCGAACAACGATACAGAAAATCTTGAGACTACTGCCAAGGATGTGCGCACAGCTGTTGACTCCTTTCGTTTTGGATCAGCTGGTGGACTTGACGGTCTGACACCACAGCACCTTAAGGATCTGTTGTGTCCGAGCGCTGGGGAAGCTGGTGATGCACTTCTGAGGGAGCTAACAGCTCTAGTCAACCTCATGCTCTCAGGCAATGTGGACAGTGTCATCACAGATATTTTGTATGGGGCCAATTTATGTGCCCTTAACAAGAAGGATGGTGGCATTCGTCCCATTGCCGTAGGTAGCACTTTGCGGCGTTTGGCAGCCAAAATTTGTTGTCGTTTTTATAGTACGGAGCTTACTACCTTTACACATGCCCCCCGTTCAGGACAATTTTGGAAAAATGTAGAAATGTTGGGCAGACTAGACAACTTAATACAAAATTCTTTGTGTAAAATTTTAAATGTAAATATTAATGACCGGGCCTGGGTCCAAGCGTCTCTTCCAGTTCGCTTGGGCGGGCTAGGTATTCGCAAAGTCACAGATGTCAGTCTGCCAGCATTTCTGTCGTCGGCCCATAGCACTGAAGAATTAGTCAGGAAAATTTTGTCAAATACACTGATTGATTCCGAGGTGCGATGCAAGACCGATGCCATAAATGCTTGGAGGATGTCTTGCCCCGACACTGACCTGCCCTCACGCCTAGGCTCACAGCGACTGTGGGATTCACCGCTCTGTAAATTGAGAATTAATACACTAATTGACACTTCTGTCAATATTTCAGAGCGTGCACGCCTACTAGCTGTTGGAGAATAGGAGTCAGGGTTATGGATCCAGGCGCTCCCATCGCCCAACATCGGTACAATGTTGGACGACACTACCTTCCGCATTGCCACTTGCCTTCGGCTGGGTACACCTTGTGTATCCCCGCATCATTGCACCTGTGGAGTAGCCGTCGATAATCTGGGACACCATGGCCTTTCTTGTAGCAGAAGCGCAGGTCGTATACCTCGGCACGCTATTCTAAACGACATAATTCGTAGGGCTCTTTCCACCGCAGGTCTTCCGGCCGTACGCGAACCAAATGGTTTAGCACGAAGCGATGGAAAGAGACCGGACGGTATGTCGTTGCTACCGTGGAAGATGGGAAGGCCTTTGGTGTGGGACGCTACATGCGTTGACACCTTAGCACCTTCACACCTTCTAAGCACATCCGGATGTTCCGGCGCTGCTGCTGCATCGGCTGAAGGCTTTAAACGGCGTAAATATGCTAACCTAGCAGGTGATTACATATGTGAGCCGTTTGGGGTTTAGACACTGGGGTCATGGGGTCCGAGTGCTCGCCGCCTTTATAGAGACATTGCTAAACGTCTAATCGATGCTTCTCAGGACCAGAAGGCTGGCTATTTTCTGGCCCAAAGAATAAGTATCGCCATCCAACGTGGCAACACAGCCAGCATTCTGGGAACCTTCCCAGTCGGCAATGACGCGGAGGATTTTTTAAACGATATTTCGTAATGTAAATATTTTTAGTCTATAATTATGTTTATTTTGTATATTGTAATTCTTATTGTAAATATTAGAATAAAACAAGTTTAAATGTTAAAAAAACATTTTAGGACCTATTTTCAGACCTACCAAATATGCACAAAAAAAATCATAACAATCGTGCAAGCCGTTTCGGGGGAAACACTGAATATTCTGTATATCCTACTAATATTATAAACCCGAAAGTTTGTGAGTATGTAAGTATGTAAGAGTATGTAAGTATGTAAGTATGGATGGATGTTTGTTACTCTTTCACGTAAAAACTACCTTATGGATTTTAATGAAACTTTACAATAATATAGCTTATACATCAGAATAACACATAGGCTACAATTTATAAAGATGTGTGAATTGTTCAAAATATGACGCGGCGCGACGGGAACGGGAAAACATCCAAATTACCTAACGCGGACGAAGTCGCGGGCGACCACTAGTTATTTATATTAGTAATAAAGTATAGTCTGTATTCTAACTTTTTCTCAAATAATTTTACAATATGAATCTCAAAAACCATATTATTTGGCTGGGTTTGAACCCGTGACTGTTCCTATTCCAGCAACCGCTACTCGTTAGTTCGAGACTTGCCCAAGACTATAGTTTAACAATAACCTCCGAGATCAGTAGTTAGCTTTAGGAGTTTGTCACTAACCACTAGACCGCACAGGCTACCATCAAGCTTGAAACACACTTCACATACGACATATGCCACGCGACGTGGGAAACATCGACACACTGGTCCTACATCTTAGGACGTCTGTTGATTACATTATCTACGCGTGTGACAGTGTCGTACGCGTGGGATAGCATGGGTACACGCGAATCTGGCGCGGTGACGCGTAACACAGCGTGGTGAATGACCAATGTGATCGTTACCATACAAATTGTATAGGCCAGATCCTGTTCAAATGTCATAATGCGTGGTGTACGTCGCATGTGAAGGATGAGTTTGACCGTCCCTTTACTTTTTGCTGTCTAACGAGAAAATATTTTGCCTTTGACGACCTTTGTCTAATAACAGTTGGGTTACTTTATGAAGGTAGATAAGGGCGTAAAAACATGGTGAAACATTAATGTAAACATCTTAAATCTTATCACGACATTGAGAACATTAAGCGCTGTTCACATTAATCGAATGTGGTCGCATAGACAGTAGCTGGAGACTAGCGAACTTTCATTGGCCGATTTTTGAATCTACCAATGAGATTTTTGCGACAGAGCAGACTTGCGAATTCTCATTGGCGGATTCTCAAATCACACAGACACATATCACGCCTATATCCCCGAAGGGGTAGGCAGAGGTGCATTACACACCCCCAATTTGCCAGTATTTTTAATGCCACGTAATAGGGGGCAAGCCTATTGCCGTTACCGGGGACATTCATAATGGGTTATGTCCAAAATGGCCGAATGAATTTCACAAAAAGTAACAGCTATATTGTAATTTAAAAACCGTTGCCTTACGATTAAATGTTGATGAAAGGCAACAAAATGTGCTAGCCGCTATGGCACAAGCAAATAAAGTCCTGGGCGTTTCGGACTATTCTCAAATTAGCCAATGAGAATTCGCAAGTCGGCTGTCTATGCGCAGTTCACAAGTTATGTTCGGTGGAGACTCGGCTTTACGCACCTACCTACTTATACTTCTAATAACATCTTGTTACAGCATCCCTCGCGTATGACGTCGGTAAACAGATGATATCGTTAGCTGAGGGAATGCCCAACGAGGCTGTGTTTCCTTTCAAACGGCTATTACTGGAGACTAGATCTGGTGGAACATTGGAGCTTAGTGGAACAGATTTGAGCGCTGCACTGCAATATGTTCCATCTCATGGGTAAGATAAGGTTACCATCTCTATCAGTCTATTTGTTATTCCAAATTAACTGCGTCTACGTTTCACTAAATGCATATCTGTACTAATATTATAAAGCAAAAGAGTTTCTTTGAACCCGCTAATCTCAGGAAGTACTGGTTCGATTTGAAAAATATTTTTTTTGTTGAGAAGTGAATTTATCGAGGAAGGCTATAGGCTATATAACATCACCCTAAGATCAATAGGAGTGGAGCAGCAGTGTGATACGTTTACAAAACGGGGAAAAATATTTATTTTAAGAACTTTCGTTGCGTGCGCTGGCCAAACGGTTAATGTTATGTTACAATAATGTACTAAAGAATTGTTCCTCTTTAAAAGTTCTAAAAAAAAGTCCGAGGCAGCATATATTTATCTGTTACGGTTAACTCACTATTTGATATTTTATGGAAATAAATTTTCGTTCTAAAATAATTATTTGCGAAGCTAGATGTTATTACGGGTGACGCGACGGGAACAATAATCACGGGAATGGGAAAAATTCCAAATTATAACGCGGACGAAGTGAGATAGTGAGAGTATGAGTAAGAAAACAGACTGAGGGTTACATAAAAACGCTATCATGATCGCTGTCTGTTTGTACCGCTAGTCCCTGCATTGGCTTTTCAGACTTTTACTGGTAAATAGCTGATACTTTAAAGAGTAACGCTACTTTTTATTTCGGAAATTAGTTCCAGTTATTAGGAACCGTAACAGTAATTGCACTCGGGTGTTATAATAATATTCCATGTCATGACTAAGATTACGAACATAACCTATAATCGAAGATTCTTGTCCCAAAGGCTACCAGACCTTCTAACCGAAGTCCGTAACTTCCAAGAGCTTCTCCACCGGCCGCCGAAGCTTCCTCGCGATGTCCTGGTCACCAATGGCAGTCAGCATGGCATCTACCAGTGCGTGGAACTGCTAGTGGAACACGGGGATCCGGTTATTACCAGTGAGTTCACGTATACTGGAATATTTAGTGCGGTGAGTGGATGTATATTACCTATTCTAATGTAATGACTGAATGAATAATTCCGCCTGTTTCTCCGAAAGGGTAGTAGGGATATTGACCTAAGTTTTGACAACTTAAAGACCGTTGAAGAAACTATTTCAAAGGACTACTACAGAGTACATATTATAGACTACATTAAAGATAATGGTCATGATTTATTTACAATAAGAATTACAATATACATAATTAACTATATACTAAAAATATTTACATTACAAAATATCGTTTAAAAATCCTCCGCGTCGTGCCACGTTGGATAGCGATACTTATTCTTTGGGCCAGGAAATAGCCAGCCTTCTGGTCCTGAGAATCATCGATTAAACGTTTAGCAATGTCTCTATAAAGGCGGCGAGTGCTCGGACCCCATGACCCCAGTGTCTCAACCCCAATCGGCTCAAATATGTAATCCCCTGCTAGGTTAGCGTATTTACGCCGTTTGAGGCCTTCAGCCGTTGCAGCAGCATAAAGATTCTGGGCTCCGGCTTCAACGCAGAGTACTCTATTAACAGAAGTAAATTAAAGAGCAATCCAGGAGTTTCTTGCTTGTTCTACTCCTTGAAGACTGCCTTTTGGAAGGCGGCGGTAGATATGATTTTTTACAAGTCCTTACCCGTGAGGACCGCTTTGAAGTTTTGATTTTAAAATGAAATAAAGATAGGTAGGTGCTTACTTTTACTTTTAACAATTTGTTTTATTTTATAGTTGATGGTTTCGATTGTCGGCACTTGGTAAAACTTATAGTAATACATGTTCACCAAACACTTGTACCTACACCGTTTCACTTTTATTTAATTTACAACACTTTTATTTAATTTAATTTACAATGAGTTCAACAATGGCTTGAAGATATGTTATACAGTGTAGTAAAATACTGGTTTAATAAATATGTAAAGTGGACAACAACCTTGGATAATGCTATAAAGCGAAACCGGTCAGGTTAAATCCTGTATCTATACTAATATTATAAAGCTGAAGAGTTTGTTTGTTTGAACGCGCTAATCTCAGAAAGTACTGGTCCGATTACAAAAAATCTTTTTAAGTTATGTAATACATTTATCCAGGATGGCTATAGGCTATATAATATTACGCTACGATGAGTAGGAGCGGAGCAGCAATGATATATGTTTCAAAAACGGGGGAAAATTATTTCTTTTGTGAGCTTCCGTGGCGTACGCTGCTTAAATGGCTAAAGTAACGTTAAAATTATGTACTACGAATTTATTTGCCTTAAAAAGTCCTATAAAAAGTCCGCCATCGCATTTATCTACCTCTTAGGGTTAACGCACTATAACGTAATTTATAGCAATCAAAATTGATTCAAAACAATTCATGGTTTGCGAAGCTATTTTTATGCTTACGATATTAATCCTTATCCAAACAAATACGCTATACGTCATAAGAATTTAATTTAAAACAAATTAGTCCTTTACATCATTTGATTTCAACGAATATCTTAAGAGATATTATAGATTTAGTCAAAAAGTACACTATTTTGAAGGCGGGCGACGACGTTAGAGTGCGCACTGCGCATGCGTGAGTTGACTGCCGGCCGTCGCCTGTTAGGTCTACGAGGTGCCATACCGCGCGGCTCAGACGCGTGGTCGGCTCCTTACGGTAGTGTTGTGTGCGAACTCTTATTATTACGAGTGTATTTTGTTTTGCAATTTCTCTAAAAACTTAGGTACTTCGTCTTCTTTCTAAGTCTTTTTATTTAAGTAGTTTATATACATAGTACCTAAATAACTCAATCTACACGGCACATTTTTTACGGCGTTGCCGCGGCCGCCCGCAACACAGTCATGGGGCCCGCCTGGGGCCAACCACCCCAGGAGGCTGCCCCACATGTTGCGCATAATCCTGATGTGGGATCGCCGCTCCGGGTGGTAACCGGTGTGGGGTAACGGCGGCCTTGCATCAGGGGGGTTTGGGAGCCCTTCCGTCCGGCGGGTCGGCTCCGACCTAACCACACGGTTCTAGACAAAGCTAGCCCCTACGCTTTGTCACTTACTGCTGCACCAAATGTCGCCCTGTCTTCACGCTTCTTCTTCAAAATCTACAATGGCAGTGCAACAAAAAAGAAATAAACGTTACACAGCGGCCCTAGGAAACCCCACAACTTCACATTTCGAGGTGGAGTTCACTAACGTCCGTGGACTCCATGCGAACCTCGATACCGTCCACCACCACCTTGAGACGGCACGGCCCGCTGTGATGTTCCTCACGGAGACACAAATACGCCGCCCTGACGACACGTCTTACCTGTGTTACCCCGGCTATGTCATCGAGGAACAATTTCGAGACAAAGCCGGGGTGTGCGTGTTCGTTAGGGCGGATGTTTGCTGCCGCCGGTTGCGCTGCCTAGAGAACCCCTCCAATTCCGTCCTTTGGCTGCACGTAGACCATGGCTCTATGAGCCAGATCTACGTGTGCGTCTACCGATCCCACACAGGGGATTCTGAGACAACAAAGCTCTTCCAGTACCTCAGCGAGACGGCTGATGAAGCGCAGGTGCGGTTCCCGAACGCTGACCTAGTGTTTCTGGGGGACTTCAATGGCCATCACATTGAATGGCTGGGGTCCCTCAAGACTGATCATGCGGGTAGAGCCGCCCATGCGTTCGCTCTCTCCCACGGTCTGACCCAGATGGTATGCGGGATCACCCGGATACCAGACAGGTCAGATCACGCGCCCGCTCTGCTGGATCTACTGCTGACGAGTCGCCCAGCCCAGTACAGTGTTTCCGTAGGAGCCCCACTGGGTAGTTCCGACCACTGTGTTGTTCACGCTGGCATGAAGGTGTCACCTCCTGCACGTCCTGTGCAAACGTCACGACGACTATGGCACTACTCGTCAGCGGATTGGGACGGTCTACGCGATTATTTTGCGTCCGTCCCCTGGAGCCAGCGCTGCTTTGTAGGAAAGGCTCCTTCGGATAGTGCTTCTGCTATTGCTGGCGAGATCAGTTTAGGGATGGATTATTACATCCCTTTCACTGATGTCGCCAGTATCCGCAGAGCCCGTCCCTGGTTCGGGCGAGATTGTGCCAAAGCTGTTCGACAAAAACAGTCGGCATATCGCGCCTGGATCAGGGCCCGGGCTGTGCGCGACCCAAACGTGGGCCACCTCAAAGCAGCGTACAACCGGGCCACAAAGTCGAGTAAGAGGGCCTTTAAGAGAGCGGATGCCCAGCGCGTCGCGCGGCTTGGTCAGGAGCTCACTTCCCATCCCACGGGCAGCCGTGGATTCTGGCAACTGGCCAAAGCCGTGCAATCTAACTTTTGTCAGCCCTCGCTGCCACCGCTGCGTTACCCAGATGGAACACTGGCTCACAAAGCCCAAGAGAAAGCGGATATGCTCGCAGACCTCTTTGCGGCTAATTCCCGGGTCGACGACCGTGGCCTGCAGCCCCCCGCCATCGCCAACTGTGGCCACACAATGCCTGATATTGTTATCAGGCAATGTGATGTACGGGCAGTGCTGCGGTCACTCGACACGCGGAAAGCCAGTGGCCCTGACGGCATTCCGGCGGTGGTGCTACGAAAATGTGCAGCTGAGTTGTCTCCAGTATTAACGCGTCTGTACCGCCTGTCATACTCTTCAGGGCTCGTGCCGGAGGTCTGGAAGGAGGCGAACGTACAACCGATCCCCAAGAAAGGGGATCGGTCCGATCCAGGCAACTATCGACCCATAGCTGTCACCTCAGTCATTTGCAAGGTGCTTGAGCTCCTTATAAATAAGCAGCTCATGCAATTCCTAGAGGATCACTCGCTAATCAATGATCGACAATACGGCTTCAGGCCAAAGCGATCAACGGGTGATCTTCTGGCATTCGTAACGCATGTCTGGGGTGGGGCTATGGAAAGGCACGGCGAGTCCTTGGCTATTAGCCTGGACATCGCCAAAGCCTTCGATAGGGTCTGGCATGCTTCGCTCCTTTCCAAGCTTCCGGCATATGGTCTACCTCCTCAACTGTGCAGCTGGATTGCCAGCTTTTTAAACGAGCGCCGAGTGCGGGTCCTCTGCGATGGCCAGGCTTCTCGCTTCTTGCAAGTGAATGCCGGGGTACCGCAGGGGTCCGTACTATCACCAACTCTCTTTCTTCTGCATATCAATGATATGCTATCCCTCGGGAACATTCATTGCTATGCAGATGACAGCACACTGCACGGGAGTTACTCGGTTCGTACGACGGCGGGGCGATCTGAGATTGAGGAGGAGAGACGACGACTCGTGGCTGATCTCGACCGTAACCTCGACAGTATCTCTCAATGGGGTACCGAGAACCTGGTCGAGTTCAATGCCCGCAAAACACAGGCGTGTGCATTTACTGCGAAGAAATCCCCTTTCCTTCCCCTACCCTCTCTTCAGAATGCATTATTACCAATGAAGGACAACCTTGATATCCTTGGCATAGACGTTCGTCGAGAGCTCAATAATAAAAACTACATCGAAAGATGTATAGGGCTAGCTTCGCGGAAACTAGGAATACTGAATAAGGTAAAGAGATTCTTTACACCGGACCAGAGGTGTCTGCTGTAAAAGACGCAGATTAGACCCTGCGTCGAATACTGCTCTCACCTCTGGGACGGCTCCGCGAAGTATCTGCTGGACGCTCTCGACGCTATGCAGCGACGGGCTATCCGTATTATTGGTTGTCCGGAGGTAACGGGAAGCCTTGAGCCGCTAGCTCAGCGCCGAACAATAGCTTCCTTGGCCGCATTCTACCGTATTTACCATGGCGAGTGTTCTGAAGAGCTCTTCAATCTGATCCCACCCTCTTCCTTCCGATCCCGAACGACTCGTGCCGGGCAGAGATGCCACCCCCACACAGTGGATAGCATGTTCGCGAGAACCGAACGTTTTAAACGTTCGTTTCTCTGCCGAACGATAGTGGCCTGGAACGCCCTGCCTGTGCACGTGTTTCCTCCCACATATAATCCTGGGTTCTTTAAGCGGAGCGTGAAGAGGCACATCAGTAGGTCGTCAAGTTGAGGGCCACTCTCAATAGTAATGTGTGCTGTGAGAGTGGCCCACAATCGCTAGACGTCGTCACGACTTACCACCAGGCGGGCGGCGTCAATTTGGCGAACCAAATATTAAAAAAAAAAAAAAAAAAAAAACACATCTTTGTAAATAATAGAGAATATATTAGAAGATATAATAGAGAAACTGTTGTAGGGAGGCTTTATGAACGCAATAAAACCCAAAACAAACATGGTTTTTAGAATTTTGTCTGTTTGTCTGAATGTTTAAACACGCTAACCTCAGAAACGGCTTAACCGATTTGAATTTGCGGTTTGGTTTTCAATCGCTTCATAAATAAAACAGTTATGTAGATCTAAAGTAACACGCAGGCGGAGCTGCGGGCAACAGCTAGTATTAAATAAAAGTGAAACGGTGTACAAGTGTTTTTTGTTAGCATGTATTTGTTTTGTTTTGTTTGTTTCTCGTTAAGTTTGCAGAACAACAAACTACAGTCACTTGGTCCCACGTAATAGGGGACGAAACTATTGCCAGTTTCGGTACGCTGGGTACTTTAACCAGAACCTCATCCATGAGAAGGTGATATCTAAAATCCTACTCTCTTTTCCAGTTAAGACCTTACCAACCAGAAATAATCGGTATACCAGAAGACGAAGACGGTCTAATCCCAGAACAATTAGATTCTATGCTTGGGGAACGTCAACGTCGAGGGTTCAAAATGCCCAAGATGCTATACGTCATTCCCACTGGTAACAATCCCACGGGAACATTGATACCTGAAGATAGAAGGAGACAGATATATGAGCTGTCTTGTAAATACGACTTTATAATTGTTGAAGATGACCCCTATATGTTTTTGAACTATAGTCATGTAAGTAAATACCGTCACTTATTTATTGATAAATTTACTGAATGTAGGAACGCACGGTTTCTCTTTACTGTTTTACTGGAAAACTGTGGGTGTGTTGTAAGTTTAACCCATTGAGCAGATATAAATATAGAGGTTACTCCTTTATGTCGTAGAAGTAGATGCAAAGGGAATCCCAGCGAATATCTCTAATAATCTCTTTACGACTTGCTTAAAGACCTCGGATTGCGAAAAGCTTCAGTAAGCTCTTTATTAGAACGAATATCCGAAGCGTCACTGTTAGGATCTTACCAGATTTGGCTAGGTAGAGGGGGAAATGTCGCATGGTGAAAGTGAGCGCTGAATAATCGCAAGGAGACCACCATCCATGAAGTGCTTAGTATAACATCTCTATATTGCAGAAACAAATCCCATCGTTCCTATCCATGGACACTCACGGTCGTGTGATCCGGTTGGACTCAGTATCGAAGGTTGTGAGCGCGGGTCTACGCGGCGCGTGGGTCACCGCTCCGGCGCCGCTGTTGGAGCGACTCGTACTACATATGCAAGCTGAACTGTTACATTCTTGCACTTTGGCACAGGTAAAATACAGCACAGAATAATAAAAGAAAAATAATACTATACAGTGTGTCCCTCACTAGATCGAAAGCATCTTAAATATACTTTGAAGAAATACCTTTACAATTTTACTGGAATAAGACTTTATTTTGATTTTGAAAATGCGCGGCCGGGGAAAACTGAACGTTGGTCGGCCCGGGCGGCCCTCTAATGACATCAAAACTGCCATATCGAACATCGCCAGTTACCGCATCTTTAGTTATAACTAACTAGCTGATCGCCGTAGCTCCACCCGCGTGATTTCCCGGTTCCCGTGGGAACACAATACCGGGATAAAAAGTAGCCTATGTTACACAGGGTGAATGTAGCTTTTCAATGGTGAAAGATTTTTTTAAATCGGCACAGTAGTTTTTGAGTTTATTCATTACAAACAAAAATACAAATCGTTCCTCTTTATAATAGTAGTATAGATTGTGGACTTATTGAAGAACCAATTACACCTGTACCAGTTTTATAGTCCACTTATTTAAAACAACAAACCTCAAGAAAACGATTTAAACTTCATTCATTGATTTTGGAAAATTACTGTACAGTAATTTACCTATTCATAAATTTTTGAAAAGACAAGCTTTCGATGAACTGGTATTATTACCTACTTACATATGTATATATAGTATATGCTATTACTTGAGATTGCGGAAGAAACGCGTAATTCGAGTCCCGCTATCTTCACAGTTATTTTCCCACTTTCAGTCAATCCTGCTCCAACTGCTGAAAGACCGTTCATCTTTGGCTCATCATTTGAAGGGTGCTCGCCTCTTATACCATGAGAGGCGAGATGCGTTACATGCTGCACTGGAACCCATATCCGATATTATACCATACTGCTTACCCAAAGCTGGGTTGTTTTTCTGGGCAAGAGTCAATGGTGTGTCTGATGTTTTTAATATGGTAAGTAATATACACACATTCACGCCTATATCCTCGAGGTGGAAGGCAGAGGTATAGTGGTTGATTTATGATGACACAGTGAAACTTGCTTCACGTAGAGATTATGGAAGACATTTATTTACAAACTGGCGGGCACCTGCGGCTTCGCGCCCCGGTTATAGATTAATGGTTCTCAGTTCCCGCGGGAACACATTCCTGGGATGAAAAGTGGCCTATATTATACCTCATTACATCAGCTATTTATCGGTAAAAGTCCAGTTAAAATTGGTCCAGCTGTTCCAGATATTAGGGGGAACAAATAGATAGACAAACAAAAAGATGAAAATTTAAAATTTAAGTGGTTATTATTCTTTTTTATTTTTATATTGGGTTCGCTAAATTGACGCCGACCGCCTGCCGCCCGCCGCCACTCTCACAGCACACAATACTATAGACTATAGAGAGTGGCCCTCAACTTTACGACCTACTGATGTGCCTCTTCACGCTCCGCTAAAAGAACCCAGGATTATATGTGGGAGGAAACACGTGCACAGGCAGGGCGTTCCAGGCCACTATCGTTCGGCAGAGAAACGAACGTTTAAAACTTTCGGTTCTCGCGAACATGCTATCCACTGTGTGGGACATCTCTGCCCGACACGCGTTGTTCGGGATAGTAGTATGCAATGTACTTTCATATGCATGCAGTGAAAACCTGCCTAAGTAATTTGAAATTACAGAAAGACACTTCAATTTTATTTATCTGTATGGACCTTTACCTCCATTATGTCGGTACTTACTAACAATAGTTTCAAAAGATCGTAAAAAAAATCCTAGACGTCATTGCCGAATGGGTATGGGAATGTTCCTCGAATATAATGCTGCCTGCTTTGGATGGCGATAGGTACTCATTCTGTGGGCCATATCCAACCTTCTGGTTCTGAGATGCATCGAACAAATTATTTTACTCACCCAGGAAAATATAGTTGTAGACAAAGAAGCGTAAAAAATACTGTTGCCTTTTTAATGATTCCGATGGATTCCCAGTTACTTACCTACAATTCGTTGGTTTATTATTCTATTATTCCAGGTATTCCGCACAGCACTACAGCGTGGTCTCATGCTGATACCCGGCCATGCTTTCCAGTACGATAGTAACGCCCCCTGTCAACACATACGGTTAACATTCAGTAGAATACCTCTCGAAGACATGGAACTAGGAGTACAACGTCTAGCGGAGCTTGTGCGAGACGAGCAGCTAGTGAAAACAAAAAGATATGCTACTGAAGGATAGATGGCGCTGTGTTACATTTACAATAATTATGTAGTTTTATGCCATGAAAAGATAGATGGCGCGTTACTACATTTAGAATTATGTATTTAGTTTTAATTAAGTGTGGATGTTGTATCTTGTATTTATTAAATAGGTTAGGAAAAATACTTGAAATTAGTTTGTGAATATTTCAGGTTATAATCTAAGAGTAGGTAAGTAAAAAGGTTAAGATTTTTCTTCTACAACAATTTAGCTACATTTTTTTAAATCTTGACTCAATGTTGATATAATAAGATGATGCAAATGGCATTGTAATTTAAAAGATTCTTTAGGTGATGGACAAGTCTTTATTGACCTTGCTCGACTAAAGAGATATTTGTCAATCGTTAGGCTTTTCTGTCGTTATTGTTTCATCCATATTCGTAACTAAGTTTTCCTAACTAGCTACATAAATGGTAAGTATAAAACGAGAAAAAAAATCATGTCGTTAGCTGGTTACAAAAACTGAGTTACGAATATGGATGGAACCGGAATTATTATTGTGACTGTAATTATTATTACTAGACTTATGTTTATTTGATAAGGTATAAGTAATTAAATTAGGATTTATTTGAGGACTATTGTATACTCGATCGAGTTTTATTTAGAAGTAATATTTTTTTTATTTAAGAGCCATCTAGCGTCGAGTAGCAAATATAATATGTTTTTACTTACTAGATGGCGCTGTAATACTTTAACTTTACTAATATTGTATGACCTAATAATCTAGGACTAATATTTTTACGTTGCTTGTTACCAGTAATAAAGCTATGATATTTCTAATAAATATGTTGTTACTATGCAAAGATTTTGTAAGAATTGTTATAAGGTAATTATTATTATGCTACCTACAATTTTTTAACTCGTTACAATAATATCGATTTTTATTTCAATTAAATATCTCCATGGAAAATAAATATCTTGGACATTCTCACACAACGTCATCTAGCCCAAACTAAGCTATAAGCTCGTGCTATGGCATCTAGACAACTGATAAACATACTTATATATTTCTAAATACATACATTGCTACTGACATTATGAAGTTGAATACTTCGAAATTATGAACATTAGAGACAGAGTAGTTAGGAATTGTGATTGTTAGGATGATAAATGTTAGGAAGAACATTTTCGGATTTCCAATTATCGGGAGTTGAAAATTTAGGTGAACTTTGGCGCACCCGATTAAAACATTACACTTATTTTATTTTGTTCTTTAATATCATAATTTATTGTTTTAGTAGCGGCTGTACGCAACTGTACTTGCATTGCAAGTACAGTTGCGTACGTCTCTGACTTGTTTGTTGTGAAGTCCTGAGAAGCATTGATTAAGCGTTTAGCAATGTCTCTATACGCGGCGGCGAGCACTCGGACCTCATGACCCCAGTGTCTCAACCCCAAACGGCTCAAATATGTAATCACCTGCTAGGTTAGCATATTTACGCCGTTTGAGGCCTTCAGCCGATGCAGCAGCAGCGCCGGCACATCCGGATGTGCTTGGAAGGTGTGAAGGTGTTATGTGTGAAGGTGAAGATTAGATTATATCCTACATTAGACATGTGGTAGTCTTGATCTAGATCATGCTAGAATCTCTAAATCTTTTTTTTTAAAGTCTGTTTTTCATAATCGCCTTGTTTACCACTTTAGTCTTCGTAATTACAAATACATAAAACATACAGAAGAAAGTAATTATCGTGTCGAATGAACATTCCTAATAGATAGTGTACGAATTGTACGACGTTTGATTCCACACCATTTGGTTGCACAGAGTAAACTTGAAATGTAGAGAATTTTAAATGACGTCTAAATAGTACATCGTGATAATAGACCCGAAAAAGTATTCGACCGAAGGCCAGCACTGACGTCGTCGCCGCAAATCGAAAACACCGACCAAGTGCGAGTCGGACTGACGCAGAAAGGGTTCCAAAACGACAAAAAAATCTCCTTTTTTTTTGTATGGGAAAAATTAATATTTATTATATTCTGTTTTTTAGTATCTGTGAAAACTTCAACTTTCTAACTATCACAGTTCGCGTTTACAGCGGTGCTGCTGATTTGCTACACGCGTACGGCTACGAGTTAATAGGTAAGCTACGCAACCGACGCGGATGCGGAGGGATGAAATGTCCTAAATCTTCTTCTTTCTTATCCGTTCTTCTTTGTCATTCGTTTGCCTCGCTAAAACTCGATAACGGCTACCAACTTTCCTAATTTTGGTCTTACATCATTATCAATCAGACATCATTAATTAAAATAATTATTATAGTATAATTATTTATATTCAGTATGTATTTAGAAATATATTATCCGTGCCTCGAAGAACACGTTGTCATACGAACATCTATTGCAGTCGTTCCGGGTATTTGGAGCCCTATAATAAAATCCTCGTGGTCTAACCACAGAGCTTCAATATCGCCCATGCGTTGTAAAGGTTAGATGGCAGTCGCTCCACGGAAAATAAATATCTTGGACATTCTCACACAACGTCATCTAGCCCAAACTAAGCCATAAGCTCGTGCTATGGCATCTAGACAACTGATAAACATACTTATATAGTTCTAAATACATACATAGAAAACACCCAAACTCCGAAACAAACATTTGTGGATCACACACATATTAGATTCTACCCGGGAATCGAACCCGAGACTCCGGAGTCGAAAGCTGATGCACTACCGATCACGCCACCGAAGCATTTAAAATATCGAAGTTCAGCCACGAGCAGTTACACTGGAAAAGCCGATGTTATCTGGGTTGGGAAAAGGCTTTGTGGATGATGATATTAATGAACATAATGTGATCTCTATGTCCCACACTACACTGTGTATACTCTCTCATTATTAGCGCAAAGAGTTGTTTTATTCTGACGTCGATGAGTTAGCGTACAATTTCCCATATACTTCGCCTCATCATCGTTTTACAAACAAAATTCTACCTTACTGAATCATCATTAAATTCAAATTTAAACACCAAAGACTATTCGGAAAATAAGACAATCGTGTCGTTGTAAAATAAACTTTATTGTAGTGAGATAAGGTTGTAATCTAAATATGGTTTGTTAATGGTTCTTTAAACGTCCGATTGCTCTGAATTAAGGAAATAAGCAGTTTTAATTGCTACGCGATTATTCGAAAGCAATTTGGCGTTTTGTCGCGTCGTGGTAATTAGTCGGACATAATTATATTGGAGATGATTGTGCCGGCGGCGTTGACACATTTCTTTATTTTTCATCAGGACAAATAAAATGTATCATGCGCTTAGTAGGGCAGTATAGATATATCTTACCAGAGCCGCTTGGGTCCCTTAACTCTCTATTATAAGATACACAAACAACAAAAGTACTAGGAGTACAGAACTACAAAAGAGCACTCGCCAACTCTTATCTCGCTCAGCTTGGTTTATTCAAAATGTGTTCGAAGAAGTTTTGTTCAGAAACCGTTCACCTTTGATCGTGCTTAAAAAATGTCATATAGATTCTTCTGCTTTGATGAAGTAGACAGAGCTGTTTATTGTACCCATATTTCGTTAGTCACATTGATTGTGAGGCCATCTTTTATTATAAATGACACGAACCTCGAATAAAATACTAGGACTACAGAACTACATAAGCACTCTCGAAATCTCATTCGAATCTCGATCCGTTTAGTTTATTTAAATGTGTCAACAGGTGCACCGAGTACAGATGAAAATGATTGTCCATTATAAAAGACACAAACCTCAAATGAACCAGTAATACATAACAACATAAGAGCCTTTAAGATTAGAGAGACTGACCATCATATTATAAAGTACCATGGGCAACAAAGGAGCTATTTTTATATAAAGTGGCTCTCTTTACTTCTTAATTTTAAAATAATTATATTGTTATTGTATTTTCTTTGCTTACGTTACATACCGATCTATTGCTACTAAAAATGTAGCAATAGTACGGTGCATTGTGCTTACCGGACTACTGCGAATAAAAAGTAGCATTAGTTCGGTATACCGGACTAACCACCGGACTACTGCGAATAGGCCGCTCACACTATATACAACCAACCCTTTGAATACATATAATAAAATTGTAAGTGGTCGATGTCTGTACGTCGACGATATAATAGAGAAACTGTTTGTGAACGCAATAGAACAGAAAACAATGGTTTTTAGAATTTTTGTCTGTTTGTCTGAATGTTTGAACACGCTAATCTCAGAAACGGCTTAACTGATTGGAATGTTTTTTTCAGTAACGCGTTGTAGCTTATTCAACTTAACATTTAAGGTTGTTTTATTTCAATCGGTTTATAAATAAAAAAGTTATGTCGATCTAAAGTAAAACGCAGGTGGAGCTGCGGGCAACAGCTATACATACTCGTAATAATTCAGTAACTGGTGATTAAGAAAACTATAACACGCAGGCAGAGCTGCAGGCAACAGCTAGTTTATAAATAAAACACCAAAATAAGACGTAATAGCATTTTTAACAGATTAAACAAAAATAAAAAGAAATCTACTCGCAGTACTCCGGATTACAAATCTGGATTACAAAGACCCGGATAATAAACTATTAATATACACCAAAGGTAGTATTTAGACAGAAAAAAACGTTTTTAACACCCGCCATGTGTATTCAATCAGTATCAGATTATATACACACTCGAGTTGCACAACATACTCCAAAACATTGCAAAAAAACCTATTTTGTGTCAAAATTGACGCCTTTTCAAAATACAATCCAAAACCAAGATAAATTTACACTTCATAAACAACATTTTCTTATAAATTTCTTTAAAATTAAAATTTTACAACGGCACATATAACTTTGTTTAGTGGTTAACTTGTATTTGTTTTCACGGATTAAATTTTAAACAATAATCTAAGACTCTATTAGTATGCAATAGGTACTATAATTGTATAACACGTTGGGTTATAAAGGTTGTACAATTCACATCATTCATGTGAATTGTATGTGTTTATGCTAGGAGCAGATATATTACACAAAGAAACTTAAGATTCTCCGTAAACAATGTGAGAGATGCTTTGATAATGTGCGCACGAGTGTAAAAACTGCTTATTATTAAGTAGACTTAACTAGCTGACACCTGCAGCTCCACCTGCATAGAAACTACAGGGTAATGAGACAGACAAACCGACACAAATCACATCATTATCCTTAAAGGTAGTATTTAATTAGAAAATAATTAAGTTTTGACTTAATTTTTTGACTGCTTCGGTGGCGTGGTCGGTAGTGCATCGGCTTTCGACTCCGGAGTCTCGGGTTCGATTCCCGGGTCGAATCCAATATTTGTGTGATCCACAAATGTTTGTTTCGGAGTTTGGGTGTTTTCTATATATGTTATGTATGTATTTAGAAATATATAAGTATGTTTATCAGTGGTCTAGATCCCATAGCACAAGCTTATAGCTTAGTTTGGGCTAGATGACGTTGTGTGAGCATGACCAACACACAATATTTATTTATTTATTATTAGTTTTAGAACACACTATCCAGCGGTTTATTATTGTAATAATTGTTAGGAACCATTATTGTCTAAAGTATTCGTTTTTGTTTAAGGCTATTTATTTGTAATTCTTCACTTTATTTTTAAGTATATATTTATTCTATACATATATTCCTGAGGACGGGACCCGCCGTCACCCGCCGTCCTTACAGAAGCAGATAAAAAGCGGATAAAACCCTACCCCAACGACGCGGGATTCTCATCCCGACCAAACCCCGAAGAGCCAACACAGGTGGTCAATGTCCGCCGGGTGCCATTGGAAATATCTTTTGCGTGCGAACCAGAGACGCCCGGCAACGGACGTGAGAGCGGTCGCGGCCTTGGGCCGAGGAATAAAAAAAAATTAAAAAAACAGATTATATATTTCTATTACATACATAGTTATCAGAAAACCTCATCAGAACAAATCTGGAAAGGTTTTTTCGGATAACCGACGGAAAACATGCAACGCTGGGCATAAATGGGCGCATTCACACAAATACCTACAAATCACAGGTAGGTACAAAACAAATAAACTTAACCAAAACAGACAACACAGTTAAACTTAAACATCAACGTTAAATAGGCGGGCAGATATAAAAACAATGCTGGTTGAAGAATAACTTGCTTTACAACAACAACGAAATTGACCACCGCCGGCGCCGGTCACGGGTAGAGATGATGTGGAGTTGACTTGTTGCCTTCTTCTCTCTCTTCTTTTTTTAAAAACGTGGCTCCATCGATGTTCATCGATGATTTCACCAATGTCAAGGTAATGCTTTAATTAGTTGATAGTCCCGCACAGAAGAACTAGTTATTCCTAACTAGCTCCAGGTGCAGGACAAGAAACGTTGTTCGGTATGTGAGTGTCTGGAAACCCGATTTTTGCGGAGCGCCAGAGGTAACCTAAAAAGCCACCAGCCACGCGCTCAGCGAAAATCGAACTCCGACTTGTAGCCTGAACAATAAAAAAACAATAAAACATAGCTTTAGTAAATGTATACCCACTAGTGATGTTTAAACACAGAAGAATAGATTAAACCTATTGGCTAAGAAATTATGTAATATCAATGTAATTATTTAATGAATTAAAAAAAAAAAATTCAAAAAAATAGGGTTTGATAGATGATGTGTTTTTTACGTTAACATTTTACCGATTCTTTAACTTACACGTAATAGGTGGCGAGCCTGTTAACGTTTCCGGAGAGTATATTTGACAGAACTTGGTGAAATACGCACACATATCACGCCTATATCCCCGAAGGGGTAGGCAGAGGTGCATTACACACCCACAATTAGCCAGTATTTTTAGTCCCACGTAATATGGGGCAAGCCTATTGCCGTTACCGGGACATATAATGGGTTATGTCCAAAATTGAATGATGAATGAATGCCGAATGAATGTAATAAAAGTAGCAGCTATATGTATTGTAATTTTGAAAAAAAATTGAATCCCGTTGCCTTGCGATGAAATGTTGATGAAAGTCAACAAAATCTTACGTGCCAGCCGCTATGGCACAGCCAATTTAAGTCCTGGGCGTCTCGGACTATGGTGATATACGGCAATAAAATATGTCACTACCTATCCCTTTGTGAAAAATGGGGTGAATTTTTACTTTAAAATTATTATCTCTTCAAATAAAGTGGAATCTTCGTTTGGATTTTAATTGTGAATGAAATTGAAGGGAAACTGCAACGAGACTGGAAATGGAAAATTTAACAGAATTAACAACATTCTTCGTTGTGAATTAGCTGTGGTACAAGTAACAAGCATAAGCGTATTTGCCACTCGTGCTTTCTGTGGGCAGATCAAAGTGACAGTCGGCATTCATTTACCAACAGCATTGTCTTATATTATTTTGCAAGACGTATAATGCAATCTGACCGTGTGACAGATTACGAGTTTTTTGGATGGAAATTAATGAAACTCGGTACATAAATTGACTATTTCCTCAATTAACACGATTGGGAAATAGAAAAATATTCAACACCAATGAGAAAAATTATTGATTAACATAAAAAATAAAGAATCGAATTATATATTTAATGCTGTAACTACACTGCAAATTCCAGATCTTCGGCTGAGACCTTGGTAGCTCAGTTATTCAGAGCATTCAACTTATTCAGGATTCAGGAAAGTGACGGAGGTTAAGTCTTAAGTCAATTGATCTTAAGATCTTTTGCTTATATTACGAATTCTATTGTGAAGATAGAAACGCTGCATACTCATTAATTACTAATACACTACCATATACTAATATTTCCAAAATGCATTGTACTTTTGATTTTTCTCCGACTGGTTTTAAAATATCTGATAAAGAGATATTTATATAATCTGATATGATTATTCATTTATATTTTCGTTGGTGCTTGATAGAATTTGTCAATTGAACTATTAAAAAAAATATATTAGATATATTTTTGGACATTTTCACACAACGTCATCTAGCTTAAATTAAGCTAATATAAGCTTGTGTTATGGGATCTAGACGACTGATAAACATACTTATATATTTATAAATACATACATATAATACATAGAAAATACCCAAACTCCGAAACAAACAATTGTGGATCACACAAATAATTTGATTCGACCCGGAATCGAACCTGGGACCTCAGGGACGGCAGTCGCATACTCATACCACTGAGCCAACGAGGCAGTCATTGACACTATTGCACTATTCTTCACATTGCACTATTCTTGAAACAAAAGTCGATTGAACTATTCTTTTGTTTTCTTCATAGTAAGTATATTTCTGCTTTGATATTATAATCGCTGTTTCCTTTTGACTTGCACCAAGCCCATGTGCAGTGGAGTGGATGCATTTTCTTAACTATTTCCCCATAAATTATTGAATCCTCATTAAATACTAGGATGTATTCAATATTGATTTACCTATTGCTTGTTGTGCCTACCTATTTAAATGGGGTGACAACTAGACCTAGATAGGCATTATGTGAATACTTATATAGGTAGGTCGTATGTTTTAATAACAATTAATCAGTTTAAAATGTTATATTACATACATACAGTCTCGCTTCTTTCCCATAGGGGTAGGTCGAGACTATGGAATTCCACTTGCTACGATCCTGGCATACTTCTTTCGCTTCTTCCACTTTTATAACTATCTTCATGCACTCCGGTTTCATGTCTCTGGTTCTGGGCACTATTGACCAGGCCTTTGGTCAAAACATCTCCGATTTGGTCGAAGTACGTTCGCCTAGGTCGACCCTTACCTGCCTGTCCATTCACGCCCGCCTTATGTATCTGTTTCGTCAATCTTCTTTCATCCATCCTTTCTATGTGCCCGAACCATCTAAGCATCCCTTTTTCTATCTTACTCACTACATCTTCTGACACACCGCAACGTTCTCGTATCACGTTGTTCTTCACTTTATCAACCAATGTCACTCCAGTCATACTCTCAAATCATTACTTAATTATTACTAGATATTGACCGGTAATTACTCATAATTTTTAATTAGGTAATGCCAATTACCGTGATATACACCGTGAAAGTACCACCGTTTAAAAAAATATATTTTGGACTCAGTTACGATAACAGAACTGCTATACGGTTGTAGGAAATTGGCTTTAGGGAGGAAATATAGCCTTCTCCTATTGCCGTGCCCAGATGGATTAGTAGTGGACTGTATTATGATGTAGATAGGCGCAGATGCAGTGAAACAACAGCGTACCACTTTCACACGTCATGAAGTCTATATTGAACCACGTACACGAGAGAAGAGAGAACGGATACATATTTCTACAGTGTTGCCACCACTTCGTTCTTATGTACTAACACCGATATGGATAAAGGTCAATTTGACCATACCGTTGCGAATTAATATTAATATTGAATAATTTAATATTAATTCGCAAGAGCTACAAAAATCAGCTGTTAGTTACAGTGTTGCCAGCCTCGGTCTCCTAACTTCCGTCGTGTCTCCTAACTGAAGTGCTTTCCGCGTAGTCCCATACCTACAATTATTTGGTCCCGTTGCGATAATTTGAAGTCGTTTCTTCTTTCTTCGCCACTGGAAATACGTTCTGCTTGTAACCAGAGACGCCCGGCAACGGACGTTAAAGCGGCCGCGGCCTTGGGCCGAGGAACTAATAAAAAAAAAAGTCGTTTCTTTTGCTAAAACTATTTAATGTCAGAAAGAGGGTTTAAAAGGTTAATAAATGTTAAAGGTAAAATACATGTCAAAAATTGACCAACTGAATTGGGACCAAATAGCTGTCGGAATGGAACTCAAATTGAAAGTGGACCACATGGGAAGTTATTAAAAAAAAATTCTAAGTTGGTTTACCCATTCCGAAGATATGAGGTAACAAACATAAAAAAACATACAGTCGAATTTAAAAACCTCCTCCTTTTTTGAATTCGGTTTAAAAGTGGCGCGAAATATTACAAAATTTAGGAAAATTAACTTTTTTCTTATTTTTTTAAGTAACAGGGTATCGGAAATAAGATAACTATTTGACGCAGGCAAAGCCACGGCCAACAACTAGTAACCAATATTTAACATTTAATACAAATCCCATACCGCCTCCCGCTGTTCGTTCTCCTAAACCGTGAAATATGTTCTTTATGTTCATTCAATGAGAGAGTGAATGAGCGGATTATATCGAGGTGTTAGTAATTCGGCATTATGTACTTATAAGGGGTGATAATATGTTCACGGTGTGATGAGCGATAATGATTATAATAACCTTAATAGTTGTTAATGTAGAATGCTTTGGTGGCGTGGTCGGTAGTGCATCGGCTTTCGACTCCGGAATCTCGGGTTCGATCCCAGGGTTGAATCAAATATTTGTGTGATCCACAAATGTTTGTGGATCCGAACGTCGTACGGGAATGACGTAATTAAGTTTAAATCAAACTGTCTTCACGATTTTAAATCTCTGTATTAAACAGCCGTTTTAAACTGTATATTTCTATAATACTCGTAACAGATTTTTAGATTCAATTTTTAGGATACACATTTTACATTTTGTACGGAAAATAAGAGCCCTCCAATAACTCTACTCTACTCTTAACTAACATTTTAAAAAGTAATTACCAAGTTCATTTACACCAAATGCCTTTAAGTCGAGTTAAAAGTATTATTGTCTTCAAATCTTCACTTCTCCTTCTTACAATGACACTCCTGATTTCTTTTTAATTGGTTTTTCTCACTTAATTACATATTTTCTTAGGGTTTTAAAACTGTTGAAGTTGAACTTGAGACGCCCAGGACTTAAATTGGCTATGCTATAGCGGCTGGCACGTAAGATTTTGTTGCCTTTAATCACCATTTCATCGCAAGGCAACGGGTTTAATTTTTTTTCAAATTTACAAAACAGATGCTACATTTTTAGACCATTTTGGACATAACCCATTATAAATGTGCTCGGTGACGGCAATAGGCTTGCCCCCAACGTGGGACTAAAATACTGGCAAATTGTGGGTGTGTAATGCACCTCTGACTACCCCTTCGTACTTGATATAGGGGCCGTGAGTTTTATTGCCAGTTTCTTTTCTCACAAGCTCTACCTATTGCCTTTCGAATCTAGCATTAAATGTACATTATGTTGTTATAAATGTAGATTTATTTAGAGTTACTTTGTGTTGGAATAGTGAAAGAGAAAACTAAATCACACGGGTGGGGTTGTTAAACAGTTAGTAAATATAAACACTATAGAAATAACTTACTTAAATCAACCAAAACAATATAAACACACACACACATATCACGCCTATATCCCCGAAGGGGTAGGCACACCCACATTTTGCCAGTATTTTAGGGCAAGCCTATTGCCGTCACCGGGCACATTTATAATGGGTTATGTCCAAAATGGCCGAATGAATTTAATAAAAAGTAGCAGCTATATTGTAATTGCGAGCCTTGCGATGAAATGTCGATGAAAGGCAACTAAATCTTATGTGCCAGCCGCTGTTGCACAGCTAATTAAACTCCTGTGCGTCTCAGACTTTTTTATATTCAAACTCCAAACAAAATCCAAAAATTATAAACAAGTAGGTGATTTCGTGCTAATCAATTGGTTTGTCACAATTCAGTCAGATATAGTGGGTCAGTTAATAAGGTGGAGTCAGTGTAAACGGTCCACAATCGAATTTAGCCGTGTAATAACAGGGAAATGATCGCTTGATACGTCCGCGTCTCCCGAGAAATACTTTAATATTTAAACTGTAGTGATGGGACATGTAATACATAAATGTCGATATTTTTTGATTTTGTTTTATTGATCTTTATTAATTATTTGTTTACACAAACAGTATCGCCACAGCCGGATGTGCTTGCAAGTTGTTAAGGTGTCACGTATATAGCGTGCTGCACTAAAAGCCTTCCGATATTGCATACCGTCTAGTTTCTTTCCATTGGGTACTTCGTGCTAGACTGGTTCATGGACGGCAGGCATTTCATGGTAGAAAAGACATACTTTCCGGTATCTTTCCATCACTTCAAGCTAGCGGTAAAGGTGGCAGACCTACGGTAGAGATAACCCGACAGATGGCCGTTTAGTAACAAGTCTAAGACTTTCGTAAGAAATCTCATATGGTGTTGTTGTCTTCAGCAACGACACGAGTATTTTTTTCGTACTCAGACATACAGGAATCATTCTAACAACATGGGTATGAAACACAAATCTGTCCTTAATAGGTACATTGATGGACTGTCACAGTCGGTTCTTATGATATCCACAAACACTTCAAAGAAGAACTAAAATGTCGAAATGAAATGAACAAAAAAAAAAACAATAGGTTCACCACATATTACGTGCGAAACTAAAGCAATATAAACACCCCTGGCTACACTTTCAGGGATAAAAATGTGATTATGTGTGTGTTGACATCTATTTTAGCAACAAGTGGATCTGATTAGGTATGTTTTATCTTACCTGAAGGCAAAACGCGGTGGTTCACATAACGGGTTCAAATTATAAAATATTTTTTTATCGATTTTATTGTTTTGCAAAATACCCCATCACTAAACGGGCGGGGGCAAGAGCGCAAAATTGGAGGAAAACTTTCGTAAGGGGAAATGAAATGGGATTGATAAAAATTGGAACCAACCCGCCCGAACAGAGACGGATTCTAACAAGCTGAGTATTACTTTATTGAAAATGAAAATATAGCCAGCATTATAGCCACTGATGGCAAAGTAATGTCTTCCATCTAAGTCAATAACATACACTCTTAATTTTTAAACACACAATCACACCTGTTTCTTATTCGGCTCGGCATTCGTCGCGAGCGGCGAGTGAAGTACTACTCGTACGTGATAAGATAAGACTTGCGTTCCAACCAAGATCACAGCGCTCGGATCTCAACTTATCACACACATGTTATACTAGGGGAGCGGGTAGGGGCGCGTGTGGCCATCAGGGAATTATTCACGGCAACACGAGGAGCAACACGAGCGGACATCGTTTGGCCGCAGAATTATACTCGTACAAGCTGTCCCAGCGAACTTCGTACCGAATTCATTTTTCTAATGTTACGCATAACTTTCTTTTCTTCCATAAGATCCTTCTCCTGATAATTACGAACACAACAAAAAAAGAATAAGCGAAATCGGTCCAGCCGTTCACGCGTGATGACGTGACCAAGGGAAATAGAGATTATAAACTCAATCGCAAAAACGATATTTCTTGAGGTGGACTTGAATCACCCTTTCCAGGTTAGTATAAACTGTTATAGATGTCACCTCTGTATAAAGCTACACCTCAGGGTGTAGCTTTATACAGAGGTGACATCTACTCGCGATACTGATAATATCTATAATTAGTTCATTGTAGATGAATGCTGAATATTGTGGTGCCTGATTCTATTGGTTGAGCGTTTCTCCTGGAAAATAAAACAGCCAGTGGTCCAATTCTTCCCCACGGACTGTTGATTCTGCGATTTTAATTATAATATTATTTGAAAATGTTATCAAGCTTCCCTTTGCTTAAAAAATACACAATCAACTTCTATAGAATGCTAGAGCAACGTCGATAAATTAAAAAGAATAGGGCCTGCGTCCAGAATTCGGACACCGTGAGAGTGGTTTGTGATGGTACATGGCGAAAACAGTAAGGAGACGTGAGGTAGATGAAGATAACTCCACTTCAAGGTCTCGAAGACGGAGGGCAGCCATCGCTGAACTAGTCAGCCTGTGACTACGGCCGGTGTAACCTGGACGAAGAGTTCGATTTTTTGCGTCTGAGCGTGGCTGGTGGCTTTTTAGGTTATCTCCGGCGCTCGGCTAAAATCGGATTCCCAGACACTCACATACCGAACAACGTTTCTTGTCCTGCACCTGGAGCTAGTTAGGAATAACTAGGTCTTCCGTGTAGTTGATAACTAATCAAGCATTACCTTGACATTGGCGAAATTATCGATGAATATGGATGGAGCCACGTTTTAAAAAAAAAGAAGAACCTGGACGAAACGTCAGACAATAAAAAAGGTTTGTACCTATATCTAAGTAGTTTCTTTTTTCGTGTTAATTCCCGTGTAAAAAGTAAAATATAGGTCGAAAAATTAAGTTGATATTTTTAAAAAGCAAGCAAATATTATATTTACCTGAATCCGTCCTCTGTTTTCAGAGGGCTCGAAATTCACTTAGCTTCGTTTGTCGAAGCTTTTCGCCTCTTGAAACTTTTCAATAGCCCGGAATCGAATTCAGGCACCTCCCATTCCCTCCCCGCACTCCTTATGTTCCCCCTGACGCCTTCAGCTCTCCTTTGAACACCTGGTTCTGGCTCTCATGTATGTTGATGCTTGAGTATATGAGTTGGTTTAGATATACATATATGTGCCTAGGTTGTTATTGTGATGAGAGTTCTTTTTTATTAATACACAGTAACTATTTGTTATCTCGGTGGTACATGGCAGTGAATTTACTGACGATTATGTGTATATACTTACTACTAATAAGAAGAACGATTTGACTGTTTGCTCAAAATAGACTTTTTTATATTGAGTTCGCCAAATTGACGCCGCCCGCCGGTGGTAAGTCAAGACGACGTCTGGCGATTGTGGGCGACCCTCATAGTACACAATACTAAAGTGACCTTCAACTTGACGACCCAGTGATGTGCCTCTTTACGCCCCGCTTGAACTGCAGTCCCTGAGGTCCCAGATTCGATTCCGGGTCGAATCAAATTAAATGTTCCACAAATGTTTGTTTCGGAGTTTGGATATTTTCTATGATATGTATGTGTTACGGCTAATACCCGAAGTGCGGCTGCACCTAGTTTTAGCCGGTTAGAACTAGGTGTAGCCACTTACTCTTGGTTAAACCTAGTACGAGCCGATTGTTTTCGGGTAAAACTAGGTCTAGCCTTCATCATGCCGGCTACAACTAGGTCCAGTTGTCACTTTCACCTGGGAGAAATCTCGTTTTTTTATTAATGCAAGTTTCTGGTAGGTCACAGTTGTAACCTAACCACACCTACCCATACTAGGTTTAACCAAGAGTAAGTGGCTACACCTAGTTCTAACCGGCTAAAACTAGGTGCAGCTGCACTTCGGGTATTAGCCGTAACATATGTATTTAGAACGATATAAGTATGTTTATCAGTCGTCTAGAGCCCATAGCACAAGCTTATATTAGCTTAATTTGGGCTGGATGACGTCATGTTAGAATGTCCAAAAATATTTATTTATTGAGCGGAGTTTACGAAGCTTTCTTAGACGACTCGTGTATTTCGTTCGTGATCGAACTCCATCTAAACGACTGGACCGATCTTTTTGAAATTTGGCAAGGTCATAGTGACCATCAACGTGAGTGCATATATATATTCATAAAGTTCGGTCCAGTCGTTTAGGAGTTCGACCCGGATCGACAAACTCAGCTCAATTATTGCAACAGCAGAATGCATTGCATACCTAGTTATTTGTTTACATATATAATATTGCGTCAATTAATTTAAATTTTGACATTGTTACTAAGATCACCATTTATAAGAATGTTATACTAGTATACTATGCTAAGAAAGAAAGAAGAGAAAGTCAGAGAATTTAGGATTGGTATTACCAGCGCATTCCACTCATTTCTATGGCAAATCTTTTACTGTTGAAGCCACGCACTTGTGGAATGCCATATCGGTGTCTATTAGACGAGCACAGTCGCTGACCTCTTTTAAGAAACTGCTAAAGGATCATTACTTAGCTGACTTATAAATATCATCACTGCATTTTATATTATTGTGATATATTTTTGCTATTGACCCGTTACTATATGGGTATTAAATTATTACAAGTATTGTACACTACCCAGTTATCCAGTTTTCTTTTTTCCTATCCATCCAAAGACAGACATTCTATTTTAGTGTAATTCGATTTGGTGTACAATAAAGTATATTTATTATTATTATTATAAAGAAAGAAAGAAAATATGTTTAATTCGCAAACACAGATATGGCGATTATAAACATCTTACATAACTAAACATTATAAACATAGAAAGTAAAAAACCGTCGGTTGAATGCTAGTATAGTATAATGAGCGCCACATCTACGTGGAATTTGGTCTCCTGTCAGCTTATGCTGACGTGGGCACACCCACATTTGCCAGCGCTGATTTTCAGAGGAGGCCAGAAACACTGAAAATGGCGCACCCATGCAGTATCTTACCAGCATAGTATCTTGGCATGTACTGAGTCGATTATAAGAAAATAAATAAACTAAATAAATAAAATAAAATACTCCAAACAAAATAAAACAAATCAATACAATAGATAAGTGGCAGTGTGTGTAACGTTACAATGACAATGCACCATGTAAGTAAAAAAATAAAAAAAATTAAATGAAATTCTGTGACATAGCAATGGCCCAAGCAGTGTCTATGGTGAATTCAGAGGAATGATTCAATGGCTTCGCGAACACGAACGCGACCAACTCAACAGCCAGCTGTCAAAAAGGCTGTCACCCGTCAGCCGGAACTGACAAGTAGACACGTCACGACACGCGGGATGCGGCAAGTCAGCCGAACCTAACCTTTTCCAGGCAAACAGAAGATACTGATACAATAATAAAACATTATGGAGGGATATGAAAACATGCATCCACAATGGTGGAAAGTACGAGGAAACAGAGATAAAATAGGGTTACTTACTAGGGTTACAACAGGCTAAGAGTAACTTTCCATTTCTTTAGTCAATCTTTGTGTATAACTATAGCCAAATCTGTCAGCCGTTTCTGTAAATAGCCGGTCTATTACTATGTATGAAATGTACACACAAAATAAGATATTATTCACCCTCAAATTCTCAATCTAATCTACACAGATATTGTTTGTACGTTAGTTAATTTAAATTTAAAATTGTCCCCCAAAGTTTCATGTTATAGAGTTGATATGAACAGTTTGCTAGCCCCGGGATATGAGCCCGTAACAGTCACACCCCGACCGGGATCAAAACCCGGACACCCGCTGGCGACATCCCGTCTGTAATACTGTTTATTTTTTTACTATTATTCTCCTTTCTTATGTATAGGTTCCGTACTAATAGCACAGAATAGGGAATAATATGTAAGAACTTACACTAATATTTACTAATGAATATATATTTATATAAGCAAGGAAGTATGTTAACTTTTTCTTAAATAATTTGCACGTGGATTACGGGTAGTGCGATTTAGTAGAAATCGTAACGTTCCGCTTATCAGTGGTTCTCAACTGGTGTTCCGTAGAAGCCAAAATGTGGTCCGCTATTTATTTATTTTTTAGAAATTTTGCGTCGACCTCTTTAATACAAAACACATACTCAAGAACTCAAGAACTCGAAAAGTAACACATACTCAAGCTGAGTTGCGTTGCATTTGCTTAAAGAACTTCGTTCCTGACGGGGGTCCCCCGACCGCACAAATTTTTTACAATATGAATAACAAAAATAATATGTGTAAGTAAATGGAACGATATTAACACAAATTATCACAATTTTAGAGGTCTCGGGCTAGTGGTATCTTGGTCAGTTGGTAGAACGTTCCTCCTGGAAAGGAAACAGTTGCGGGTTCGAGTCCAGCCCAAGACTATAGTTATTGTGATTCATACTTTAAAATTATTTAATACTTATGAATTTAATGGGTTGGTATATGGTTTTCTATCGAGTTTTCCTTCTCTATCTAATGAACATGAAAATGAACATGATCTTTTTTTTTTTTTTTTTTAATTCCGCGGCCCAGGGCCGCGGCCGCTCTAACGTCCGTTGCCGGGCGTCTCTGGTTACTAGCAGAGGGTATATCCAGTGGCGCCCGGACATCCAGTGGCGCCCGGAATGAACATGATCTAGAATTGTGGACTGTAAAATTTGTTTGCCAAACACCAATTTGTCCTTGACCTTTAAACCTTATACTACACGCGGACCCCTAAACATATTCGGCTCACAAAAGAATGCTATCTCGATTGTCACAAACCCCCTGCAGCGGTAACTACATGTTGACTTGTAATAACTAGCTAGCACCAGATACCAACAAGCTAGTTTCCTTCTTAAATTGTTACTTGTAATGAGAACTGTAATTGTGTTGTATGTGATATCGTGAAAGTGTCATTTAGCACTTCCGATATGAACCTCTCAGAAGCCGCCTACATGAGTGCAGGAGGTGGGAAATTGTCTATTTAGTTTTTGGGAATCACTGAATTGACTCGTTAATAATCTTATTAGAAAGAGGGTATAGTACATCGATACAGTTATACCAATTAACAACTAGATCATCTAGTTAGTACATCCTAGATTAGACGAAATATCAGACAGTCGAATAAAAGTAATGACCCCCTTCCGAGGAAAAGTTAAAATATGATTGAGTTAAAATATTATATAAAACTCCAAGCATGGAGTTGCGTGTAGGCAGACCACTATCACTATCTAATATGGACATATGAATATAGACAACAATAGAGGCATTATTTAACAGTCAACTTAAGACTTAGATGAGGGAATTTTCATAATATGGTACCTACCCTAAGTTTCGTCAAAAGAATTTACTTGAAATATTTTGCTCATTTCAATTAATAATTAAATCCGTTCAATCAAAACTAATCTAATCTAATCTTTACAGTCCCCAAAACTATCTCACGAATTGACTCTTATCATCTCGCCAATGAAGTTACTTTGAAGAGCGAGTGACGCCGTATTGAAAAACAATGAAAATTTTAGCCGCTGTAAAATAAAACTCTAAAGGATGTTGTGTCAAGTTGGCCGGTATATCCAATGAAAACCACTTTTTTTTTTTTTTTTTTTTTTAATTCCGCGGCCGAAGGCCGCGGCCGCTCTAACGTCCGTTGCCGGGCGTCTCTGGTTACTAGCAGAGGGTATGTCCAGTGGCGCCCGGCGGAATGAAAACCACTGGCATATGAAAATAACCCTTACATCATTATGCTTCAATTGTTATTATGTAATTTTTATTATTAATTGTTGTATTAACCAGGTAAACCACCGGAGAAAAACGATATCACACTTAACATCATAGGTGAGTACTATGACTTTGTACCACTCCGGGCGTGTGCTATTCTCAACGTAGCGCAGTTAACAGAGAGATATGCAATGTTTTAAAAACTTCGAGACTCTTTTTCGGGGTAATTAACGTATTGACTGATAGAGCTACATGTTACGGATTTTTTTTAAAATTCCCAGCACACTGCCCAAGGTCGCGGCCTGAACTAAGTCCATAGCATAAATCGATTCATGACAAAGAGTGTTTCGTTGCAGCAACTGTGGGTTGCAAGCTATCAGCTAACATATATTAGAACTCTATTTGCTATAACGGCCAGGGTTCATACAAAAATGCTCATCATTATTTCAGTTAAGGATGTGTTCTATTATTCGTTTAAGACGTGAATAATAATCGATTGCACAATCAAAATCGAATTACAAACACAAATATAGTTTATACGATGATATTCTCGTTACAAAATCACAATACAAAGGCCTCTACAGATTTGTATCTTTATACGCCCATCGCATTTGTCCGCGGTAAATTGCTTGAAACTTTGCCGATCTGATAACGCCTTAATAAAGGCATTTTTAGAAGATTTTGTTTTTTTTTGTTCGTAAGCAGCTGTTACGCAACGTCATTATGTAGCTAAATGGGTTTGTATGGCTAGTCCACTTCAGTTTTTGTCACTTATTCTACATTTTTACTAAATTCAAAAAATTAAAGATTTTTAATTTGTTATATTGTCCAATCTAGACGAAGGGTAATGTTATTCATGCGTCTGTATACCTGAAGGAACGAATTAATAGACACACTTATTAATATTTCTGTCAGATTATGATGATGACGAATATGAAGAAATTCGTCAATTTCATGTTACAAATTGGATACGAAAAAGATCTTAGGTTACATTGAAACCAACCTCAGTTACCTTTCAGGGTAAATTCCCTAATCAACTGCAAAGTCAAGCAATGAATTTATATTGTAAGTAACCTATTTTCTTTTCATTTATGTTCAAACAAAAATTTAAAAAATGAGCCCAAATATCGCTTTTCCTGTCAAGCACGCTGATGAAAAAACGTACCTATGTCAGGAAAGTGCCCTAAGAGATAGACGTGGTTGCAATCGTTATAGCTTTATAGCACATTATAGTGTCATTAGAACAAGGTACCAATATGTAGGTAGCCTTTTAAAAGGAATCAATATATTACCATAGATTATAATAGTAGTAATATTACTACAAAATTAAAATAAAATAAAATTATTATTATTCTTTTATTTTGACTAATTTACACAACATCTTTGTAAATGATAATACGAGTATGTTTTAATGTGTGGGCTATATAAAGAGGAACAAACATCCCAAACTTTCGTGTTTATAATACTAAGTATTAGATTTTTTTAAATACCTACGTAATGTTGGTAAGTATAATAAATAACTTATAATGCGTAACATTATTAAAATTTAAACCGCATTACTTTTGTTATATTCACAGTAGTGTATAGATGGCAATTGTGACGTTTACCCTACGTAATGAGCACAGTGGCTCTAAATCTGGCTAAAAAGTGAGTCCTTTTAATTATTTATTTTGTTTTTTAAACTAACGAATGAAAATTTTTTTTTAAATGTCAGTATATTACTGATTAAATTTAAAAATTATAAAATTTTAAAGTTAATTTATAAATAATTATAAAATTTGAAAGTTAATTTATAAATAATTATAAAATTTTAAAGTTAATTTTTAAATTTTACAGATTTTGTCAGAAATCCGAGCTTTGTTAATAATATTAAAGGTTAACTTAGAAAACGAACTTATCAACAAAATACCTAAGAGGTTCTACATTAACGTTTCCTTTTTTGTGCTTTCGAACAATAATGTGAGAACAATGAGCCCAAAAAATGGTGGTCTCCGAATATCCCTATAACTTTCAGAAACGGTATTTTATCCTAATTTTCGAATAAAACTTTGACAACCAGAAACACTTGAAACCACAATGCAACAAAACAAATCAGGTTACATATACCCATCGCACTTTCTATCACTCTGTCCTGCTCATACAGGCTCCCTGTGGACTCGTTAGCAACGAATAAACCATGTAACATAATAAAACAGAAAATAGTGTAAAAAATACTGGTTGCTAACAAGTATGTGGTTTTAAAAACCCTATTCAGTGGAATTAAGGACCATTTTTATTAGGTTCAGTGTTGATTTAAGATTGCAATGTACGCCAAGAGTGACATTTGTTTGAGGCGTGCTCTCAATATGGTGTCTGAGAGTAATAAAATTGTATTTTTCTATTTTTAATTGGCGCAAATTGTCGTTTTGAGAAGGGTGTCCAATGCAAAAACCAATTATTTCCAAACGAAACGTAGGTAAGAGTTAAAAAATGTATTTAAGATGCATAAAATATATTCTAAACAAAACTTTAACAAAATAATATACGAGTACAATCAAAAAACTGGTTTGTAAATACATGTATGGTATGGTTTTGTTTAGATGTTGAAGAATTCTTACGCGAGGTAAATCAATAATTTTTAGTAGTTTACAATTATAGAAATGAAATGAAATGAAATGATTTATTTATTTGTATAGGTCACTAAATGGCTCTTACAAACGTCAGTAAGTACTTATAATAAAAAATGTCATTGCTTCTATATTTACATGAACTGCCAGATTCGCAAAGCAATAAGTAGAACCGAGAGAAAGAACCTGGCAATAAAACTCTCGGTCACTCTTTTCAAATAATTGACTCATTTACACATTTTCTTAAGACTAAATGTGGTTAATAGTGTAGTTTAATCGGTGATTGAGTAACCATTTTCGCCAATAACTTTGCTGGTCCCAACATTATAGAATGGGCGTTTTCACATTGCACGATATCGTCACGATCATTTACATTCCTCCCTTAAAGTTACTGCTGCTACTTACGATATCGTGTGTTGTTATCGTGCATTGTGAAAACGCCCAAATGTGAGCATGTTTCCACTCACCGCGAACTTATAAGATTGTTGGTGCCTCGTCCGTTGATATTTTACCACTCGCAGGTGAGTTTGACACACATTATCAAGATAGTCGAAAATCCACGTAATTCAAAATAGTCGCAGTTGATGACTCTAACGTCGCCGTCGCCCTTAAGACTTCAGATAAGTATGGATATTAGTTTTGAAAACTTCGGCTGTGGTCTTGGTAACTCAGTTTATTAGAGCATTCCTCTTAAAAGGAACTGATGCTAGTTGAAATCTCGCCTAATACTTTTATTTTTGCATTTTTTTTGTCATACTTGCTTTAATTACTACTTTGCTTTGGTCAGAAGTGTACTTGAGTATGGTGCACCAATATGGTCTCCGAATTATAGGGTGCACATCGATGCAATTGAGAGGGTGCAGAAGAAGTGCCTCAAATTTTTAACTTACCGGCAACAGCCCGGACGCTCAGACATTCATTACGAGGACAGATTGGTCAAATATAATGTTCAGTCATTAGAGACGCGTCGTATTTACTTCGACTTGGTGTACTTGCACAAGATACTCCACAGTGTGGTGGACACATCCAATCTATTGTCTCAGATATCTTTTAATATTACATATAGTTAAGGCTCGACCGAGATGGGTTTTTCGTTCTCGGCCGAGACCGAGACCGAGACAGAGAATAAAATAATATATCGGCCGAGACCGAGAGCCGAGACCGAGAATAGAAAAAGGGTGAAAAAAAATTTTAATACTGTTAACTTTTTAATACACTACTAACTGTTTAATAGAATTAACTGTTTTAGTAATAAAAATTAAATAACATTATATTATAACTTAAAAAGCAATTCTTCGGCATTTTCGCCCTTCAAAGAGTGTCGCTTCTCGTCATACAGTTGTCCAGCTTTGCTAAACAGTTGTTTACTTGCTACGCTAGTAGGCGGCGCAGATAAAAACTTATTTGCTGCAGGCTTAAGTACCTTATAAGGTGACGAAAACTAATACTCAAAAATATTAGCATTTCTTTGCAGTCTTGGCTCTCTAAGAATGCTTTCTAGCGCTATTTCGATCACAAAGCTTGAACTATATTTGTCATTGGTCATTGGCTCGTCTTCCAACTCCATCGAATCATGAGCTGCCCATAAGTTGGATTGATTTGTTGCAACCATGTTTGACGAGTTAGTTGAAGATGCCCATGTCGTCTCACGAGAATCTGATCCTACATTTGATCATCTGATCATTGAGAGATAATATGAAGCTTGGCTGAGTTAACTTCGCTTTCAGTTAGATATTTAGTTTAACAAATGAAAACCGCTGATTAAGTGCACCCAGTAGCTTGCTCTTCATCGTCTCTGCGTGATTTTCATTTTCATTATCATCTTCCGGGTCATTAAAGGTTTGAATGTTTTGTGTTGGCGCCAATTTTCCATTTAACATTGCCACCAACGGTATTACCACTGAAACACAGGACGAGTCGGAAGAGATATCCAACGTGGCTTGGTAAAAGCATTGCAAAACGTTCACTATATCTTTCATTAAATTTAATTTATCACTGTTAATTTCTAGTATGCCTCCTTTTTCAATACGGTATAGGTTAGGTTAGGTATGGTCACGCGCGGTAAAATTTGAATGCCGCCCGATCCGAATAAACTTACAATCTCGGTCATAACCGAGAATCTCGGCTATAATTAGCCGAGAACCGAGACAATTTTCTCGGTCGGATGTGTAGCCGAGAATGCCGAGACCGAGACCGAGACCGAGATCTCGGTCGAGCCTTACATATAGTGCTCGTAGATCGAATCAAATTAAAGTTTATAGTTTACGTGTATATAAGAACAACACATCGTATTTTAACCCGTTAACTAGGATGTGCAGACAGTATAACGAGCTGATGGTAGCCAACAATGAGTTGGTCATATTTGTTAAGTTGCCGTCATTTATCAGAGTCTAGATCCCATAGCACAAGCTTATGGCTTAGTTTGGGCTGGATGACGTTGTGTAAGAACGTCCAAAATATTTATTATAAAAATAATAATAATAGCCCTAACCACCGGTAGCTTGGTCCCTGTACTCGATACCGGTGGGTTACTGTTTTTTATATTTTTAAATGTATTTTTTATAAATGTATTTAAAAATGCAATCAATATGTGTAATGTTTTAATAAAGAGAATAATAATATTTTGAGATATTGGAAAATTCAATCATGTTGATAAAGAATGATCTAAATGCCTATTGACATCTGTTTTTAATTACGTTTAATAATAAAAAAATCTATTCTACGAGACATTAAAGAAACCAGTCGAGTATAAAATCCGTCACGCATTGACATAAAAATGTACCACGAACGCCTCCGAACAAATCTCTTACAGTAGCTACTCTTTAGGAAACCGATCTAATGTGAAGTAAATCCTTTTATAGTCACATAAAAAAAAAAACATAATACCACTAATAAAGCCGCAAATTTCGCAGAATCTTTTGTCCGAAATCCTCGAGATATTGACCACTGTGCGGCTAAGATGTTACAATGAGATCGGTTTTGTGTTAAATTTCAAGAGTCTCGCGTTACTGTGCGCAAGTGTGAGGTACAATGCACAGTGTGCTGAATGGAAAAAATGGTCAAATGACCATTGGCCGGATTATTTTCGAGTGCAGTATTGTATATTGTTATTATTGATATGTTTGTAATAACATTCTCTAGCTTTGGCTATTGAAGATTAAAGGAATGTTTGGACTATATTTTGTAAGAAGCGTTTTCAATGATTTGATGAAGGTTACTTAGTAAATCTTGTCATACATTTACTGACCTTATTTTTTCTTTTTTACAAGGATAGACTCATATCAACTGACATCTAACAATTTTAAACGTAACCTACCTTATAGGTTACCTAAACGGAGAATCATAATAATCTTAAAGGCACGCCCTTTAAGATTATTATGATTTAATCCCAAGTTATCATATCTGAAATTTGTAAAAGTGAAAAAAAGCAAACAAAAACTATTAATTTTAAAACGCTTAAGTTATACCCAACCGATATATTTTTACGTACTCGTACTTACGTAGTCCAAATTAATATTATTTTATACCCGCAAAGATATTAATGTGCTTCTAGACCAATTAGAAACCTAGAATTATCCATCCGAGCGTATCCGGGACGCCCCGCAATATACGTTAGGGCGGGCTAATAAGGGTTGCGTGATGCGGGGCCTCAGCCCCACAGCACGCAACCAGATTCACTCACTGACGCGGGATAAAACCTAACTCCAACGACGCGGGATTTTCATTCCGACCAAACCCTCGAAGAAGCCACACAGGTGGCCAAAGTCCGCCGGGCGCCACTGGAAATACCTTCTGGTGCGTACCAGAGACGCCCTCAACAGTGGACATAGGAAGGGCCACGGTCTCGCGGAGTTAAAAAAGATAGGGCCGGCTAATAGCGCAACATTAAAATTTGTTTTAAAATTTTAGCGTATTTGAAACATTTTATCGTATATCTATAAAGATATACGATAAAATGTTTCAAATACGTTAATTACCTCAAAATTTTAAGATTGTTCATCATCTACCTGCCTTTATGCCCTTGGCGCAACAAGTCTTCCTCCTCCACACACCCCTGTCAGACGTCATCTCTTCAGTCACTCATCTACTTGTCATATCCTCTTTCACACATTCCATCCATCTTTTCATTGGCCACCTCTACTTCTTAAACACTCTACAGTCATACTTTGCACCTTTCTAACGACATTGCTTTCCTCTGTTCTCATTATAAAATGTCCATACCATGACAGACGCTCGCTTCTGAATTTTTCATTTACTGACGCATCTTTCAAACTTCCTCTAATATACTCGTTCCTTACTCTATCCATTCTTGTCACACCACACATCCATCTTAACATTCACATCTCCGCTACATGCAACCTAGTATCATCATAACATAAGTAGTATAAAATTAAGTCGCTTCCGTCGCTATGAATGCTTAGATCTTTAAAACTACGCAACGAATTTTAACGCGGTTTTTACCAATGGATATAGTGGTTCTCGAGTTTAAGTATATAATTTGTGAAGCGGGCGTAGTTTATTATAAGTTAGAATTCAAAACTCTTCGTTTTTATAAATTACAGGACACTCGGTAACCAAACACAAGTTAACTTTAACTGATATTGTTATGGAACTATGTGTGATATAAATTGTCAGTCGAAAGTTGTTAGTGTAGGGTGAACGCACCCGTTGTTGGATTTTTAGAGCCATCATTCGATTATATCGATAAAAAACTGACTATGCGTCTGAACAGTAGCGGGTTAGGAGATTATTGCGGAATATTTTTTTAATTTAACTATCTTCTTGTTCTTCTTCTTTTTTTAAAAACGTGGCTCCATCAATGTTCGTCGATGTTTTTCCCAATGTCAAGGTAATGCTTGATTTTTCCCGCACAGAAGAACTAGTTACTCTGAACTAGTTCGCGGTGCGGGACAAGGAAACGTTGTTCGGTATTGCAATTAAGCGTTTGGGCCTGAATTTTTGCCCAGCGCCAGAGGTAACATAAAAGGCAATCAGCCACGCACTCCGCAAAAATCCAAGTCATATCTTCTACTTTTCTTTTCTTCTTCTTATATTCTTATAACTTCTATTTTTATAACGAAATAACTTATCGTCAATGTGTCGTGGCGGTCAATTGACAGTCAGTAAGATGAGATTCAGTGGATGGTGATGAATGTTTTATTTGTTCAAGGCGCATAGGGGTGACCAAGAGTCTAGGCTCGTAAGCCAACGTCACCTGCCTTCAACGGATGAAGCTCGGGTATAGAGCAAGCACAAACATTCCTTATTAGCAATAGTCCCACTACCTAATTACGTAGGATCAATTTCAAAACTGGGGAGATATGGGGAAGTTAAATGCTTTTGTCCAGCCATTTTGAAAAAGACTGGCCGTGAGATTTCTTGACAGATTGTTAATCACAGGCTTAGCAAATCTGGCAGTCAAATCAAAAGTCAAGTGCATAAGAGCCTCTGTGACCTATTGTTCTACATGGTTCTGCTGTGATAAGATAGACGATGCGTTCAAACGCTCATAATTCGACAAGATATTATTCTCCTTTCACGAGATTTTTGGCAAAGTTGTCTATAAGTATATTTTGCCTGATCCTCACCATGACTATGTACGTGCACTGCTTGCAGGTGAGATAGACATGGGTCCCCAATTTTTTGGCGGTTGACATTTTTTCGAGATACATTTTCAGTCTAGTGCTGGATTAGGAATTTGGGCACAGTACATTTTAGGTAAGCCAGGACTGTGCTGTACAGGTATCAAAGGTACAAGCATGAAACTAGAAGGCTATCAAACATTAAATGTTACATATAGCTTTTACAGTTGAAGTGGAGACGATGTATCACCACTTATTTTTGAGGACTAGACTACAAAACAACTATTTATTAAAGTATATAGTCTCTATACATTTCTATATTCCTCGTTAAGTGATGTAAAACGGCAAAAATTGCTTGCCAAATCACTGGCGTTTTTTAATAATTGTTTTATGCTCTAACAAATGAGTTTGAAATTGGATCGGGCTCGAAGCGCTTACAAAAATGGATGCTTAATACGATTAGAGTGAGTGGGATAGAGCTAGCGGTATAAAAAGGGATGGAGACGATATTATTTAGTATTGAAATCTTTTTGTTCTTTTACTTACATTATGTTATTGTTTGAATCGGTTAGTTGTAATAATTTTATTTCAAATTCAATTTAAAGACCCTAAATGAACTTAAAATAATTTGTTATTTAAAACATGCTTTTGTGTGAATGATTTTGAGATCAAATTGCTTTTTGATATTGTGACTCAATGGTTGTAAAGATGCCTGATTAATATAACATAAATAAATATCTAATCTAGGGGCTCGTGGTCACTACCACTAGGTAACCGACAATGTTAACACATTGCAAAGGTTAAGCAACATCGAGTCAGGCCGGTCTTAGGATGGGTGACCATTTCATAAGACATTGAGACCCCTCCGTGCCTCGGAGAGCACGTTAAGCCGTCGGTCCCGGTTGTCATATAAACATCTATGACAGTCGTTAGGGGTAGTTGGAGCCCTAAATCAAAAATCCGACCGGTCTAACTACAGAACTTCGATATTGCCCATGGGTTGTGAAGGTCAGATGGCAGTCGCTTCACGGAAAATATCGAAGTTCAGCTGAATCGTAGTTAGACTGGGAAGCCGACCCCAACCGAGTTGGGAAAAGGCTCGGTGAATGATGATGATGAAATATCTAATCTCAGCAGACTTCAAATTTTCTTCTATGGGGTGACACTGAAAACCAGATGTACTGAGGTAGGCAATGTGCTCGTCTCAGTACAATATACTGAGTGTCATCCCATATTGTGCGTCGCAATTTTTGCACGTTCGGTACTGTACATGGGTACGTGTGAGTGGATTAAATTAAAGACCTAATATGTGGTAAAAACGCAGCACGTGCTTGCCTTGCCACGTATTTCCTGCCGTATGTGTGGATGACGTATGTGTGGATGACGTATGTGTGGATGACGTATGTGTGGATGACGTATGTGTGGATGACGTATGTGTGGATGACGTATGTGTGGATGACGTATGTGTGGATGACGTATGTGTGGATGACGTATGTGTGGATGACGTATGTGTGGATGACGTATGTGTGGATGACGTATGTGTGGATGACGTATGTGTGGATGACGTATGTGTGGATGACGTATGTGTGGATGACGTATGTGTGGATGACGTATGTGTGGATGACGTATGTGTGGATGACGTATGTGTGGATGACGTATGTGTGGATGACGTATGTGTGGATGACGTATGTGTTGATTGTGTGGCCTGCCGGCCACACAATCCACACATACGTCACTCATACATAAGTGTTAAACCAAACCACACTGTCAGTTATTGTGACACGACCGTGTCACTTAGATCAATTTTACGTCTGTGGCCGTCGTGGCCACAGATAAGTTAGTTATATTTTTATTTGTGTAACGTTGAGTGTAAAGTTGTGATGCAACAATAAAAAATATATTTTCTTTCTTATTGAGAATAATAATTAATTATAATTTATCTTATTGATCTGTTTAATGTTACAAAATTGCTAAGTTTGTTCGTTCACGAAAAGTATATGGACTAGTCTTGTTAAAACAACGAATAAAAATAATTATAATGTTGCCTTCGAAGTGATGATTGAACAATGAAAGCATGAACGAAATTCTCTTCAGTTGGTATGTAATGGTATGGTTTATATGGATTGTAGGTACACATATCACGCCTATGTCCCCGAAGGGGTTGCCAGTATTTTAGTTCCACTTAATAGGGGGCAAGCCTATTGCCGTCACCGGGCACATTTGTAATGGTTTATATCCAAAATGACCGAATGAATTTAATAAAAAGTATCAGCATAATTGTAATTTTGAAAAAAAATTGAAACCCGTTGCCTTGTGATGAAATGTTGATTAAAGGCAACAAAATCTTACGTGCCAGCCGCTATGGCACAGCCAATTAAAGTCCTGGGCGTCTCGGACTATATGTAATTCGGATTGTAGTTAATGGAGTATATTGGGGTCCAGGTGTCCCAAGTTTGTATCACCTGTATTGGTGCACCTGCCAATCGAAGACTGGGGAGAGCAAAATAACGCGGTAAGCACGTAGGTAGGCACTGTAGAGAGTTAACCTTTCGAGGGCGTACTCGGAGCCCGATAGTAGAAGGATATTTAAACACATATAAAAAAAGGTTAGGAGGGACGAACGGATGGACATGACGAAACTATAACGGTTCCAAGAATTTTACTACGGAACTCTAAAAAGGAGGTTCCTATTAAAGGGAATAGACTAAATGTAAAGGCATTTCTACTCGTAGTAAACAAATAATAATTAAATGAATAAATAAAAATAAAATTATCCTACTTTTAGGTTTGTTAGTTAAAAAGAGAGTCTTATGAGCGTAATAGGATTGCCGCCTCATCTTAAGGCGCCAATAATTATCCTTAGCTGGACCGTGATGGCCGAAGGGGTCCTAAAGAGTGAGGAGAAAGTAAAGAATGAAAACAGCTAAGGTTGGAAAGAGACAGAGAATCGCGTCGTAGCTGCTTAATAAGCTTTTTATTGTTTTAAATTGTGCTGGGACAACAAGGTTGGTAACTGTTTGATGATTTTGTGTTTGGGAAATTTCATATTTATTGTTGTAGTCTAAATATTTTAACAGGAAATACTTGAGTATGCCCCATATTTAACCCATAGCTTCCCATAAGGATTGGAAATGATAAAATTCCGGTGGAGCTACAGGTGTTTTCTAATTTAATAGGGAATTGAACTACGTAGTAGGTACTTGTAATATGGGTAATATCGAGTATTAAATTACGGGATTTTTTTTTGAAGCCCTTGTCCCAAGCATTGCCAGGCGTCTCTGGTACGCACCAGGAGGTATTTCCAGTGGCGCCCGGCGGACTTTGGCCTGTGTGGCCTATTCGGAGGTTTGGTCGGGATGAAAATCCCGCGTCGTTGGGGTTGGGTTTTATCCCGCGTCGGTGAGTGAATCTGGTTTGTGCTGCGGGGCGTGACCTTTCTAGCCTGCTTCTGTAAGGACGGCGGCGATATTGCCATTTATATTAAAATGTGTCCAACGGCTTGCGTGTGATTAAAACATACATAATTACAATCACTGACTATTTTATTAAAATGTATTCTATTCGACTGTATTTTTTTTAAATGGTTTTTACCACATTATCATTGAGAAACGATTATGACTTTTTTAAATTGAAATTACAGCTTCTCTTGTGGCTCTTGTGGCTCAATTTCAATTTGGTCCCATTCCGGTAATTTGAAGTCGGTTTTTGTGTCAATCTCTCACGTGTTTTTGTGTTCGCCAGAGCCTTGTCCGCTGATCGGCAGCTGCACTACTTGTAAATGCGGTTGGCTTGGGTTCCTAAACTCTTAATGTCTTCCGAATATCTTTGTAACCGGTTGTTGACGAAACAATAATACTACCGTAGCGAGAACAATCCTAAAAGCTCTAAAGTGTGCAATTGTCTACAGATTAGTCTGTGCTTATACAACATTACGGTGAGATGTTCTCTCGCTAAACAAGATTATTTCTCGTTCGTTCACTCGCTGTTTACACTTAATTTATGTTTCAAATCATTTCGACATCAAACTGTTTAATTAAAGACTGTGAATTCGTTACAATTATTAGACGAATGGAAATTGAACTGTGAAAGTCAAAATTGTTGTTTAAAAAAGTTATTAGTGTAGTAGAGTACGTATCAACATCTTCGAGGCCCAAGTTATGTGCACGTGGGGCACCTGCTGATAGACAGACGAGGCTCTGACAAATATTATCCAAAGTGGAAACAGACACAGACTCACTTCTTCCTTACTGCATGGAACAACTGGCATACCACTACTTGTGCGAAATTAAAACTTGTGTCTACCCATCGGTAATAAAATGTTTTTTCGACCACTTTTCGGGGTAAATTTAGAAGTGGTCGTGTTATTATTTAAAATTTTCATATATTTTCCCCCATAAAATTAATTATGATACTAGTGTTTTGATGTCCTTATGAATATGTAGTACGATATTTTTATGTGAATTATGGATATTATTGTGTGATTTATTGAAACTATATTGTATAAATCTCTGATGATGCCGTGAAGTGAAACCGGTCAGTAGAAATAAAATTATAACAGTGGAAAAGTATATGTGTTTTCGTGCAATGGAGTAAGTCAATGACATAACCGTTTAATTAAACTAATACTTTTAGAGTTTTCGAAACGAAAATCTCTTATACAACAGTAATGTCCGTCCATCCGTCCGTCCGTGAACTACTTTCAACTCGAGAACGGTAAGAGCTAGACTCAGTGTAAACGCCAATCGACTCAGCATGGTCAAAGACCTCTAAAATGTACTTGACATTTGACCTCAAGGTCAAGGTCAAAACAAGGTCAAATCGAGAACGGTAATAGTTAGAGACTCAAGACCAGCTGCAATCAACTCAGCATGGTCAAAGACCTCTAAAATGAACTTGACCTTTGACCTTTGATCTCAAGGTCAAGGTCAAAACGAGGTCAAATCGAGAACGGTAATAGTTAGAGACTCAAGACCAGCTGCAATCAACTCAGCATGGTCAAAGACCTCTAAATTGATTGGGTGAAATTCTTTTTTATTTTTTTTTTATTTGAACTTCATGTCATGTTTTTTAAATTTTATGAAAAAACTTTCGAAAACTAAAATATATGGCAAACCGGCCTCTAAATACCCGTAACGACTGCTAGGTATGGATACAACCGAGACCGAGACGGCTTAACGTGCTCACCGAGGCACCGAGGGGTCTCAGTGTCAAGAAATGGTCACCCATCCTAAGACCAGTCTGGTTAGTAGTTGCTTAACCTTTTCAATGTGTAAAATTACGAGGTTACCAGTCAGCAACGAGCATTAGGTATTTATAAAGTGTTATATAATAATGTGTTACTTTTGCCAACTTTATCCAAATCCGCTAAACACGTGGTTGAATAACAAACCTTCAAACATCTTTACAAACTTTCACATTTATAATATTAGTACAATTTTAATCCTTTACACCTTAAAGTTGTACATTTCGTAATCCTTTTGCCTACAATGTATATTACAAAAAAATATAATAAATCATATTGAATGGAAACTACGGTTATCGAATGCAGCTGAGTCGTGAATGAGAATGAATGACCATTTTGGAAATATTGTTGACTGTACGCTTGAAATTCTTACAAGCAAAAATTCCATCTTGATGTTAGAGCTAAGGAGTTCTTTTTTTAATCCGAGCCCTAATGCCGCGACCGCTTCTACGTCCATTGCCCGCGCCTCAGGTGAGCACTCGGAAGTAGGTATTTTCAGTGGCGCCTACTTAGTTCATCTACGTGACCCCTGTCACGAGATTAGCTTACGGTCTGAGTTACCGCCGGGCGTACACTGAAAATGTCTTCTGCGTGTGCACTAGAGACGCCCGGCAACGGACGTAACAGCGGCCGCGGCCATGGAATTAAAAAAAAAGGTCTGAGTTACCCTGAATAGAATAGAATAGAATAGAATATGCTTTATTGTACACCAATACAATACAGTAAATATACAGAAACTTGCTATCAATTTAGTATGTACAAATGGCGGCCTTATCACCAAGAGTGATCTCTTACAGGCAACCTTAGGATGGACTTAAGTAGACAGAACTGAAATAAAAAGTGGATAGTTATTGGCGTATGATTAAAGAAAGATACAGAGAGTTATGAAAGGAAAAGTACGGAAATGAACTGAGTATGGAGAAATATAGAGATATACCTACATAAATAAAATAAACATAAATACTATTGAACAAACAGAGATAAATACATATCATTATAGTAGGAATAAAAGTATGTATAAGACATCTAAAGGGAAAAGAAAAACATTAAATAGATGAAAGAGTTTAGGAGCCTAGGTAATGAGTTTTTACCATTCGCTTGAAGGTAGCCAATGTTGGGGCACGTCTGATGGTCACCGGCAGATCACTCCACAGTCGCACAGCTTGGACGGAGAAAGATTTGCCATAAAATGTAGTTGAGTGCTCTAGCACTACTAACACCAGGGATTCCGACGACCGCAAGGATCTCACATGTGTGTCATTAAGGAACGTGAACCGTTCTTTTAAATAAGTAGGAGTGCAGGGATTCAACAAAACATTGTACAGGATAGAAAGAATATGAGTATTCCGTCGAAGGCAAATAGGGAGCCACTTGAGCAAATTGAGGTATTCGGACACATGATAATATTTGCGTAAGCCAAATATAAATCTGATACATAAATTTTGGAGGCGCTCAAGCTTGCTCCTCAGTGACATCGAGATAGCTGACGTCTGCATAGTCCAGGATAGGAAGAAGGATGGATTGAGCAAGTGCAACCTTGGTGGCCGTGGGCAGAAAGTTCCGCAGTCTGCCCAAATAACCCACTGATGCGTACAATTTCCGACTTACTTCCACGATTTGCGCATCCCACGATAAGGTACTGTCAATCAAAATGCCAAGATTCTTAACCTTTGTAGCAACTGGTAATGCTATTAAAAAATATATTTGGTAGTTGCGTCCAGTCTACATCTGCCAATTTCTGCTTGTAACCAGAGACGCCCGGCAACGGACGTTAGAGCGGCCGCGACCTTGGGCCACGAAACTAAAAAAAAAAAAAAATTCTGCCTATTTTCTTTGACTGCCAATCACACATACCTGGGTTTTGGAGGGATTTACATCAAGTCCGTATTGCATGCCCCATGTACAAATCTGAACCAAGTTCCTATTGATGATGTTAAAAGCCTCAGTCAAATTATCCGATGGAGCTTGCATGTAAATTTGTAGATCGTCTGCATAAAGGTGGTAGGAAGAAAGTAGTTTTTTTAGTTTATGAAAATTGCGAAAAGAAGAGGAGAGAGAACGCCACCCTGTGGTACGCCAGCAGATATATCACACCAAGAGGAAAGGCATTCATCGTAACGTACACGCTGTCAGCGACCAAACAGGTAACTATGAAACCAATCAACCACTGTTGTAGATATGCCAATAGAGCGTAGTATGCCTATCAGAATGTGGAAATCCACTGTATTGAATGCGTTATTAAAATCCAATAGAGAGAGAACAGTGAGATTTCCATGTTCCATACCTAGCCTAATGTCATCAGTAACATTAATCAGCGCACTGACTGTACTATGTCCTGGACGAAATCCTGATTGGAAAGGATCAAGGAGACAGTTTCGATTGAGGAATGAGCTAAGCTGGCTGTGTACAAGCCGCTCGAGGACCTTGGAAAGAAAAGGTAAGATGGAGATAGGACGATATTCGGAAAAGGAAGAAGGGTTTGTCTTTTTGGGAAGTGGGATTAATTGTGCCACCTTCCACGCCTTGGGGAACACATTGGTAGTGAGAGAGTGATTAAAGATGTGACATAATATGGGAAGGATTTCGTCTATTTACAGGCTGAATCATGCTACGACTGATGGCATCACAGCCGATAGCGTTGGAGCTTATAGACATAATACACTTCTTAACATCACAAGCAGATGGCTGGTCAAAATAGAACCGAGGATAAGAGGGAGTTGGAAGATGTTGTAAAGTGCAGGTCTTACGACTCTGCCCAAGCGTTGATGACGAGGAAAAGTACTGGTTTAACGAATCAATATCAATTTTTTTGGAAATATTCATCTTATTTGTCTTACCAACCCCTAGAGCTTTTAGAAATTTCCAAACCTTGACTGGATCGCCGTTCTCGACCGAATTATGGATGTGTTGGCGTTGTGCATTCCTACACACCTTACTGCAGAGATTACGTACGACGATATATTTTTCACGGTTAATTGGCGTAGATCGCGACTTGAATCTACTTTTGGCTGCCGCTTTCTTAGATATTAAGGCTTTAATTTCGGCAGTAAGCCATGGGGCCGGCAAATGTCGCATCCACACCGCATGAATAGGGGCATGGACGTCATAGAGATGAGTTATTTTATCAGTGAAGATCTGTAGCTTTTCGTCCATACACTCTTAAGCCAGCAGTGAGGACCAATCAATCTTGTTGGCATCATCGCGAAGGTTATCGAGCTGCATGTCACCAAAATTACGTTGCATGAGGATTTTGGACTTAGGTTTTGGAGGATTAGATCATGATATGAAAATTTGGTAGCTGTACACTGCCCGTGCTTAGTGACTAAGTCAGGAGAAGAAACGAGGATTAGATCAAGTAGAGAAGGGACACAATTTGGTAAGTGATGAGTAACGTTCAGAGGTAGGATGGACATATTGCAGGATTCAATGACACTGGTGAAAAACGAAGAGCGTGAGTCATTCTTTAACAAACAAGTATTAAAATCACCCATTACGATAGTATGACGATAAGAAGGAGTCAGACATTCGAGTATATTCGCAAAAGAGGAAAAGAAACTGATACTAGAGGAAGGGCAATATAGACGCCAAGTAGAATTTGGCAGTGACCAAGATTAATTTCTAAAAATAGGTGTTCACCAGCATTCGAAGGTGGCGGTTGAGGCGACATATCTAATATATTGAAAGGAATATTGTCACGTAAATATATCGCAACACCACCACAAGAGGGGAACGTGCGATCGTTTCTAATCAAATTAAAGCCAGGTAGGATGTAGGGTGCAGAGGGAATACAAGGTTTGAGCCATGTCTCAGAAACTAGAATGGCATTTAAATACTTGCAGTCAAAGCTGGTCAGCATCTCAGGAAAGTCAAAGAAAAGAAGAAAGACCCGGAATACTCTGGGCATTTATATGGACTACATTGAAATTCCTGGGGACGTCGGAGAACTGGTTGTCTATGATTTGTGGCAGCGACGACATGCTCACGAAGCTGTCATTCACACTACTAGCAGACATGTAACTTTCATCGTTGCTGTCGAAGCTTATATTTAATATAGACATAATTATATTATTTATTGTATTATTATATGAAATTGTTCAATATCAATTAGTTATAAAGATTATGTCCACCCGCCAGTTGTGATATAAACGTGAATAATATCTACAAAAATAAAACAAAATAACTATATAAAATACACAATCACAACTATAGTGATAGTGAGAAAAGTGATTAAGATATTATGTAGTGAGGAAAGTTAGAGAGGAGACTAACACTTGCAGGTAGGTGTTTTATATAGACATATAACAACTGATATTAAATACTTCTCAAAACTGCACTTATTTAATTTATTTCCTAAAATTATAGAGAGCCAAAAAATTTGTGTATTGCTTAACAACTACCCACAGTTGTGCTCCGCTGAAGGCTAAAGCACATAAGTAGAAACGTCTCTAATCTCTACTCATGGCTCAGGCCGGCGCAGAATGGCGCACTTTTAAATGAGCCTATTTTTCATAGGACAACTGACCGTTGTTTTTATCAGATTTACCAGTGGTGTATGCCTTATAATGAATGTGTTTACACGCCGTCAATAGTCCGAGACCCCAGGACTCTAATTGGCTGTGCCACAGCGGCTGGCATGTAAGATTTTTTTGCCTTTCATCAACATTTCATCGTGAGGCAACGGGTTTAAATATTTTTCAAAATTACAATATAGCTGCCACTTTTTATAACATTTATTCGGCCATTTTGGACATTACCCATTATAAAAGGGCCCGGTGACGGCAATAGGCTTGCCCCCTATTACGTTGCACTAAAAATACTGGCAAATTGTGGGTGTCCTAATGTGGGCCTACCCTTTTGGGGATATAGGCATGATATGTGTGTGTGTGTGTCGCCAGACACAGCCAGCACAGCTTCGTCAAACAAATTGCGCCGAATGCACCGCGACCTCCCCTTGCCGATAAAAGGAGCCTGACAGCACGACAAACTATTTTTATCCTGAAAGCTACATTTTAAAATAATATAAGTCAATAGAATTTATTTGAAATGTCCACAATTTTTTATTGGTAATAGGACCTGACCGGTTTAGCTTTTTTAATAAAATAAAGTATGTATATGAAGTGTACTTAAAATATGTGAAGTGAATTAGTGTAAAACACATTTGAAGATGCCATAGAGCGAAATCGGTCAGTTCCTATTACCAATAAAAAATTGTAGACATCTCAACAAGTGAGTCATTTCATAATGTATCAATTTAAATGTCAAATTAAGGCGCCAAGTAGTTCAATTAACAACAATTTGTCAGATAAAACATCGAATTTGTAAGTAAATATATCGATGGCGATTCTAAAAGCACTCTAAATACCATTTTGTACTTTTTTCACTCAAACAGCCTAAAAATTATCATCGTTAATAAGGTGGTATTAAGATGTGTCCAGTTTATGAAGACCCCTTTGGGTTGCTTCTAAAATAAAGCACCAAACGACTTCGTGGCGGGAAGTCATCTTTTTTCTTTTACAAAAAATGTTTTAAGTTAATTGTATGTATGAATATGATTACAAATCTATTGCGAATACTGTTGCTTGTGTATCAGCAAAAAGTTATCATTAAATTCCAACACTCATTTACCTATAACAAGCAACTTTATTACTAAAGCAAGACTTGACATTTTGCTTAAAAAACCATCCAACATCATGTTTTTCTTCTTTTTTATACTTAGTATAAAAAAACTTTTATTGATCAAAATACTTAAATTATTTTATTAAGTAATTTAAAACTTTAATAATACCATAAAGTTGTGTCTGTCGTTAAAAAAACTGTAGAGACCAAGTTATACTGGACGTCAATTTACCAATTTTACTTTTGAGTAGGCAGGTATTAATTTGAAGGAGTGTTATTATGATCCGCGTGATGGATTGGATGAGTCAGCAAATAATTTATGACCACTTCAAGTTGTTATTGGTTATAATTTTAGTCGGTCTACGTATCAATCATAATATTCGAAGGAACATTCATCTAAAGTTAAGTATAAGTTTCAGTCGCATTCGAATTTTTACCGATTTTTACAGATTTCACTCTTTTAAAACACCACCAGCCTCTATAGTGCTTTTGGCCCAGATGTAACTTGAGTGTACAGCTGTGAATATATATCCAAAAGTTGCTTTGGGATACTATAGTTCATTAATAAAGTAATAGTTAATAAAAAAGTTCAGGTTCCCAAAATATTCATTTACTTAACTTTCTTAAATCTGTGCTCGTGCGAGTGTTTATTAAAGTAATTGAAAAATCTATCTGTATGTATATGTGTTTAAAATTGTCTTTATAATCTTCCATCCATCCCTACAGACCTTTCCCCTACTGCATGGACATCCCCCAGTGGTGGGTGAGCTCTATGTCACACTGGCCAGACGGGTCGTTATATGGTTTTAAGCTGAGTTTAACGCTTTTATAGTCTTTTTAACCTATTCCATAAACGTAACGGTATCTAAGTACCTACTGTTGGCATCATTGAATATTATCAGGTTTAATGACAACACTAGCGGTATGATACCTCACACGATGGAGTAGACGCGAGAAAAAATATCATCCTCAATTTACGTGTAGGTGAGGTTACCCCTAAAAATATTTTTCATCATTTTATTGCAGCACTTTGTCGTTGTCATTTACTACACAAATATACATATCCATGCCAAGTTTCATGTATCTAGTCTCTAACCGTTTGGGAGGCAAGCCGAGGACATGAAGAAAGGTTTCCGAGACTTTTACTACGGAATCCTAAAAAATCACCACCTATCCTTTTTCAAGAAATTTGAAATTAATCGAACTAGTGGTTACAAAAATCCTTCTGAGTAACATCACGGAACTATTAATGGAACTAGTGGCTATAAAGCATCCCAACTGTAGTGGACATAGTATTAAAATTGACACAATAGTCCAATCACCTACAAGATGTGTTCAGTTCGTGCTCGACTCATCTCAGCTGCAATCGAGTTAGAACGCTGTTACAAGCCCAGTGGACACTTGGACTTAACCACAGAGCAGGGTATTATGTGTAGAGAATGCAAAGTACCTACTTATTATAAACTAGCTGTTACCTGCAGCACAGCCTGCGTGTTATAGTTTTCTTGATCACCAGTTACTAATTTATTATGTATAGCTGTTGCCCGCAGCTCCACCTGCGTGTTACTTTAGATCGACATAACTTATTTATTTATGAACCTATTGAAATAAAACCTTAAATATTAAGTTGAATAAATCACAACGCATTACTGAAAATGCATTTAAATCGGGTAAACCGTTTCTGAGATTAGCGTGTTCAAACATTCAGACAAACGGACAAACAGACAATCAGACAAACAGAGAAAATTTCTAAAAACCCTTGTTTTGGGTTCTATTGCGTTCATAAAGCCCCCCTACAAAAGTTTCTCTATTTTATCTTCAATGTACAAACATCGACCACTTACAATTTTTGACTGAGGGAGCGAAGCGACCGTAGGCTCCGTTTCAACTTGCAGACTGGGGAGAATTTATTTCGTCTGGGTACATCTACGGGTTCTGTCAGATCATGTTTGAGGCCGTATTTATCAACCGATTTGCATGAAACTTTACACACACACTCCTTGTTTAGAATGAATAACATTTGAATGATATTTTTGGTATTGAATGACAAATGAAAGAGTAATAAAGAAAATTGAAGAAGACATTTTCTAAACAAAGCCGCTCCCGAAGTCTACGGTTCACAGAACCACTAGTATTATATGTATTGACTGATATTGATAATACAAAAATAATATGTACAGTAAGTAAGTAATCCTATTAATTGACCGAGCGAACGAAGTAAGCGAAGCGTCTAGATTTCGAGACTGGGTAATTTTGCTTTCATTTGTCTGTCTGACTATATGTTGGTTCCTGTTGATCTCAACGTTTGTTACACGAGTTTCTTGATTTAATATATTTTTTTGTCTTTAACCAGAATATGGAGAAACTCATTAGAATTTTTGACACCTCAGCCAGTTGAAGCCCTCTACTAGCAAAGGCCTCCCCTAAAGAGCGCCACAACGTTCTGTCAGTGGTTCTCCGTAACATTTATAAGGACGTATGTCCAGTTGTGGCAGGCGTCTTAAAAACTTTACCTAGTGTTCATTTTTTAAAAGAATCTTTGTGTCTTTTCAACGTAGATAGCCGGACGCCCTCGAATGAACAATACCACAGAATAGGGAATAGTACTTACATACAGAACTTGCACTCCGACGTTAATTAAAGCACATTCTTTTGTTTACAGAAAACATCATTCGAACGTTAGGGTTAACCAGTAAAGTAATATGTATATACCAGCATAATATGACCAATTATTATGACGTTAATGCCTCAATATCAACTCTATGGTCAATGCCGTGTCACAAACAAGAGACAACCCTTACTGATTTACTAGTTCAATTTGTCGCTGACGTCACGTATTTTTTGGGGTTGTTAGGCGAGTGACATAGGCCTTGATAATACTAAGGAAAATCTCTGTATCTGTCGCTATTCTGTGGTTTCAACGTGCAATCACAAGATGGAGAACAAGTAGGTAACTAACTGACCACCGGAACGTTGCAATGGCCGGTGACCATCGACTATAACTCGGTTTACTTTGTATACGATGAATTCTGCTTAGTGTAGTTTAATGAACAACATTGCTGTTTCCCTGTAGGGGAGGCAGGGGTGTTACATATTCGTTGGTTTCACGTAATAAGGGCGTATGGTAACCAGTGTGGTTCAGTGGTTAGTGACACTGCTTAAACCAAACTACTGCACTCGTCGTGGGTTCGAATCCGATCCAGGACAAAACTTTGTGTAAAAAATTTAGCAAAATCATTGCAATTATACATAAATTAAACATCATATTCTCCATTGTTTTATCATGGACTTTCGCCAAGTAACGCCTGACTCCATTCAGTATTTAAAAACTTTGTGTGATAAGCACGATGGTTTGTTCTGTTTTTTTTTCTTTACTTTATAAAGTAATGTTAAGTAATTAATGAGAAAATTATCGATAACTATCTGCCCCGGCGAACCTTTAAGGAACTGTTACGAATATTCAAGATCAAAATTAGCCAAATCGGTCAAGCGTTCTCGAGTTTCGTTCTCGAGTTTTAAGTAGCGAACGAAAATTAGAGACTGCAGCGACTAATATTTTTCTGTGTCTATTATGTAGATAAGTACCTAATAAGCAAACCACCAAGTCACTATAATGTCTTCTGATTGCATAGCGCCCACTATATAGCTTTGCTGTCAATCAAAACCCACGCAAAGCCCACTTAAGTTAAAACTGTTTATGAAAAAGAATGAATCCGCTACATAGAATTACTTGCGTTTTTTTGTGGACGAAAGCTTGCCAAAATTCAAGTGTCGGCACGAGCGCATTTTTAATAAAAAATATGCAGTTTGTAGTGAAATGCAGTTTTTGACTGACGGAGCGAAGCGACCGAAGTCTCCATATCAACTTGCAGACTGGGGAGAATTTCTTTCGTCTGTACCTCTACATTTCTACATCTACGGGTTCTGTCAGATCAGGTTTGCGGCCGTATTTATCAACCGATTTTCATGAAACTTTACACACATACTCCTTGCTGCAATGAATAACATGTGAATGATATTTTTTGGATTTAATTGGATGAAAAATGAAAGAGTAATAAAGAAAATTGAAAAATAATTTTTCTAAACAAAGCTTTCGAAGTCTACGGTTCACAGAACCACTAGTTATTGAATGAGAGAGCGAATCGACCGAAGGCTCCGTTTCAACTTGCAGACTGGGGTAAAATTTCTTTCGTCTGTACCCATCTACGGGTTCTGTCAGATCATGTTTCAGGCCGTATTTATAACCGATTTGCATGAAACTTTACACACACACTCCTTGCTTACAATTAATAACATTTGAATGATATTTTTTGGATTGGATGACAAATGAAAGAGTAATAAAGAAAATTGAAGAAGATATTTTCTAAACAAAGCCGCTCCCGAAGTCTACGGTTCACAGAACCACTAGTACTATTGTTATTATTTATACTGTCGATTGACGGCACTTGGTGGAATCTGCTACATATATGCACAAAAACACATACTTTTCCACTGGTATAATTTTTATTTTTACTGACCGGTTTCTCCTAACGGCATTATCAGAGATTTTAATACAGTATCAATAAATCATATAATAATATCGTACTACATATTCATAAGGACATTACACATTAATGTTCTGTTAGCCTATCGGTTTATTTCTGTCTATTCTTGGGGAAGCGTAGTTCATATTATAATGTTTTGTTTTCTACACACTTTTTCCGTACTGCTCTTAAACGAACCTAATGAGGAGTCTTAGCGCGGGTGTTTTTTTTTTAATATATTTAGGTCGACAAATTGACGCCACCCGCCTGATGGTAAGCTGTGGCGACGTCTGGCAATTGTGGGCGACTCTCACAGTACACAGGAATACTATAGAGAGTGACCCTCAACTTGACGACCCAGTAATGTGCCTCTTCACGCTTCGCTTAAAGAACCCAGGGTTATATGTTGGAGGAAACATGCGCAGGCAGGGCGTTCCAAGCCACCATCGTTCGGCAGAGAAACGAACGTTTAAAACGCTCAGTTCTCGCGAAGACGGTTTCCATATACTTACCATTGCTTTGTCATGGACTTTCGACAGGTAACGCCTGATTCTATCCAATATTTGGAATTATTTGGTAGTCTATTAAGCCGTTACTTAGAGGGGTATTGGCCTTGGCGAGTTTCTTTACAGTATCCTACTAGTGTTCTAATTAATAATGAATGCTTATCACGGTTCATGAGATACAGCGCAAGACAGACGGACTAAAACTCAGTAATAGGGTTCCCGTTTTACTCTTTGGGTACGGAACCTTAAAGTTAGGGATCGATCACCGTGACTTAGTTTGACATGGCATGGCACCGCTAGTTACCTATATCTAGGAAAGTGTAAATAATAATGCGGTCTCCAAATAGGTACACGTCATAATCATAAGTAGGTAAAATTACATTTTGATATAACTTCAAGTAATAATAATAACTAGTTATCACGGCGAACTTTGTATTGCCCCAAATAAAAAAAATAAAAAAATATATAAAAAAAAATAAAAAAAAATTTCATGCAAATGTATGTAAATTGAAAAACGCGACGGACGGACAGACAGACAAATTGTCGTATTAAATATATAAATAGCAAATTAAATATTTGGACCTAGCTCACGAGATTGTCGACATGTGGGATTTGTATTCGGCGATTATTGTTCCGATAGTCGTATCTGCACATGGTCTAATAGCCAAGAGCCTCGACCTCCACCTACAGCGGTTCGTATTAGGCAGCTGGGTCAAAGGCTCAATGCAGAAGGTGGTTCTGTTGAATACGGCCCGTATTGTGCGGAAGTTCCTGTCTCTGGAGCCCTAACCACCGGTAACTTGGTCCCTGTACTCGATGCCGGTGGGTTACTGTTTTTCTTTTATAAATCTATTTAAAAATGTTATCAATATGTGTAGTTTCAATAAAAAGAATAATAATATTATTACTTGAAGTTATATCAAAATGTAATTTTCCTATATCTTTGACTGCCTCGGTGGCTTAGTGGTATCTGTATGCGACTGCCGCCCCTGAGGTCCCAGGTTCGATTCCGGGTCGATTCAAATTATTTGTGTGATCCACAAATGTTTGTTTCGGAGTTTGGGTATTTTCTATGTATAATATGTCATCATCATTCACCGAGCCTTTTCCCAACTCAGTTGGGGTCGGCTTTCCAGTCTAACTGCGATTCGGCTGAACTTCGATATTTTCCGTGAAGCAACTGCCATCTGACCTTCACAACCCATGGGCGATATCGAATTTAATATGAATTTAAAATTATATGTATGTATTTAGAAATATATAAGTATGTTTATCAGTCGTCTACATCCCATAACACAAGCTTATATTAGCTTAATTTGGGCTAGATAACGTTGTGTGAGAATGTCAAAAAATATTTATTTATTATTATTATTTATTATATCTAGGAAAGTGTACATAATGACTGCATTATGTACTGTTACGATTGTACAATAGTAAGTAGGTAAAATTACATTTTGATATAACTTCAAGTAAAGGTTTTGGTTAATTTTAGATATTAAAGAACCCTTTGAGCGTTCTAAGTGGTAATTACTGGGTTAATCAATCTCAACAATCACTTCCAACTGACTGTTAATAAATTGTTCGAAAACCAGATAAAGGATAATTTCACGAGATCAAAGTGTGACAAGAACAGGTGCGTTGTTGTGACCATGGTTTTATGAAATTTAAGGATATTAATAAAGTGTAGGGGCCATGTTGGTGGGGTAAGTGAAAACGAGATCTTAAACAATTTTGGTTTCAATATTACTATAAGAATTACAATATACATAATTATATACTAAGAATATTTACATTACAAAATATCGTTTAAAAAATCCTCCGCGTCATTGCCGACTGGGAAGGTTCCCAGAATGCTGGCCGTGTTCCCACGTTGGATGGCGATACTTATTCTTTGGGCCAGAAAATAGCCAGCCTTCTGGTCCTGAGAAGCATCGATTAAGCGTTTAGCAATGTCTCAATACATATTATAAGAAATTTGAAATCAATGAAGTTTTGTGGGATTCAAAATTTCAAACTCTCACCTATCATCATTAAAACATACCTGTCTCAACTTTTAAAATATTATTGAGCGAAGCGAGCCGAAGGCGAGCGGAGCTCTCAACGAGTGACTCAAATTATTTTTCAAACGATTTATGTTAAATTGTTTCTCGGCGAATACTCGGCCGATTTCGAATTTTTTACACTCATCAATAGCTTACAGAATTACCCAGGTTATTACGATGCCAGAATTTTGAATTTAAACTCGACTCGCTCAAATATATGCTGCAGCGTAACGGTACGTTTCGCGACTGAGGCGACCTAGTTTACAAGTTTGCTATCTGTGTATAATATAAGGAATTTTATCCTACTAATATCATAAACGCGAAAGTTTGTGAGTATGTATGGATGGATGGATGTTTGTTACTCTTTCACGTAAAAACTGCTAAATGAATTTTAATGAAACTTTACAGTAATATAGCTTATACATCAGAATAACACATAGGCTACAATTTATAAAGATATAGTGTGAATTGTTCAAAATATGACGATAAGTGTCAAGTAAGTAGGAAGTGACGATGACAAACCGAGTGCGCGATACTACGGTCCAGCGGCACGGCGTGCGGTGGCGGGCGAACGTTGCGGGGGCGGGGCGAGTCAGGTCGCTCATCGCTGGACGGGAACGGGAAAAATCCAAATTACCACGCGGACGAAGTCACGGGTGACCACTAGTATCCCATTTTAAAATCCCATTTTCATTTTGCGTGTTTGTTAAGCAAAACGTACTTATAGTGTATAAGCATAATACGTTATAGCATGTCTCTGTTATTTCAGTAACTTGGTCACCCTAACGCCGCCCGCAGCGTCCAACATTAATGGATCACGGACATGCCGCGCTATTAATTAACTCAAGGGTACCTCGGTAACTCTGGCCCATTGGTGGACAGTTTTGTGGTCACCCCAGCATATACAGTTTACAGTAAGACACAATTCAGTGTTTGGTTATGCTAAGGATAGATGAAGACATAAATACTTAATACAAAGTGAAACTCGTTTATACATTTCGAGACTGGAGAATTTTGCTTTCGTCTGTCTGTCTGTGTGTTCCGGGTTAGTGGCCACCATTGAATTTATCCATTCTCCACGAAACTTGGCACAAGTATAGGCTGACAATTTATTTTTTCATCGTAAGGTTTCTTTGATTGGGGGAAAAGTGGAGGAAATATGATTTTAATTATTGTTCGAAGGCTTTAATAATGGATGACCTCTAGTTTATGTTTATAGGTGTATACATGGGGGATACTGTAAACAACTGGGTTTTTTCCCCTAAAGTCGTAAACTAGGGCTTTGCAAAGAAGACTTATGGCTAAAGGGTGTTCCGGCGGTTCCGGGGCAGGCTGAGAGACAACGCCGATTAATAAAGGTGAACGCACACTTATCCAAGCCGAACGTGTCGAACGAGTCGAATGAAACGAATTTTAGAATTCTGTATATGAAATCTCATGAAACCTCGCACACTTTCCCGCGTCGAATCGTCCGAATCTGAAAGAACCCCAGAAATCCTAGATGAATTCGGATGACGTCATCAGCTTCGGCGCGGCTTATGCGGTCGATTCGACCGATGCCCTTGCATTCTATCAGTTGCTTACGGGTACGACACTACGACAGAGCAACGTGCGAATAACATGTATAATAATATGTAATAACAGTGCGACAGGCGTCAAGGAAATAGAAATGATTTCTTCGACGCGGTCGATTCTTTCGGGGCGGATATGTGTGCGAGGCCTCCTTAACTTCGATTCGTTCGACGCGTTCGGCTCAAACAAGTGTGCGTTCACCTCAAAAGGCACAAAGAAACGTATCGACATAGATTGAAGTTTTATGTGTTTTAAGTTTAGGTATTTATTATTATGGACCTTGATGCCTAAGCAATGTTTATAATATTATGTATTCTTAGTTTTAAGGTATATATATATGGGCCGTAGATTAGTTTATAAGATCTGTAACTAGTCTAAGTTGCCTGAAATAAAAGTTTAAATAAATAAATAAAAAATGCCAAATTCCGTTATGAAAGCTTCCGTAGCGTTCTCTGTGTAAATTACCTAATGATTTTCTACCAACATTATTTCTAATATCCACGAAAGGGTAGGCAGAGATGCATTACACACCCACAATTTGCCAATAATTATGTTAGTCTCATGTAATAATTTTCTACCAAGCATCAAAAAAGTTCGGTTAAGTAAAAACATCGCGAGCAAAGACGCGGGCTTATATTAGTACAACTTGGTGGTCGAAGTGAGGGTAGGTGCAAATTAATTTATAAAATAAATTGATGCACCAAACCATTCAATAAACGTAAAAAATATAGACAAATTGAATGTTGGTAACATAATGGTACCATAGATATAGAGAAAAACTATGCTGGAATATTTACACAACAAAATATTAAATTCCTACGTACATACAACGTTGATAGAAATTCATGTAAAAATGGTCCACCTCATTGACGACTGGGAAAGTTCCTAGAATTCTGGCTAAGTTGCTAAGTTGAGTGGCGATACTTTGAGCCAGGAAATAACCAGCATTCTGGCCCTGAGAAGCATCTACGATTATGTTTTGTATTATCTACGAGTATTCCAAAATCGATTTAATTTTTATGATTTTTGATGCGAAATTCCATGACGCTAGCACAGACCGACAGACAGACAGAGATTTTGTTTTTAAATTCCGCAGCTCTCACGTCCGTTGCCAGGCGTCTCTGGTATACACCAGAAGGTATTTCCAGTGGCGCCCGGCGGACTTTGGCCACCTGCGTGGCCTCTTCGGGAGTTTGGTTGGGATGAGAATCCTGCGTCGTTGGGATAGGCTTTTATCCTGCGTCCGTGAGTGAATCTGGTTGCGCGCTGCGGGGCTTGAGCCTTCGACCCTTCTAGCCTGCTTCTGTACGGATGGCGGGTGACTATCCCGCCGTCCTCAGGCCCCGATCATAGAGGTTGATGATCTTGGGCGTAGATGAGTCTGCGGCGCCATCGCCGCTGACTTTGGAACTCGACGAGGAGGGTACGCTCCCTCTTCTTTTCGGCCGCCTCATATTCTGCTAGTAGAACTAGCACTGACGTTCATTTTTTGATCGTAAGGTCGCGCTTTGACTTAAGGATCCTATTATTATAAACCCAGACGAGACGGCGCAAATACTCATCTGCTGGAAAGACCGTTACTTAATATCGCACGGAGAAATTGCTTTGCCGTGAAATGAGCTTTTTAGAAATTCTAGGACTATATGGCAAAACGAATGGGAAATCTTTTTCAGCTAGTTGATAATAATAAAATAAATATTTAGGACATTCTCACATAACGTCATTTAGCCCAAACTAAGCTTTAAGCTTGTGCTATGGGATCTAGACAACCCATACACATACATAGGTACATAATATACACACACATACATACATATCACGTATATATCCCCGCAGGGGTAGGCAGAGGTGCATTACACACCCACAATTTGCCAGTATATTTAGTCCCACGTAATAGGGGGCAAGCCTATTGCCGTCACCGGGCACACATATAATGGGTTACGTCCAAAATGGCCGAATGAATTTAATAAAAAGATCTCCTACAGTTCCCTGCAGGGCACCCCCTTAGGTCCTTTGCCTACTGCTTGCACTTTCTAGTAAATCCTATTTCTTTGTTTAAAAAAAACTGCAAAGTGCAATTAATATGGTATTCATTTGCATCGCGTGTTTTCAATCAAGTGATGAGTGCGGCTCTATGATTGTACACAACATTGTAAATATTTAATTTATATTGTAGGTACAGTCAACAGCAATAACTTTGACTAACCATAAGGTAATTTTGTAGAAAGGTATCCAATTTTTTTGGTAACACTAAATCATCGAATACACGATTTAAAACGCGGTTGTAAACCGTACGAACGATCTGTTGTACTTACTTTATTGGTTTTAAACCGCGTAACCAGCAAAACGTTTGTCTGTCTTTTTTGGTTTGCCATCGTACATTTTTGTTACTTACTCGGGGATAATTTAGTTACATATGAGTAAGAGAATTATCCAAATCGGTTTAGTAGTTACGAAGCCTACAAATACAATCAAATCTTTCCTTTCTGAGCGGAGCGAAGCGAAGTTCTATCTTAGACGACAAGTGTAAATCGTTTGTGTGCCAACTCCTCCGAAACGGCTCGACCGATTTTGACCAAATTTGGCATGCTGGTCGCCATCATATCCGGGAGTGAATATCTCGGAAATCATGAAAATAGAGCATAAAAAAAATGAGAAAATTTGCTCCGCTCAACATTTGCAATTAGTAGCATGCATTGCATACCTATAGTTATAATATTAGTTTAGATAAAATCATTTTAAAATTACATAATACACGAGGACTGACTAAACACTTATTTTATTACCATTAGAAGTCAGAAGCTTGTTATTTTATAGTTAACCCTGTAACTGCCGCCCGCAAACAATCACTGAACGACGAACAAAAGAAACCCATCGACAATACAAGACGCGCCAAGAAAAAATCAAAATCCTCACCATGATTGGTCGATCGATGTGTGACGTCACTTTAGACTCCACCCCCTAACAACCGTCGCTACACCTGAGATGAGAGCGAGCGAGATCGTTGTAAAGGTGAAGAAGACAATATTATGTTGACGATTTAGCATTTGAAGTTTAAACGTTATAAGTTTTTCTTATTTTCTATTTTAAATTCAACTCTGATTAAATTAAAATAAAGTTTACTTTCAGTTTTATATTCATTAGATTTAGGGTGATGTAGTTTTAGCTCTGGTCAGTTGGAAAAGCTGTTATTGTTTGGTTACGGGTTAACCGATTTGGTTAAGTTTGTGTGTTAACAGGCAGATGTCCGGTGATTGTCTCGCTCCCTCGCCGGCCCCTGATGAGACAGGTAGCGTCTGATTGGCGCCATATTGATTATCATTATTAATTATAATCTAGTTCATTCGGTTAATTAAGTTTCATTGTTAAAAAGATTCTATAGGGGAACCTAATAAAATGCTTTCAAACTAGATAAACGCAGGTAGCCTATATTTTAGTAAGTTAACTTAAAGTATATTATTACCTGTTAATTAGATTAGAAACAAATTTATTTAAAAAAAAAATTCATCAACATCATCATCATCATCACCAGCCCACATCAGTCCACTGCTGGACATAGGTCTTTACAATGACGCGCCAGCCTAGTCTGATCTTTGGTCAATTTTATTCACCCAACGCCCGCTATCCGACAAATATTTGATTTTTAACGATTCAATTTGTTAAAATGTAGGTAGATTCGTATTAAAAGTAGGATAAGACATATAAAAAGTAAACGACTTAAATAATCGACAACCCTCAAGGGAATCGCTAACTAACTCACAGCAACACTCTAACACCTAGCACAATCGACCCAATCAAACATAAAAAAAACTATTCAACGATCACCAACTCTCAATACAGTTCAAAGAAACTCCGAGGGGAAAATGCTAATACGCCGCTTCTTGCTTCTTACCAAACAAAATCACTTCGCGACCCCAAATTTCGCACTTTCAATGGGCAATTTCGCTCACCCCCCATTCGAATAAGCTCCGCCTCTTTCTTCCCCGCCAGCTTTACGTACGTTTGAACGTCAGTGACGTACGCGTATTGCTGCGAGATGGACGTGCCTGACGACCGATACTACGCAAACCAAACGCCGGACCGTTCCGACACAAACAGTCCTCGTTCACAAATGAGTAGTCCTAACTCCACCTCCTCAATAAATGTGACAGATCAATCGATAGCATTATCACAGCACCAACAAAACTTAGAGACATTAAATCGTATGGGAATGTTTTTTCACGCACAGCAAATGCAACATTTGAATCAAAGTTTTGATGCAGTGAAGTCTAGATTAGGCTTAACACAAGTGCCTACAAGTGTTAATCAAGGTCCAAGGCATACGATAGACGCTATATTAGGACTTAATGGACAAAGGCAAGTGTCTCGAGTGCAGAGTGAGTTTGAGCAAAGGAGAGAGGAGCGGGAGTGTGAAGCTGTACCAGTGTCTCCGGGCGCTGTGGAAAGTGCGGGTATGTTTAACTACAATATAATTATAATAAACCATTTTAGTAATATACTAGCTGTCTGAACTTCGTACCGTCTCAAATTAACCTTTTAAACCTTCTCTGAGTTTATACGATTATTTTAACACCAAAATTAGCCAAATCAGACCAGCCGTTCCCGACTTTCGGAGTAGATTATTATGATATTGACTGCAAGCTTTTACTCATAGCAAATAATCGAATCTGTTATTTTAAATAATGTTGTAATAAATTAATAATCTACAGGTCTTTTTTTAATTTTACTAAGTAAGCAAAGTTTTGTTAAATATTTAAAATATTAACATGTACAACTAAAACAAAAACTGCTGATATTAATACGAAATCATTATTGCTAGCCTATTCCATTAGTGAAGGTCCCTAATAATATTATTTGCCTACCTATCTTATCGAAAATTTCAACTTATAAAACTAAATTCTAAATCTATTACTTGACAGACTTTCACCACAATGCGAAAGAGGCCGTATTAATACCACCGTTATAAATATACTATAGGTACTACAACCAATCTAAGACGCATTAATTAATTAAAAAAATCCAAATTAAAAATAAAACTAAGCATTGGAAGATTGCATGTTGCAGGAACGTAGGCGGTGCATTATAAGCACCGCCCGTAATTGCCCGCCTGCAAACATCCGCGCGCCGCCGACGGGTTAAGTTCTAAGAAATTATTAATTGTAAATCTATACTTCTATACGTAGGTCACACTATAAGTTTTGCATAACTTAAAAAAACAACATGTTAAAACCAAAATATTATGTTTATTGCTTTTTAAAATACTCTCCTTTACATTTTAAAATTTTTTTCATGCGATCGAACCATTTTTTAAAACAGGAGGACCACAGATCTGTTGTGATCTCTGGTCTGATCTGTTGTCTGATATGATGTTTTCTACGTGCTGATTGAACGCTATCACTGCCTTTTCGGAGTTGGTAAAAGTGAAAACTCTCATCAAATCTTTGATTTTGGGGAAAATACAGAAATCACAGGGTGCTAGGTCGGGGCTATGCGCAGGAAGGGTGAAGAGTTGTACTTTTTCGGAAGCTAAAAATGACTTTGTTTTGTTGGCCGTGTGTGAAGAAGCGTTGTCATGATGTAGGAGAACGCGGCTTTTGGGTTGTCTTTCGCGAACTTTTTCTAACACCCTGGGTAAACAAATAGTGGAATACCACTCGGTATTAACACTCTTTTAATCTTCAAGTGGATTTGTACAGATGGGACCCGTAGCTGAAAAAAAAACGCGATCACTTTTTTACTAACGTTTCTCGCCTGCCTCACTTTTGTTGGCTTGTTCTCATTTTCAAACACCCATTCACAAGATTGCTGTTTTTTTTCGGGTTCAAAACAATAAATCCACGTTTCGTCTCCTGTGACAATGTCATAAACAGCATTAGAATGTCCGTGGTCGTACTTCAGTAGCATCTGTGAGCACCATTCCACGCGAGCCCGCTTCTGCTCCGCTGTCAGTTCATGAGGGATCCAACGACAACAAAGTTTCCGAACTTTCAATTCTTCGTATAAAATTTTCTGGATTTGACTCATACCAATCCCCAATAGTCCTCGAATTGTCTCATAGGTAATCCGCGGCGTTTCTTCAATTAACCGCTTAACAGTAGCCACATTATTTTCGTTGACGGCAGTTGAAGGCCGCCCTTCACGAAACTCGTCATGTAAAGAAACTCGACCTCTCTCAAATTCAGCAAACCATCGCCTCACGTGCTCAAACAAGGTGCTTCTCTCCCAAAAGCATTTTGAAGAAAAGCGGCACAGTCTTGCGGAGAGAGAGAACTTTTAAAATCATAAAAAATCATCGCTCTGAAATCTTTTCAACTTAATTCCATTTGTGAGGCATACGTAGAACTTTGATGTGTGATAAAAAACAATTGACAAAATAAATGATTTCCCGCCAATTTTTTTTTTTTATTACTAAGAAGGTTGCAACGTTTAAAAAAATATAACATTCGAAATTCAAATAGTTCCGATTAGCTAGAAGTGCAAAATTTTTAGTGTGCCCATGTACTACTTTTTTTTTTTTAATTCCGTCTCTAACGTCCGTTGCCGGGCGTCTCTGGCCCATGTACTACTATTATAAAGAGGAAAGATTTGTATTTTTGTGTGTATGTTTGTAATGAATAAACTCAAAAACTTCTGTGATGATTTCAAAAAACATTCACCCTGAGTAGCATAGGCTACTTTTAATCCCGGTAATGTGTTCCCACGGGAACCGGGAACGAGTAAACTAAATCACCCGGGCGAAGCTGCGGCGATCAGCTAGTATTTTATAAAATACGCCGGTAGGCTGATGATATCACCCAAATAGCTAGAAAATGGCTGGAAAAGACCAAAGATAGCTGTGAAAAGGCCAAGGCCCGTCGGGCGCCACTGGAAATTACAAATAACTGGAAATACCAGAGACGCTCGGCAATGATCACACGATTTAAACAAAAAAGAAAAAAAAAGTGGGTTCCGTACCCAAAGGGTTAAACGGGATCCCTATTACTGAGACTTCGCTGTCCGTCGGTTCGTCTGTTTTGGGCTGTATCTCATGAACCGTGATAGTTATTTCTGTTGCCTATATAACAACAAATACTAAACAACAGAATGTAATAAACATTAAAGGGGCTCCCATACAAAAAACGTGATTTTTTGGCGTTTTAGTACGGAACCCTTTGTGCATGAGTTCGACTCTGACTTGGTCGGATTTTTTGTTAATACCTAATATTAATAAATTACTAGTTTATAACTGCTTCTCTGCCCGTGTGAAAGAGTTTTCTCGTCCTCAATTCTCCGATTCTACAAACATACTAAGTCTATATTCCTGAAGGGTACTGCAGTTATTTTAGGTAGGTATGTAACATCGGCCCTGGCTTTTAGAATAAAGGTTATCTTAGTGATTATGTAATTATGTAGTACCAGTACGGTGTCTTGCGCGGTGCTTCGCGCCGCACCACGCCGTAGGTTTTTGGCCTATAACTTTTGACCCCTTAGGGCTAGGTCAAATTTTCGATTTTTTGGCTTGCCTCCAGATCGAGGGCTATCCATAGAGGGGTCAACCATCATTGGAGCATAAGCAGTTCTCGAGAGCTAAGGGGTACATTCCCCATTTCTATATATAGATAGATTTTTCTTAATTTTTCAACCGACTCCAAAAAAAGGAGGAGGTTCTCAATTCAACAGTATGTTTTTTTTTATGTTTGTTACTACATATCTTAACTGGGTGAACCGATTTTGAATTTAAATTTAAATTGTAAGCTACTTCTTCCTAAGTCTCATTTCAATTTGTTCCCATTCCGGATGCCATGTCAATTTTTGACATGTATTTTTATGCTGAGATAAAAGGTTTGTATTTCTATTATAATAATTTTTGCATGTAAGACTTAAGACATTGAGGCCCCTCCGTGCCTCGGAGAGCAGCACGTAAACCCGTCGGTCCCGGTTGTCATACGAACATCTATGGCAGTCGTTAGGGGTAGTTGGAGCCCTAAATCAAAAATCCGACCGGTGTAACTGCAGAACTTCGATATCGCCCATGGGATATGGAGGTCAGATGGCAGTCGCTTCACGGAAAATATCGAAGTTCAGCCGAATCGCAGTTAGACTGGAAAGCCGACCCCAACTGAGTTGGGAAAAGGCTCGGTGAATGATGAATAATTTTTGCATGTAAAAATACTATAATTTACTCGAAGACGTTTTATTCACTAAAACATTTATTTCTCCGTTTTTACTTATTGTTAGATCCGTCTTTTTTATAGATATATTTTCGTACCTATAATTATATTATGAAAACACGAACTTTCACGAATTTTACCGTAAGATCACGAGCACTAAAGTGGAAATAAAAGCGTGAGGCGTAAGCGGAGCTTTGTATTTGTGAACGTATCCGTATAATGTGACCTCTTTTACACACACATGTGTTGTACACACAGCTACAAAAAGGGTTTTATACTCTACTTTTCGTGGTCACTCACACAAATGCAAAGCTCCGTTTACACCTCGCGACCTACCTACCTACATAGTTAAATTTCTTTTAAAGTAAGTACTTACATAACTTTCCTTTTAGTCTGTCAGGTAAACTCAAGGGCAATTGATGACTAGAAAAGAAACAGCAAGAAATAGACCAAGTGGCTATAATTAATCATAATTTGTGTGAAATTAATAATTAGTTAATCTACTTTTGTATCGCAAACATCTAAATAGTAATCGTGCAGTTAATTATGGTTTTGATACTTGCTACAATTTTATTTATGTTAAGTACTAAGAACGGTACGGTGAGGGGCTCGTGGTCTAGTGGTAACCGACATGGTTAACACATTGCAAAGGTTAAGCAACATCGAGTCAGGTCGGTCTTGGCATTTGTGACCATTTATTAAGAAATTGAGACCCCTCGCTCCGTGCCTTGGAGAGCACGCTAAGCCGTCGGTCCCGGTCGTCATACGAACATCTATGGCAGTCGTTAGGGGTAGTTGGAGCCCTAAAAATTAAAAATCCAAACAGTCTTACTACAGAACTTCGATATCGCCCATGGGTTGTGGAGGTCAGATGGCAGGCGCTTCACGAAAAATAGCGAAGTTCAGCCGAATCGCAGTTAGACTAGAAAGCCGACACCAACTTATAGTTAGGAAAAGGCTCGGTGGATGACCAAGAACTAGAGCAGTGATACTCAAATGTTTTTCAAGAACCTCAAACCTTTTCTACAACTAATTCTTGTTTAATTTGAAAACTGTCGCTTTCTGTTGGGTCCTACTTGAATTTGGTCCAGCTTTGACTATGGCATCCATGAGAAAACCAATGACGTCGTTTTTTTTTGATAAAATTATTCATCCTTAACTCCCATCCTCATTCAGTTTATATCATAGTTGCAGCTGTTCGCCTGCCATATCTAGTATAACTGTAGAGAGTTTTAGTACTGGCATCGAGCCCTCTATGAAATATTCGGGGCTCGTAATCGATAGCTGGTAGAACTGCGGACTGAATTTCTTAAGTACTAACTAAATTCAAGGGGTCGGCAGCCGCGCTTTCGCGACTGATGCCCAACATAAGGGAACCCAACACTCGTTGCTCGAGACTGTACCCGGAGAGTGTACGGAGCATGGTCCTATACGGGGTTCTCGTATGGAAGGGGGGGCTGACGGCCCACAACGTGCCTGTTATAAACAAACCAAACTTTGATTAGTGTACTACAAACAGTAGAGTTAATTATTTTTCATGCCTTTCAAAAAGTTGCATTGAGAGTAAAAAAAAACACACACACACACATATCACGCCTATATCCCCGAAGGGGTAGGCAGAGGTGCATTACACACCCACAGTTCGCCAGTAATTTTAGTCCCACGTAATAGGGGGCAAGCCTATTGCCGTCACGGGGCACATTTATAATGGGTTATGTCCAAAATAGCCGAATTAATTTATATAAAAAAAAATAAAAAGTCGCAGCTATAAGTATTGGAATTTTGAAAAACTAATTTAAAACCCGTTGCCTTGCGATGAAATGTTAATGAAAGGCAACAAAATCTTACGTGCAAGCCGCTAAGGCACAGGCAATTAAAGTCCTGGGCGTCTCGGACTATAAAAAATACACGCCAAAAATTGACAACGCTACTTCAAACTACCGAAGTGGGACCAAATAGCTGTCGGAATGTGACCAAATTGAAATGGGACCACTTGAGAAGTCGTAGCTTCCAATTAAAATTTCAAAATCGGTTCACGCAGTCCAAAAATATGAGGTAACTCAAACCAGAAATCCCAAAACCATACCACTAAATATAATTTCTGCCGTCCTAGCGAAAAAAAATCCAGCCTCAATTCTCTACAATACTCGTATACGTATAGATTAATGTAAAAGGACAGTTCGTAATTATCGTGCAGCAATAATTAACATCGAATAATATCGATACAACATTCGATAATCGATATATGCTCATACCTACCCATTAGCAGAGATCGAATGAACATTTAGCGTTGCGGTCAGTACCACAGGGGGACATAATCGAATATTGGCTCGTAATAGCGATTGGAAATCGATTGTAGGCCACACAAACCAGTTTGGCAATTGAGCGCTCGTTATGAAGCCTACAATTGGTGAGTTCATTTTGTTTGTATGTGTTCAATGTTAATGAGTTTAATTTAGTTTTGTATGTGTGTGTTTTGAACATGTACTTACTTAATTGAATACGGCTTATAGGTATAATTTATTGCGTTGATCTATTTTGCTCATATTGAGTTTATGTGGCATCACCGCATCAAAAAGTTTGTGTATCTTACCTACTGATTTTGTAACACTTAACAAAAAAGTACCTACCTAAATAAGAAGAGACATTGAAAGAGACCTGATGGAATGTCGTTACTGCCATGGAACGCTACGTGCGTGTGCTAGTGTGGGACGCTACGTGGGTTGACACTCTGGCGCCTTCTCACCTTCCTAGTACAGCGGGCTATGCCGGTGCTGCATCAGCGGAGAGTCTTAAACGGCGTAAATACTCCAATTTAGCAGGAGACTACATATTTTAACCGTTTGGGTTTGAGACGCTGCTGGGACCCTGGGGTCCGAGTGCTCCCGGCCTATTCAAAAATGTATCTAAATTAATTATCGACACTTCTTAAGACCAGAAGTCTGATTACTATTTGGCACAAAGAATAAACATTGCCATACAACGTGGCAATGGTGCCAGCCTTCTCGGAACATTGCCAGTCGGCGACGAGGCGGAGGAATTCTTTGACGCATGTTAGGATTTAGATGTAATCTTAATAGGTATAATTAGAATAGATATGTAATGTACATATTGAGTTAGTTTCAATTGTATTGTTTTATAATTTATTGTTTTCATTATCTCTGTAATATAATAAAGTCTTCTCTATGTACATTATAATACTTACAGAAATTCGTGTAGAAAATCCTCTGCGGCATTGCTGACTGGGAAGGTTCCCAGAAATCTGTCTGCCTTGCCACGACATGTAATTGTACACACAAATGTATTTATTTATTAAAATAAATTTATTTTTAACAAGGATTTAATCATGATAAATCAAAGATATTATTCTATTCTTTCTTTCTCGAACAAAATCTGCTCCTGAGAATGCTTGATTTTTGAGTGAAAAAATCATGAAAATCGGTTGGGTAGTTGTCGAGAAACAATTTCACATCGAGTTGCATTTGAGTAACCTGATAAGGAGCTCCGCTCGCTACGCTCAATAAAACGGAAAAAATAACATGACTACATATTGACTATGAAATTGCTTATTACTTGGCAAATTTTTACCCGAAATTTACAGTTATTTACTGTAGTATTAATAAACTCCTAGTTTGTGCTACCTATATAAAACTTTTGGTGCTCTTACACTTATGAGTTGCCATTTCAAATCAAGTTATATTACATTAAATGAGATTAAATAGCAATCAGAACTGATTGACTTGTACATTGAACGCTCGCTCATTAAATAATCAGATATCTTAAACTAAAATAACTAATTCAATAATGAATTCATTCGAAAAAAATCATTAAGACCGAAGAGCTTTAATACGAACGAACGCGGCAAATCTGACACGTGATTAGGGTTGCTATACGAAAAAATAAACAACGAGACAACCCATTATAAACGATAATGCTCGCGAGTGTTGCCAGATTATCGATAATTATTACGGAAAATAAAAAAAATGGACAACAGATTGTATCACGATAAGTGTAAAATGTCTTAATGCGTTGGCCACAATATTTTTATTTGTTTTCTATACTCGTTTTAATCTACTATGGTAATCTTAATGTGACACGGTTTCGTCTCTTTCTTTCGCTACTGGAGTGAAGGAGAGGTCATAAAGTTGTGACTTTTGATCGTTCAATCTTTATTGAGACGTTTTGTTGCGTGTCTTGTTCACTTTTGATTTCATAATCGTATTTAATTCTGACAGATGACGTATGTATCGAATGGCGCTATCCTTTATCTAAACGGGTGAGGATTCGGTAGTCGGTCCCATTAGAGAAACGGGTTCTATTTTCAATGAGATCGTACTAGATACTTGTGCAACTAAGATTATGGATGCAAGATATAACACCTTCGCCTAAATAGTGTAACACACAAAAAAAAACAAATTCGAGAAAAATATAACTTATTGACTTATGACTTTATGACACTATTTGAACTGAAGTGCGATATTTTGATCTGGACCATACATCAGCCATCAATGTTACATTGAAATAGCTGCTTATTTTATTAAATTCATTCGGCCATCTTGGAGATAACGCAATGTCTAGAGTTCCCGGTGACGGCAATAGGCGTGCCGCTATTACGTGGGACTAAAAATACTGGCAAATTGAGGGTGTGTAATGTGCCTCTGCCTACCCCTTCGGGGATATAGGCATGATATGTGTGTGATTAATAAAAATAACGATTAATAATAGTAGTTTATGAAATTGCATAAAGAGGGATATTAGTATACGACTAGTTTTTAAAGAAACGAGCCTTGACGTGTTTCTTTTGTAGTCCTACGAGTGTTCTAATAGCTAGTTATGTGCAGTTTCATACGCTACTTTATCTTATCTTACCCATTTAGGCATTTTGAAAAACACAAACTTGAAGAGCTTATCGACAATAAGGCGACAAAACAACAAGGCGGTATGGTCGACAGACTTTAGCCTGTTATTGGTAGTTGACTGTACCATATGATTAAAAAGTTACTTTATGAGACATTCTTGCAGAAAATCCCAGAGAAAATCTGTATCATAAAATAACTTTTTATTTTTTTAATAGTAGGTACTGGTGTCATAATTATAGGATTTTATGTCAACTTTTGAAAACATTATTTCGAATTTTTCGACATGAGAGTAAATAAACTAACTTTATACAATACAATATAAATACTATTTGGGGTCATGGGGTCCGAGTGCCGCCTTTATAGAGACATTGCTAAACGCTTAATCGATGCTTCTCAGGACCAGAAGGCTGGCTATTTTCTGGCCCAAAGAATAAGTATCGCCATCCAACGTGGCAACACAGCCAGCATTATAGGAACCTTCCCAGTCGGCAATGACGCGGATAATGTATATTGTAATTCTTATTGTAAATAAACCTTTTAATACTCATTATTGTACACAAAAAAGAACCATTTATTTTTACATTTGGCTTAATAATAATGCGGCCCTATTGCTAAAGAGCCTTCTCTTCCAGGCAACCTTTATGTCCTCATAAATAAAATAACCTTTAATAAAAATACTGTAAACCACTTTTATCCTCATACCGTGTTCTACTCAATCACTTGCCGCCGACAAAATAATGGAACTAATAAATGTTGAGTTTCCGCAAACAATTACCCCTCTAGTTTCCGTTGTGGAACTCGATTTTCGCCACGTAATACACTTGAATATTTAGTAACTTTCCCCACTTAATAGAATATTGTTTAAGCGTTTTATAAGAATACTAGCGGACGCCCGCTTGACAAATTAAATGAACAAAAACATTACTTGAGAACCACTCTATCCATTGGTGAAAATCGTATCAAAATCCGTTGCGTAGTTTTAAAGATATAAGCATACATATGGAACGGGAGGCTTTGTTTTATACTATACTAGTGGTCGCCCGTGACTTCGTCCGCGTGGTAATTTGGATTTTTTCCCGTTCGCGTAGTATCGCGCACTCGATTTGTCATCGTCACTTCCTACTTACTTGACACTTATCGTCATATTTTGATACACATAATTAAACAATATCTTTATAAATTGTAACCTATGTGTTATTCTGATGTATAAGCTATATTATTGTAAAGTTTCATTAAAATCCATTTAGTAGTTTTTACGTGAAAGAGTAACAAACATCGATACATACTCACAAACTTTCTCGTTTATAATATTAGTAGGACTAAGTATGATTGAGTATGATTTGGAAGCGTTTTCAACCGACTTCCAAAAAAGGAGGAGGTTCTCAATTCGACTGTTTTTTTTATTTTATTGGAAGCTACTACTTCCCAAATGGTTCCATTTCAAAATGGTCCCAGTCACTTGCCACAGAAAATAATACCTATCATGAATTTTTCCCATTGGGGTAGTCAAAGGCTATGGAATTACACTTGCTACGATTCATTGCAGTTTCAACTCATCTACGTCCAAGATCATCGACCTCCATGATCGGGGCCAGAGGACAGCGGGATAGCCACCCACCGTCCTGATACGCAACCAGATTCACTCACCGACGCGGGATAAAACTCTACCCCAACGACGCGGGATTCTCATCCCGACCAAACCCCCGTAGAGACCACACAGGTGGTCTCCGTTTCAACTTGCAGACTGGGGAGAATTTCTTTCGTCTGTACCTCTACATCTCTACATCTGGGTTCTGTAAGATCATGTTTGCGGCCGTATTTATCAACCGATTTTCATGAAACTTTACACACACACTCTACTTACAATGGATGATATTTTTTTGGATTGGATGAAAAATGAAAGAGTAATAAAGAAAACTGAAAAAAAAATTTCTAAACAAAGCTACCGAAGTCTACGGTGGTCAAGAATGCAATCCGTAACCATAGCAAACCATATAAATAAAATCAAAAGTCATGCAAATAAATACAATTTAAGAATAAACAAAGCCGCTCCCGAAGTCTACGGTTCACAGAACCACTATAGTACATGGTTCTTTCGCTTCCCTTGTGAAGATACAAACAATTAAATGTACTTACCTAATAATGGACAATGATTTCCACGAGATTTTTCATTATAAATGTAAGTCCACTGCAACAAAACCTGTAACTTGATTTCCACGAAAAATTATTTTTTTTCAAAAATACATAAGTACTTACTTTAAAAGAATTTGTAGGTACCTAGTTTATTTCGTCCATATCTCCCGAAACCTAAAAAATAATTATTAAACCACAATCATTTCAATAACAACAAGTTGCAATCATTTAATTAAAATTTTCCCTCAAAAACATTAATTCACAAACGAATAGGGTAAGTTAGACAATTTGCATTGGACATTTCGATAAATCAAATTCCAGACAAGTTATTCGTGTTCATAATTGTTGTGTAAGGAGCCTTGGTTTACTGATGGTCTGATACACAATGATGTATGGCACCTAAAAGTATCTAGTCAAGAATGCTTTTTAGATCATATCGCTTACAGGGTTGTAATGTAACTTTGTTGATTTGTTTTTAACTGTACTTAATGTTTGGGAAGTGGTGAAATATGGAAGTTATTTTCTTGTTTACCAGCAGTTTATTATCGGGTATTAAAATCCCCGGTTAGAAGCAAAAGTCGCTCTACTACTGGTGAAATGTGCGCGTATAATATGCCACTGCCTACCTCTTCGGGGAAACAGGCATTTACAACCATTTTTATTTTAAATTCCGCGGCCTAAGGCCGCGGTCGCTCTTACGTCCGTTGCCGGGCGTCTCTGGTGCACACGCAGAAGGTATTTCCAGTGACCGGCGACTTTGACCACCTGTGTGGTCTCTACGGGGGTTTGGTCGGGATGAAAATCCCGCGTCGTTGGGGTAGAGTTTTATCCCGCGTCGGTGAGTGAATCTGGTTGCGTATACCATCTGGATCGGGACGGGGGGTGGCTATCCCGCTGTCTTCTGGCCCCGTTCATGGAGGTCGATGATCTTGGGCGTAGATGAGTCTGCGGCACCACCGCCGCTGACTTCAGAACTCGGCGGGGAGAGTACGCTCCCTCTCCCTCTCGGCCGCCTCCTTCGCGAGCAATACCTGCTCGCAGAAGGATATGGCCGCATTCCATCCACCTGATTTCTTCTTGAACTATGGTTACGAGCTATGGCCCATAAGGTGATTTACCTTCTACGCTTGAGGGATCAGTGCGTTTTAAGATATAATATTTATGCCATGACTAGTGGCTAAGTACAACCAGTTTCTTTAGTCAAACGACAAAATATTGTTATTGCAGAAAATTTGCCACTCATTAGGTATTCTAGAAAGAGTTTCCCATGATGTCCGGGAACGAGAACACTATTTCACGCGGGAGGAGCAGCAATTAAATATTACCTATTTGTGCATCCACATTTTTACAATTGCATTCCAAGATCATGTCAGCCAATTGACGCCCATTGCCAGGTATTATAGGGTTCTTTCAACGATTGCCACGAGGGACGTTCAACCCCAATTATTTGGGGTCCCCACATCCCTGTCAGACGACATCTCCTCAGTCACTCCGTTCATTGTATTCTGTCTCTACTTAGGTCTACTTCTGTTTCTAAAGCCCTCTAAATTTTATACTTTGCAACTTTCTAACCACATTATTTATTAATCTGATTTAATTTTGGGTGTCCATAATCATCATCCACTGAGCCTTTTTCCAACCCAGTTGGGGTCGACTTTTATAGTCTAACTGCTATGCTGCTGACCTTCGATATTTTCCGTGAAGCGACTGCCATCTAGTCTCCACAATCCATGGACGATATTGAAGTTCTGTATTAGACTAGTCTGATTTGGTTTTTTGGGTTCTAACTACCCGTAACGACTGCCATAGATGACTGTCGATAATATAAATAATAATCTTAATTCCAGGTGAAGGATCTTGCAATAGTAACGACGGGTACAGTCAACGTACCCCAACAGACGACAAATCACCCCCGGGCAGTGACGACGAAGCCCCCCGGCCAGGGTCAGAGGCGGACAACAAGAAGAAACACAGAAGAAATCGCACCACATTCACGACGTACCAACTTCACGAGCTGGAGAGAGCGTTCGAGAAATCACATTACCCTGATGTGTATTCTAGAGAAGAGTTAGCCATGAAAGTGAACCTACCAGAAGTTAGAGTTCAGGTGAGTTGAAAGATTTTTTTAACTACTTAGATCGATTACTTAAAATAGATTGTTGCTCATATCAATTTATCTTTTGTTCAAAATTTAACCTGAAATATTCTCCCATACAAAAATATATCCCTATTCAATTTGGCATCACGAGTGACCAGATGGACTATCTTCGCAAATTATATTTTTATTGTGTTTTTATTGTCAGGAGAAAGTTTTTTTGGAATAAAAAAAGTAAGAAAATTTTGCTGAAAATTTGTGCAATTGCCAGGAATAGATCGAGTGATTAAAGCGAAAGGTTTAAGTACTTATAGTAGTGTTATTTCGATAGTAATGTGTGGCAGTGTGGAGTGAGATGGAGAAAATGACTCCACATGGACGAAGACTCTGCGAAAAGATAAATTTTGAGTCGCCTCTGCCAACTCCTTTGGGAAACAAACGTGTTTATGATATAGGTACTCATAAATTGATCGACATCGAGAGAGAGATTTCTAACGTTATTAATATTTACAACTAAATCAAAATCTGCTGAATGAACCTTACTCTTAATAAATTCAACATAGCAAACACTAAATGAAGGGCCCTATGGCTATAGGGAAGGGCAAAGGGCAATAATAAACCCAACGGGTTTACGCCACTCAATCCCCTTAGCTTGGCGAACATATGTCAAGCGATATAGCGACCATTATAGATGAACCTCCCCACAATCAATGACCAGTACAAACTGGTCTACATTTAGAAAATTTTACCAACTTCAGAGGTCTGAATTAACTGGACTATTACTAATTGCTTTCCTATGCTCCCGTTATTTTTAAAGCATTATAATACTTTAAACAGTTTAAATAAAAGTTATTTTCCTTTGAAATCATTTCTTAGTTATATGTTTGCCAAATATTGTGGCTGCAAGGATGGCACTCGGTTTTCAATATAGGATAAGCTGATTTTAATAGCCTATTAGTTAGGTATATACAGTTGTAATACATAATTATAATGTATATGTATTTTTTTTATATAGTCTGAGACGCCTAGGACTTTATTTGGCTGTGCCATAGCGGCTGCCACGTAAGATTTTGTTGCCTTTAATCAGCATTTCATCGCAAGGCAACGGGTTTCAATTTTTTTTCAAAATTACAATATAGCTGCTACTTTTTATTAAACTCATTCGGCTATTTTGGACATAACCTAAAAAATGTGTACCCAGTGACGGCAATAGGCTTGCCCCTATTACGTAGAACTAAAAATACTGGCAAATTGTGGGCGTGTAATGCACCTCTGCCTACCCCTTCGGGATATAGGCGTGATAATATGTGTGTGTGTATTTTTAAAGAGATGTCCAGGAAATATCAATTCCTTACTGTCTGTACTCGTATCTTTAGATTAGTAAATAGTGGAAACGTAGTTGATTGCACTTCTATGATTGAAATGAACGTATTTTCTTTCTTTTTCTTTCTTTCTTTACTTTTATCTTCTCTAAGTTTAGTATTACTGTATCTGTATATTATATATTGTACAATTGTTTGTTTCCTAAATAAAATAAAATAAAACAGTGGGACGACGCAAGTCTCGCAAGTCACTCTGAAATGATGTTGTGGCTAATATAGCCACGATTAATACTGAAACACTTTCCTGGGATAAAAACTAGCCTAAATAAGTCCCTATAAAATTAGCTATCTGCCAGTGAAAGTCCCGTTAAAATCTGTCCAGTCATTTCAGAGAAAATATTTGAAAACTGATTTTTATTATATTTACCCAAGTTCCGGATACACTTTCAAATGCGTTTCGTAAAATGCTGTTACTTTAGAATTACAAGCAGATAATTAAATTTTATTTACTTGGCTATTAGATCAAATACTATTATTTAAGTAATCTAAGTTTAATTTAATCTTTACTAGCGGACGCCCTCGGCTTCTCCCGATTTACAAATTATATATGTTACGGCTAATACCCGAAGTGCGGCTGCACCTAGTTTTAGCCGGTTAGGTTAGGTTAGGTTAGTTTAGTATAGCACCTAGTTTTATTTTATTTAACTATTTACACTTCATGTACAGTAACAGTACAAAGGCGGACTTAATGCCATAGGCATTGTCTAACAGTCAACCTTAGGGTGATGCAGAGAGAACTAGTAGTAGGTGCTAAGGGGTTATAAAAGTTATGATGACATTAGAGAAACAGGATGAACTTAAATACTAATAACTACATACATAGCTAATACTAACAAACATATATATAATAAATAATAAATAAATAATAATAATAAATATTTTTGGACATTCTCACACAACGTCATCTAGCCCAAATTAATCTAATATAAGCTTGTGTTATGGGATCTAGACAACTGATAAACATACTTATATATTTCCAAATACATACTTAACATACATAGAAAATGGTATACCTTTCGTTAACATAATACATGTAATCCTAAAATGGTTTGGCACAATGAATTTGGCATACTTTTTTTGGCATAATTATACTTGGTCATAATTGATTTTTAGCAGCATATGTACTGTGGCATAATTATATTTAGGTCTAATATATTTATGCATAGTTATAATTTGCACAATGTTTTTAGGCATAGTGTACATTCGCCTAATAGTATATATTACTAAAATTTTATAGGTATAAATTAATGAAATGAATGAAAGATAAAAAAGTTACTTTAACCAGTATTTCCTATATTATAATAGTGTCAAAGTAGGTTTAGGTGCGGCGGGGGTGGCCCTTGGGCCACCCCTAAGCCGCCTTTTAATTATTTTACATAGTTACTTATTCTGCCTTAGATGATTATGACTATATTCATTATAGTTTGATACGTTTATGCCTATATAAAGCTATGCTTATAAATTTTATGCTTAAATATGATTATACTAATTTTATTTATGATTAAGACAAATATGCTAAATTTGTTATGGATAAAAAAATTATGCATAAATATCATTAGTCTAAATTACCATATGCCAAAATATTTTATGGTTATTTTTTTTATGCAAATGGATAGTGAACCATAGAAAATACCCAAACTCCAAAACAAACATTTGTGGATCACACAAATAATTCGATTCGACCCGGAATCGAACCTGGTACCTCAGGGGCGGCAGTCGCATACTCATACCAATGAGCCACCGAGGCAGTCTATATCAGTCAGTAGTCAGTAGGAGTCAGTATATATATATACACAAATATACATACATACACATACATAGACATATACATATATTACGCCCATAAACCTACATAATATATACCATGTATTATTAATTAAATAAAGTATCTAAGGAATATCTGCACATTATGTCTATATACAATACATAAACTAACAAAACTCAACTATGAGCTATGACTGCATTAAATATAGGATAGGACTCTGTTTATGAGTCGCGATATAGTTCATATACCTTCTTCCTGAAAACGAAGTGGCTGGTTGACATCCTAATTTCCAATGGAAGCACATTCCAGAGAAGAATAGACTGTACGTAGAATGAAGAGTGAATAAGGCTAGAAGTGTGAGAAGGACAATGTAAAAGTAGATTGTTTGAAGAACGCAAGTTTTTGTTATGATTGTTCTAACCGGCTAAAACTAGGTGTAGCCGCACTTCGGTCATTAACCGTAACAAATACACAAAAACCTTCCTCGAGAACCACTCTATCCATTGGTGAAAACCGCATAAAGATCCGTTGCGTAGTTTTAAAAATCTAAGCATACATACAGAACGGGCGACTTTGTTTCATACTATGTTATTATACTATATTATTATGAAGAGTATAATTTGATCTAAGACTTGTAGGTACAGATTAGCAAAGCAATTCCACGTTACTTCATAGAAATACAGAAACATTTTATAGTTAGTGCAATCTACCAATGTACCTACATATCGAACGTTAGTAACACCACGTCACACGGAGTTAGTGAGACACCGTCTGGAACGGAAGCGGCCGGTAATTTGTTTAAAGTCGCGCCACGTATCGACACCTCGCCCGTTTCACACTAACTACGCTTACATCTATAAATAATACGATTAAACACTTAACTTAAGGGTCTAAATGCATTAGGTGAGGTTGTATTTCTGTTTATATACCGTTTTCAGAGCATGCTTATGTAAAATATATATGTTGGTTTATCTTATTTCAATATTAATCAAAACTAGCTATTTTTTATGGCTTAACCAGTATCCCTATCTGAACGTTTAAAAAAATAATTATAACATTCGAAATTCTAATAGTTCCGATGAGCTAGAAGTGCAAAACTTTTAGTGTGCCCCATGTATAAGCTTGTGCTATGGGATCTATATAGACGACTGATAAACATACCTATATATTCCTAAATACATACATATTATACATAGAAAATACCCAAACTCCGAAACAAACATTTGTGGATCGCACAAATAATTTGATTCGACCTGGGATCGAACCTGGGACCTTAGGGACGGCAATCACATACTCATACCACTGCGCCGAGGTAGTCGAACATTCCCGGGCTAGTTTCTGTCTGCTGAGATACTTGTATTTTCTGTACGGATATTTAGAAGACTGCCTAGTTTGTATGGATCCGTCCATACAAGCGTTAGGATGTTATTTAAGTTTCACTACCCCCTAGTTTGAGACAGTGCTTGTGTATCATTTCTGTAACCAATAAACATTATTAGTTTCTTCCTGAAAATGATTGACTGTGGTTCAAATACAGCTGAACTTTAGTCTTTACAAGTTGTAAAATATTTAAATAGTTTTGCACCGTAGCTTTATAAACTTTACTTTTTATTCTCAGTGAGATGTTTTAGTTTCTAATTCTAACAATTGTTTTTTTATTTCAAGTTTCGTAATTTTAGGCATTCTTACTCTTACAGTATCGCCTTTTTAAACATCACAAAAACTACTCAAAAAGGTTCAAAAAAAGGAGAAAGTTCTCAATTCGATATTTTTGCTTCCCGAGTAGTCCTATTCAATTTATTATTTGGTCATATTTCGGTAATTTGAAGTCATGTTTGACGTGGGACAAATTTAATAATTAATTAATATGCAGCAATAAACTTATCGCCCCTCAAATTATAAGCATCACATAATTTCATCACATTTACATAGATATTAATTGTAGTTAAATACTTTTAATATTTACCTACTATATTTCTAATACCAAAAAGACGCTAAACCATGAAACTTTATCTCAATCAGACAGTTTTATTCAACAGTAAGCGCTTTCCATTAAATAACCGCCCATATAATTTGCGTTACACTTTAAAGCACATGGACTACTAAGTGTGCAGAACCTATTATGAGCAAGCTTGCTAGAAAATCTTATCTCATCTCAAATTAAATGCATTCTTCTTTATAAAGTCAGTCACACATAAACACTTCTATTATACTATTGACCAGTTCATAATGATCCTTAAAAACTAACATTTCATTTACTCACACAGTTCAATTAAAAGTGGAGCTTTTCAATTGACCCGTTGAAGCTATGGACCAGTTTATAATGGTCTTTGTTACATTTGAAGTGGTTAGATATACGGGTTCTCTAGTTAGTGGATGATCAACAATGACGAAGTGCATTAAGCGTCAAATAGACAACAATGGTTAAGCGATGGTAATCGAATTCGCTGCTTTGATCCACAGAGTAGGGTGTCTGTCTTTTGAGGACATTGAAGTTTTTTTTTATTGGGCATAAATTTTACTCCATTACAATATTTTTAATACAACACAAAATCACGTTTTCACCCTTGGGGGTAGACAAAGGCGAACAATACACCCAGATTTCGCCAGTCACTTTTGGTTTCACGTAATAGGGGGCGACCCTATTGGCATTTTCGGGCACTTTGAGTATTTTTGCTTTAGCCTCGACCGCCTACCATCCGTCTGGCAAGCAACTGACTTAAGCTTTGGAAAAGTAGGTAGGACCCTTAATCACTTAAAACTAATTGTTAATTAACTTTGGAGCTATTTACGGCACCGATTGGTGGTCCATTTTATTCTATTAAAACATATTTTTTGTAAAAATTGCTTCATAATGAGATACAGATATAAAAGGTTGAACAAAACTGGGAGATTTCTTAAATACGTTAAATGTGTCAGTTTGAAACCAGACAAAACTCATTCTAACATTAAATAATTGCCAAAAAAAAAACACTGTGCGTGAGAGCCCACTGAAATATTAATTATGTTCTGTTTTTTAGTATTTGTTGCTATAGAGGCAACATAAATACAATCATCTGTGAAAATTTCAACTTTCTAACTATCACGGCTTATGAGATACAGCTCAAAACTGACGGACAGACAGCGAAGTCTCAGTAATAGGGTTCCCGTTTTACCCTTTGGGTACGGAACCCTAAAAAAGAAAGTACACTTAAATCGAAATACTTTTATTCCTTTACGGAACACCTCCTCATGCTCAGTCATTACATTCACCCCCAAACATCTCAATAGGTTGTCACTTATCGCCGTCACGCTCGACTGGCAACCAAACGTGCTAATAAACGTTTTTGAACCCTACCCCTTCAACTAGCTACTAAAAAAAATATAACCTTATGTTGTAGAATTCAGGGTCTGTAATTGAAGAGCATTGAGAATAAGGGTGTTGGAATGGGCTTTTATAATGTTTGTTTAGTGTTGCAATATTGTTTTGTGCGAAATTCAAGAGAGGTTTCAATTGAGTCTATACTTTATAGGTTTATTTTATAAAAAAATGTTGTAAACACAGGAAAAATAAATTTGATTTATGTAATGTAATGAAATGAAATGATTTATTTATTTGTATAGGTCACTAAATGGCTCTTACAAACGTCAGTAAGTACTTAAAATAAGAAAAATGTTATTGCTTCTATATATATATGTACTTCCAGATTCGCAAAGCAATAAGTAGAACCGAGAGAAAGAACCTGGCAATAAAACTCTTGGTCACTCTTTTTCAATAAATAAGCACGTAAGTAAATAAAGCACTTTAGTAAAATAGCTAATGGTTTTCCAGACTAATAAAATAACATTATAAATAAATAATAAATATGTTAGGACAATCCACACAACGCCATCTAGTCTCAAACTAAGCAGAGCTTGTGATATGAGTACTAGATAAACTGATATAAATACTTATATACATTTTTTTTGTAAATACATCCATATTATACATAGGAAACATCCAGACTTCGGTACAAACGTATGTGTCATCACACAAAGTTTATCCCGACCGGGAATCGAACCCGAGACTCCGGCGTCGAAAGCGGATACACTACCGACCACGCCACCGAAGCAGTCAAATAACAAAATAAAGAATAACATCAAATTACAAGCTCATATCAGTCAGAAACTGTGTGTGAGTGAGAGGCGAGCAATTATTACGGACTTGGGTTTTTACGGAGCGCGTGGCTGGTTGCCTTTTAGTTTACCTCTGGCGCTGGGCAAAAATCCAGCCCCAAACGCCCAATTGCAATACCGAACAACGTTTCCTTGTCCCGCACCGCGAACTAGTTCTTCTGTGCGGGAAAAATCAAACATTACCTCTCAGAAATCATTGATGATCATCGATGGAGCTACGTTTTTAAAAGACGAAGAAGAAGAAATGGGTTGGTGTCTGTTTATTGAGTTGGGTATCACGTCATAACTGTTGGACCTGGTACAAAGCTGGTAATGTGAGACCTTAAAGCTCTTTTTGTAATTTCAGATCATTTATTTACAAAAAGAATTACAATATACATAATTATAAACTAAAAATATTCACGCTACAAAATATCTTTTAAAAAATCCTCCGCGTCATTGCCGACTGGGAAGGTTCCCAGAATGTTGGCTGTGTTGCCACGTTGGATGGCGATGCTTATTCTTTGGGCCACAAAATACGTCTGGTCTTGAGAAGCATCGATTAAACATCTTTGACATTTGGTTTGTACATAAATAAATATTTTAGGACAATTTTAATACAGTACATTTAGTTCCATATAAATCAGTAATTACCAGATTTTTACCTACTGTAAAATGTGCTCGGGCTACAGTGTATGACATGTAACATGACGCAGACATATTTAAGTACATAATATGAACATTTTGAGTCTTTTCATCATATAATACACATAAGTCACGCCTATATCACCGAAGGGGTTGGCAGAGGTGCATTGCACACCCACAATTTGCCAGTATTTTAATCCCACGTAATAGGGGGCAAGTCTATTGCCGTCACCGGGCACATTTATAATAGGCGAAGGAATTTTATAAAAAGTAGCATATTGTAAAGTAGCATGTGTAATTTTGAAAAAAAATTGAAATTCGTTGCCTTGCGATGAACTGTTGATGAACGGCAACAAAATCTTACGTGCCAGCCGCTATGACACAGCAAATTAAAGTCCTGTGGTCTCGGACTATTTGTAAATACCTGTTAAAAAGTATAATATCAAAGTATTATATTAAAAGAAATACAAATACATTTTATAACAGAAGAAAATCGGGTTAAACACAAGAAAAAATAGCTTTACAGACCACTAATAGACTTGTAAAGAAAACTAGTAATTTCTTACTTGCTATAATTACGGTTTCCATCTATACTCGTAGAACAAGCAAGGGTTCTTGAGGCTATTAACTGTTTTTGTGTTGTCACGTTCTTATTGGCCCGATGTCTGGCTTCCGACGCTAATTATAATTACTTTCGTTGATGTGTTAAGTAATTCGTGTACGCCAATACCGCGGTTGAGTACTTTTTATAGCTTGTTTTAATTACATGCTTAATTATGGTCTATGTTGAACTGAATACCGATAACTGTAGTAGTTTTGACTATGTCTTATTTTTGAACGGGTTTTATGAAGGATTTGTTGCTTATTCACGTGTAGAACAATAAATAAATTGAAATAAAATACCGGTCAAGTGCGAGTTGGACTCGCGCAAGAAAGGGTTCCGTACAAAAACAGCAAAAAACTTGGAAACGTTTCGATCGATTTTATCGATTGATGGGACTGTACCAAAAGTAGTCGCGGGTACATTTGGTATTACATAGGTACATACAATGATCACCACATCCCCCGTGAGGTACACTCAAATTTTGGTAGAAGTTTTGATGGACCAAACTGGAGGGCAAGCCTACTCGTATTACCGTTACTGGCTCAGTAAGTGCAATAGTACGGTAGTTTTAAAATTGTATGCCTATAGACATACAATATTAAATCACTATCATTCTGTAATCCGAATACAACTTCCTACAGCCATGACCGTTGTTATCACAATCTCTACAGCTCGAACCTAAGATATTTATGAATATGCTGTTGGGAGTGTATTGAAATTGAACGACCGTAATCGTAGCTGCGGCTGTACCTGGCTGTCCGGAAGGATCCGTCATTTTGCGGCCGGGAACAACGCTCGATGATGATGATTACACGGTTTGTTACTGTAGTTCAACCGGGAACAGTCCTCTGATGATGATTATTATTGCATTCAAGCTCTGCTTGATGTTGAGGATCACCAGTAAAGTCGAGGGTCATCAGTGAAGTGGTTGTTGGGAGTGTATTGAAATTGACCTTTTTAAAACAAATATAATTTGTCGTAACTCACAAAATATTTATAGTTATAAATTTACTACACACTACTTACACATATAATTAACTAACCCATTCCTTTAACTATCTATACAAAAAACTATATCTATTATTCCCCTAGAATAGATCATAATAGCGTCAATTAGTGTAAGGGTATATAAAAGCAATTTACACGCTCGTAATCGTGACCGTAATCCCGTGACCGATCCAGGAAAAGACTCGCGCATGTTGGATTATCATGGACACCCTAGCGCGTGTAAGCGTATGCAGCTGTGGCGGCTGTGTTTGGAAATTTATGTTTTGTAGACATTATTACACGTTAAAAATTGACTTCAAACTACCGAAATGGGATCAAATAATTGTCAGAATGGGACCAAATTGAAATGAGACCACTTGGAAAGAAGTAGTTTTAAAGAAGTAACAAACAAAAAAAAAACATGTAGTCTAATTAAGAACCTCCTCCTTTTCTGGAGTAAATATTTATTGGAGTATTTATCTATACAATATATTGTTCAACCCTTTCACCCCTTCCTACTTAAAGGCTCGGTTTGAGTTCCTACATGACACACATGATAGGTGATTGAGATCAACGGAAAACCTACGGTTGAGAATGCCTCAGCACTCCACAAGCTTCTTCGATAATTCCTTTACTGTTGCAGCTCTTCGCTTGTGGAATAAATTACCGGTAGAGATAAGACGAGCCGAGACATCACAAATAATTTTTGTATGTATGTATGATATGTGTATTTATGTATGATATTATTTATGTGTGTATAATTATATGCATGTGTTTTTGTAATTATGTTCCCATATATGTATGTATTTATATATATATATTTTATTGACCTACGCCTACTACTACCTTTTCGTCCTTCAAATTCTATCCATCCAAAGGTTGCCTGGTAGAAATTGCTTTATGTAATAAGACCGCCCATTGTACTGCTCATATATGTACCTAAGCTCAGTGTATGTAGATATATTAATAATGTATTGGCGTACAATAAAGCGTATATAAATAAATAAATATTTAAAATATTTTATAAATATTGTTGGACATTCTCACACAACGTCATCTAGCCCAAACTAAGCTATAAGCTCGTGCTACGGGATCTAGACAACTGATAAACATACTTATATTATTTCTAAATACATACATAGATACATAGCTTACATAGAAAACACTGAAACTCCGAAACAAACATTTGTGGTTCACACAAATATTTGATTCGACCCGGGAATCGAACTCGAAACTCTGGAGTCGAAAGCCGATGCACAATCGACCACGCCACTGAACCAGTATCTTAAGATAATTGAATACAACGTTAGTAAGTCTCAAACTAAGCCATAATCAGCTTGTTAGTACATTCACAGAATAGGGAATAGTACTTACATACAGAACTTGCACTCCGACGTTAATTAAAGCACATTCTTTTGTTTATAGAGATCATAATTCGAACGTTAGGGTTGTCAGAAAAGTACCAGCATAATTTGACCAATAATTATGACGTTAATGCCTCAATATCAACTCTATGGTCAAGGCCGTGTCACAAACAATAGACTTAGCTTACTGACTTACAACTTCAAGTTGTCGCTGATGTCACGTATTTTTTGCGATTGTTAGGCGAGTGACAGGCCTGGTACAGTTACTTATAGAAGTTTAAAAACTCTATTGCGTCATTGCTCCGACTTTTTAAACCTTAAAATGGACTGATTTTAGTTTTATTTTCAATTTTCCGCGCTTTATTTTTTTTTGGGTAAACTTGAGGAAATATGTAGATATCCTCAACTAAAAAATGTTTATTTGCTGATCAAACGTCACCACGTCACGGGTAACGTCACGGGTATTACATAATAATAATTTGGAACTCTTTGATCTTCCTTTTTTTACCTTTCCTACGATAAAGGTAAGATAAATACTCTTTATTGTACACAAAAAGAGACACATATGTCACACATGCCTTAAGAATAATGTAGCGGCCTTATTGCTAAAGAGTAATCTCTTCCAGGCAACCTTAGAATGGAAAGAAAATGAAGAGAGATGATAGGGGTTGTGTACAATGCATTAATAATATAATAAATTGATAAAATATACTAAGATAGTGGATCGTGAAAGAGTGCAGTGAGTAACAAAATAAATAAATATTAATAGAAAATAAATGCCTAATTTGAGATATAACTATACAGTAACTATATATTATATACCCATAATATATATACCTAGGCACAGTCAACTTAAACTAAATTCGCAAAATATTAGGAATAATCTCAATTTAATAATAAATGTAATAAATGTCCCTTATCAAATCATAGTACAAAACAAAGTTGCTTCGTTCCCTATGTATGCTTAGATCTTTAAAACTACAGAACGGATTTTGATGCGGTTTTCAACGATGGATAGACTGTTTCTCGAGGAAGATTTTAATATATAATTTGTCCAGCGGACAAAGCCGCGGGCGTCTGTTTAGATATAAATACCTACAATAACCTAATTATGTTATTATGGAAGCATTTAACACTCATCCATAACTTTTCTATAACAAGTTAACAGTGTAGCGCGGATTGGATTAGCAACGAGCGAGACGCCCGTCTATCGAGTTAGTTCGCAATTAATAACTATTATAACCTAATCCCACACGAATATCGTTATTAGAGGGTTAAAATATAATAGAGAACACTTTGGCACGAAGAAAATACTTAAAAGTAGACTTAAATAGCAGATATCTGGGAAAAGAGCTAGGGTAAATGTAGCCGTAACCGGTAAACTTGCATGAATATATATGTATGAAGTTTTTAAGGTTTCAAACCCAAATGGTAAAATAAATAATAATAATTAATAACCATTTATTTAAGACATAGCCCATTTTGTTAGTAACAATGTTCTTAGCCTAGTGTTAGTAAAATACAAATAAACATTAAGTAGGTACCCAGTAATGGCCATCAGGCGCCTGCTCTTGCGTGGAGACCTATCCAGTGCGCCATCAGTACTGAGTCCCACCGGCGGTTACTGAAACTTCACCGTTCGTCCGTCCGTCTGTCTTGGGCTGTATCTAATGAACCGTGATAGTTAAAAAGTAGAAATTTTCACAGATGATGTCGATTTTTAACTGATAGGTAACTTTAAGCGGGATTTAATCTCGATAATAAGGAATTTGCTCCTTAATGTTTCGATTGGATTGCACCAACCGTTTACCAACTCATCATCACGTCACTATTCTTGAAGGGGTATACAGAGACCTAGATTTTACCACTCACTTTGTAGGTTCCACGTAATAGGGGGCGAGTCTATATCCGTTTCCAGGCACTTTGGTTGGATATAGCGCTTTTCCTTTCAGCGTTTTTCCACCATACAGCGCTTACAGATCTCGTCCGTAATGCGTGTCGATGTCAACGTCAGGAAAAGTGCCTTGTCAGCAGTTGCACCATATGCTGTTGAGGATGATGGACCTCGAAGATATGAATCCCCGCATCCTGTTCTATGCATCAAATAGTACTATGTTAATTGAAGACCATGAGCAAGAATAATTCAGTTAGCGCCTAACGCGGTGTGAGCTTAACTTGACGCGTGTATACTGTAACTACTTAACTAACTAGAATATAACATGCTGTAATACGATTTGACGGAAAATTTGTGTCTGACAAACTTGTACCCAGATAACGGCAATAGTTCTATAACCTATAGCACAGAATAGGGAATAGGACTTACATACAGAACTTGCACTCCGACGTTAATTAAAGCACATTCTTTTGTTTACAGAGAACATAACTCGAACGTTAGGGTTGTCAGTAAAGTACCAGCATAATTTGACCAATAATTATGACGTTAAATGCCTCAATATCAACTATATGGTCAATGCCGTATCTCAAACAAGATACAACCTTTATTGACTTACAACTTCAAATTGTCGCTAACGTCTCTTTTGTTTTTGATTGTTAGGCGAGTGACATGGGCCTGCCTATAGATATGAGACTAAAAGTTACTGTCAAAAAGTGGGCAAATAATTATAGGTAGGTAAGTATCTCTACCTACCCCTTCGGTGAAACAGGCGTGATAGTTAACATACGTAATATATGTAGAAAACCGGCTAAGTGCGAGTCGGTCTCGCGCACAAAGGGTTCCGCAACAAAACGGCAAAAAACACGTTTGTTGTATGGAAGCCCCCTTAAATATTTATTATATTCTGATTTTCAGTATCTGTTATTATAGAGGCAATAGAAGTACATCATCTGTGAAAATTTTAACATTCTAACTATCTGGGTTCATGAGATACAGCGCAAGACAGACTGACGATGGACTGACGGACGGACAGCGAAGTCTCAGTAATAGTTTTCCCGTTTTACCCTTTGTGTACGGAACCCTAAAAAGTAGGTAATTTATGCGTACTAATTACATTTATTATCTTCTTCTTATTTTATAAATAAAAAATGAATCGACGTTCATTTGTCTCGCTCATTCGCGTCTCATTTCTAAAATATTCTTAAAAACTCAGGGAAGGTTTTATTAAAAAGAGGTACGAAGTCGTCAGTATAACTAATTAGGTAATAAATATACATCTCTGTCTGCTTCTTCCAGCTAATGTCCAAAAGCTGGACTGAGCTTAACGGGACTTTCCCTGGCAGATAGTCGATGTTTTAAGAAGTACTTAACATCTAGAGGCATTTTATCTCATACGCGCTAGTAGAAAAAAATATAAACCGATAGTTTAGTATTAGAAAACCGAAATAATATTCCTCACAAGCATCGTAGGAAGCGTCCTTAGTATATTAAAAACTTTCGACTTAGAAAGCAATACTTTGAAGGTACCAGGCTCACATAAGTCGCGTGGGAGTCACAGAGTGCCGACAATTTGTTCACCAACACGGGAAATTGTGTTTATTGCGATCATATCATTTATTCCCCGTTTCTTTTCATTTGATCCCCACACTAATTCACCCCTAGACGCATTATGGGACGATTTCTTTTTATTCTTACGGTATATTTCTGCTTTCGTGGTGTAAGTATCGATCTGTGAAATGTTTTAGAAGAAGTACCTACCGAATGTAGAGTTTGAGTTACCTAACTGTTATCATAATACAAATTCTTGGCATACTTCTTTCTCTTGTTGAACTTTCATACGTATTTTTATGCATGCTCTCCGGTTAATAACCTGGCCTTTTAATAAAACATCTCCTATTTGACCAAAGTACTTCCTAGATTGACCCTTACAAGCCTGTCCATCCACACCCGCCTTATGTATATGTTTTGTCAATCTCCTGTCATCTACTCTATCTAGGATGAATAGATGCGTGACCGAACGACTTGCATGCCTTTTTGTATCTTCGTCACTATCTAATTTTATTTATTTATGTACACACAGTATTTACAATATTGTAAATGAAAACATTATGTACATCTATACAAAAGCACCACTATTTTCTTAACTTCTGACACACCGCAGTGTTCCCGTATCACTCTGTTTTCATTCTTATCATCATTCTTGTTAAAAGCAATTGAGTTAGTATGTAAACATTTTTACAATATAAATCGTGAATACGATAAATCTTAGACCGGATTTTAACCAAGAATCAGTTTACAGTTATCAGAATTACAGTCGAAGACCTCGCAATGGTGTTTTCCTCTATCTACTAAAATCTACGTAATATCCATCTAGCTCAAAACTTTTGAATCCTATTAAAATGTTGTAGAGTATGTACCTTTATTAGAAATTTATATTAAAAAAAAACTTGGACCTATTATACTCACATGGCTTTGAGACCCTAATACAATATTGGTAATGGTGCCATACTTAAAGGGGCAAGGTAATCATAATTATTTAGACCATTTGTTCAATAATTTGATTAAAATTTGACGGCTTCATCCTGTTAAAAAAACAGGAAACAACTAAATATGGGTAATTCAATTACAGGTATAAGCTACCAATTTCTATTAACCCTCTTTGAAGAGCGTACATTTTACATTCATGGTTCTATTTATATTGGTTATCGCAGAATAATGACAATTTCATCTTGAACTCTGATTCACAAAGACTTTTATTCAATGTTTCACGATTAGAGGTCCAACTATATTTGACTGGATCATTGCTAAAATGCCATTATGTCTTAAACCCTGTTAGCTTTTAATAAAGTACTAGTTCCGGTTCAAATTATACTGGGTGGTACACAAAGGTAATTTATGAAAGAATAATGCTTTGAATGGTTAATAGTAGGTTCCGTACATATCATGTCGGTGTAGATTACGCGAATGTTCGGAGGAACTCTAAACTTGATATTTCCGTTCGCAATCTTTTATTACGGCGCGGCGTCAGTTTTTTTTAAATAACAATACTTTTCTTTGTAAGTACTTAGGTACCAAGTTTCTTTTTTAGCTAATTATTTAACTTGACATTATAAAGTGAGGTAGTGTAGGTTAAAAAACGTTTGTGTCTAATATATTTTTGGAAGAATCATCTCTGAGACAGAAAATGTCATCCACATCGCCTAACAGGATGGTTACCGTGACCTAAAGACATTTGAAATTGATATCGTTCCGGTCTCTATACTCACAATTGGCCTTGATAGGCCATTATAATCACGCCTGTTTGAAATGTAACCTTTCTTGACCCCTGTCTGATGTTCTGCGATCTCGATATAGGTTCTAAAAAGGCTATAAATGTAAGAAATTTCATCGTCTTTTTTTGGTAATGGCTTTCGGACTGCAGAGATTCTAACACAGGCCTATGATCGGCGACAAAGGAATATACTACGGCCGTATTACTACGATGATGGCGGCAATAATGGTCCGTTTTTCAATTGCCTATCATGGCCGATTGAATATAGACCGCATGAAATACTACTCGCTCGTTACCCTCAAAGGGACACTCATTTGACGTCTTAGGAACTCGTTCGTCGCGTTGTTTTGTGGGTTATCCAGTCTCTAGCTCCCAGTATAATTTAGCCCACCTTGTAAAAAAATATAAGTAAGTAACAGATTTTTGTTCCGAGTTTAAAGACGGTTTTTTTAAGAAAAAAACCAGATCAATAATAGAAATTCTGATTCACAAATAAAACCAACCACCGGAAAATAACATTTTAATTTAACCAATCATTCTTTATTAGTTACATATTACTTCAAAACAACAATTAACACTTGACAATAGTGCATCTGCATCACCAACAACAAAAGAAGTGTCTCTTTTTCGCGCCATTAAAGTACCTACCGCCATTTTGTTTAGATCACAACAATGGCGGCTTACGCAAGCTTTCAAGCGGATTATCCATCCAATTTGACAGACTATTCAATACGAATACAACTTACATTTGAATTTGGAACTTTAGAATTCGGCTTCGAGTGGCGGCCCGGTGAAAGAATAAAAAACCAAAATAATAAGACCCTGAAACATCACACATTCTGCCTTATTTTCTAAAATATAAGACTCACGGTATAGATTATGATAAAGAAGTTTGCGCAATCGTTGATATTTGAAACCGTCAGTGAGACCTTCGGGTATTAAGTTCTCGGAACCTTTGTAACGAAGATCATCGGCTAATTTTGTGATTTAGTAGTAAACTCGGTTTTTAGTGAACAATAGTGTAAGGTGCTATGCAAAACTTATATTCAAAAGACAAGGTAATTTTCAAAGAAATTTCTAGACATGAATTTAAAGTGGAGGAAGGCTTTAAGCTTGAAACACACCGGTCGTTCACATACGACGTATGCCACGCGACGTGTAAAACATCGACACACTGGTCCTACGTCTTACTACGTCTGACGTTTACGTTCTCTACACGCTATGACACTTTAAACGTGTGTGACGGCGTCGTACGCGTGGAAGAGCATGAGAACACGCGAATCTGGCGCAGTGACGCGTAAGACAGCGTGGTGAATGACCAGTGTGTTCGTTACCATACAAATAGTATAGGCCAGATCCAGTTCAGATGTCAATACGTGTTATACATCGAATGTGAAGGACGAGTTTGTCCGTACCTTAAAGCTGTAAACGCTACGCCTAACATGGGCGAAGCAGTAGTATGGAAAATGGTTGCAAGATGAACGTAACACAAACTCTTAAATAGAATTTTCAGGCGAAATATTATTTATTTATTAATTACCTTATAAACTTTCGCGTTTCATCTTTACATGTCATAATGCGTAAGTACCTTTAAAATGAAATCGAAAGATGTTGTATGCTACTAATAGGATTTTAATGCAATTTTATAACAATAGACACAAAATGAATTGTCTCATCTGCAAGTATTGATTAGACTTGGGAAATACAAGCCGATTCCGTGTAAACAAGCCCAATAAACTAATTAGCGCGTCAGCCCTCTTGTACACACAGCATTAGGTATAGGCAGGGTATGGGTATTATACCTACCTACAAGGGTTAATGTAGTCTGTTTAATTGAGTTTGTGCCAACGTTAACATATTGATACGTAGATATACCACTCTCATCCCTTAACTACATCTACACAGTACCTACACTGCACGTACAATACATATGCAGATAAATAAAATTGAAGTGTCAACTAGGAATTAGAACTCTTTTCCTGACATATGTGTTTCCAACCACGCAAAAGCAACCAGTGGGTCTACGGGAAATAGGCAAGTGTCCCTGCTGTTACCACCAGTGGGTCTACGAGGAATAGGTCTCCCTTGTGATACCACCAGTGGGTCTACGAGGAATAGGTCTCCCTCGTGGTACCACCAGTGGGTCTACGAAAAAGATATCTCCCTCGTGGTACCACCAGTGGGTCTACGAGAAATTAGTCTCCCACGTATAACCACAAGTGGGTCTACGGGAAAAAGGCAAGTCTCCCTAATGTTACTACCAGAAGTCTACGAGAAATAGGTATCCCTCGTGGGTCTACAAGAAAGAGGTCTTCCTCGTAGTACCACCAGCGGGTCTACGGGAAATAGGCAAGTCTTCCTGATGTTAGCACCAGTGGGTTTAAGAAATATAAATCTCCCCCGATGTGAAAAATGTATATTTTCTCATTTTGAAAAATAGTCAGTTGAAGCTTAAGATCTGAGAAGTATTCTGCCGCAGGATTTTTTTGAATTTGATTAAAACTCGGCGAGATAAAAAATTTTGAATGTGACCATTTTGCGCTTTAAAATGGTTGTAACTTCTTTAAAACGCATTTTATTAAATATTAAAATATTTAATAAAATGCGTTTTAAAGAAGTTAAGTGTTCTATTTTGCCCGTTTTACTCTTAGAAATCATTTTCCAATATAAAAACCAACTTTTTATCAGTTAACAAATTAATTTGTTTATAACAATTAATAGCCCAACCGCACAAATTTTGTTTTGTTACCAATCGACGCCTTTTGGTCCAAGGTTTACAAAAAGTACAAATTTGTATTGGGGAAATCACATTTTCACTGATTGGTCAGTCATTTTCATTTCTAAGCACTTTTTCGGGGGTTTGCCGCTTGTCTAATAATATTGATCTAGAAATTATAATATGACTAACGGAGGCCCGCGGACTAATTATTTACACAAAAATCTTCCTCGAGAACCACTCTATCTATTGTTGAAAATCGCATCAAAATCCGTTGCGTAGTTTTAACGATCTAAGCATAGGTATATTGGGACGGACATACTTTGTTTTGTACAAAGTAATGTTATGATTACTTATGAGAGACAAATCCCTTCATTTTATGTAATAAATGTTCACTTACCTATAACTGCATTCCGTTACACCACAGGGAATTAAGATTGCGTGTGACTTACCAAATCTTCCCCCTACAACATAAAAGTTCAAAAATTAATTACTTCTAATGCCACAATGGTAACTCGACACCTAGCAAACATCATTACGTCATTTGTAGGGTGAAAGCACCAGTCTTCGTCTGACTGTTCGTATTTGAAGTCGACGTTCTGTCAAATTGGCCGAGCAGTGGGTGTACAAACCGTCACGTGACCGCCACGTGGCCTCCACATCGCGGACGACAAACACGATACTGTGTTATTTAACGTCAGTCATACCACTGAGAAATTCAAAATTAGGAACATTTAATTAAGCTTTATTTCAAAAGCAATACTAGTTATATCAAATACGATCTACTAGCATTTTCTTACAGTTAGGCTAAAAATCTTGAGTTAGGAGTAGGTTCAGTTCAGTAATGTGGTGGAAAATCGAAGTCTCATCGTTGAAACTTAGTTCCAACCCCTTAGTTACTAGGCTACGAATGATTTAACTGATCATTGTGATAAATTGCTATTGCTTATTTGCCATTTATTTGTTTGTAAAAAATAAAACTATTGTACAGGTGATGATGCCAGAGTAGATCAGATCACACAAATATGACCTGTAAAGAAATTGAAACCATTAGCGGGCGTTCCGGGTACGCCCTCGTCAGAATAACCACAGGAACTCATCTACATGCTAGATAATATTATCGGATTTCCTTAACTAACTTTGCTGTTCACGGATTAGCAATTACACTCGGATATGAGAGCACCAATTCGTCTAATAACTTTAGACATACAATGCTAAGTACCGTCTTGTATTTCTAAAAGAATGCACAATACGTAACCTTTTTTGTTATAAACTATTATTTACTTTGATTTTTAAAATACCTTAGTGTATTTATTTGTATTTATTTTTAAAACTTTCGCGTTTAACGTTTAACTAAATTAACGATTTCGGGACTTCAGGCCAAACAAGGTAAATTACGCGTTTAAGTCCCGAAATCGTTAATTTAGTATAATTTTTTAAATGTTTCTAATAATACAACTGTTGTCAGTATTGATAAGTTATTCGTAAAATACAAAGTGTAAATCAATTATTTATTTGTTATACTGTGTACTACCAGAAGGCGACTACCTATCGTTCAGTTCATAACAATAATATTTATGTTATCAAACTACATCAAAAAACGAAAAATATACCCACGATTAATGAGTAAAATATTTTAAGCTGAGGATATTAAACAAACACAAATGCCTCAAACGTAGAATTTGTTACATTCGTGTTTATAAGTTCAGGGGCGAATCGACTGAATTAGCTCAGTGTAATTGCAACCCCATTGACGTATTGTGCCGTTGTTTAACAAAGGATCTAACAGCTAGTTGTGAATGCGGTGAGAACGGAATACAACAATAGGTTTCTGTTTTTGTCACGTTTTCAGATTGGGATTACATGTTAATTTGACACGTTGAGCTTGTTGAACCTAATTATTTTATATCTGCCGTTGTATTTTAAACATCACTGAGACTACGGATTCCTACCAGTTTCGTTAACCAACCTTAAAAGAAGAAGTTCTATAATTAATTCGTATATATTGGTATATGTCTGTAAGATCTGTCCTAGCTGTTGGAGTATAGGTTTGAATTTCAGAGTGGTTATGGATTTTCTATAGTATCCTGTACCGGCAATATGCTTGCCCCCTATTTCCCCCTACTCTGGCACAGTGTAGGTGTATAACATACACAGCTGCAAATACTCTGAGTTCCCGATAACCTCATTAGGCTCGTCCCCTATTACGTGAAAGTGATTGGCCAAATTTAGACGTAATATCTGCCTCTATCTACATTTTTTGGGATGAAAATCAGATTTTGTGTACCTATGTGATTTATGACCGAGATTCTATGATAATGATAGGAGAAAACCAATTTTGGATATTATTGTGAACCCTGGAGTTTATTATAGGTAAAGGTAACTAAATATTTTTAGTATGTTTTACATTCCAAGTTCAAAAAATACTAGATCCCTAAACGTTTTTACCTATATTTTATTCTTATATAACAACATACAATAAATTTCAATACAAACAATCAATTTAAAAACCAATTTTCACTAAAGTTTCAAGCAAACGCAAACAAACTTCAATAAAATCACGTGGGTTCCAATAAAAGCCATGCAAAACAATTAATAAACTCACTTTCACAGTTAATAAAGAGTGGGACAATTTAAAAACATGTCGGTACCACAAATCGACATCGCAAACGTTCATCGCAGTAATTAATTTAGCTCTACAAAGATACTACAATTGATTTGACTGCGTTGTGTTGCTGTTGTCCACGCAACAATGTTGAATGTTACTAACGACTAATGTGACCACATCGCTTAGTAAAGTGGGACAATTTGTGGTGTTATAAACCCAAAATTGGTTGTACAAGTTTAAAGACTTTAATCCGAATCTAACACTTGGCCACGGTTGGTGCAACACGAAGAAACGTCGTTGAAGATACAAAATTTATACGACTATATTATTATTAAGCTGAGCGAAGCGAAGCTTTTTCTTAGGCGACTCGTGTATTTCGTTCGTGATCGAACTCCTCCTAAACGACTGGACCGATCTTTTTGAAATTAGGCACGGTCATAGTGACCATCACCGTGAGTGCATATATCTGAACTCATAAAGATCAGTCCAGTCATTTAGGAGTTCGACCCGGATCGACAAACTCAGCTCAATTATTGTAACAGAAGAATGTATTGCATGCCTAGTTTATAAGTGAAAATGGGGAAATAACATATATTAAATATTTGTCAATAAATTAATAAAAATGGTAAAATAACATTGTGCTATTCGTGTAGGGTACTATTTGTGGTGCTAAATTAAATATTTTGAATAACGTCACCACTGTATATAAACCGTAAAACTTTTAATAACTAACTAAACTCTACAAAACGGGTAGTTGTTGAAAAAATTGAACGTTGTGAATGATTGGTGCTAATAAATCACAAATTTTTATTTACTTATTTATATCATTACGGGTTAACCTAAATCTATTTGTTAGTTTTACATCTTCACGTGGTTCTTGTTTTCTCAGATATTCTTGCTTTGTAGCCTATACTATTGCCCGGATTTTTTCGAATATCCTACTAAAATCAAATCGTGCGGTGCCACGAGTAACGACTCAATTCAGTTCCGTCCTGTAAGTAATTTGTTTTCTATTGATTTTGCCCTTTTTATATTCGTTCAATGTCGACATTCTACAAAATTGCGATTCGAAATTAATTAATCAAGCTCGCTTTTTGGAACCTTTTATAATTTACTTAATATGCACATTCTATAATAGCTTTCAACGCGTTAAACATTATTAAAAACCAATTTAGCGTGTCTATAATAAGCGATTTGTATAGCGTGACTTTTCAAAATGAGTTTTATATCTAGGTTTATTACCAAGGAACGATTCTATAATATGTTAAAGCATATATTGAGAACAGTTTTTTAATATTAGAGATTATTAGTATAAGTCATAAAATGATTAAATAAATCTTATCACGACTGCTTCGGTGGTGCAATCGCTTTCGACACCAGAGTCTGGATGTTTCCTTGGAATATGTATGTAAATACAAAAGAAATGTAATAACAGTTTATCTGGTATCCATATCAGAAGCTCTGCTTAGTTTGAGACTAGATGGCGTTGTGTGCATTGTCCTAATATAGTTATGTATTTATTCTTATTTAATTAATTACCAACCCACATTTATAAAAACCAGCGAAGTGCGTGTCGGGTCACGCATAGAAATGGGTTTCGTAGTCATATTAGCATATAGCCCATATTAGCCTCTATAACACCTTACAAGAATTACATTCATTACATGGATTACCATCATAAATTTTTCTAAATTTGGTTTTTAATGTTCGCAAGGTCTGCTGTTCGACTATTTCGTTGTCCACTAGTTGTAGTCTCTGATGAAGCCGTGAGGCGAAACCGGTCAGTATAAAATAAATTAAAACAAGTGGAAACTACAATAAGACTTTTGAGATAATTATTTGCTGCGCAATCAGTATTTTTGCTTAGGAAAGGGATTTTTATTTAATACAAAACGAAGGCTTTTTGATTAGCAGTTAAATACTACCCATATTAAATGAGTAGTACCTAATTAAAAACAAGTACCTATATGAATCCAAAATGTGACATACTAAACAGTGCAGTAAGCATGTATCGAAACATGCCACGTGCACCAGTTAATAGACCTCTTATTACGGTCCACGCAATTACTAGTTCTGATCCTTTGTGCAAATAAATAAGTCGTTATTAAGTAGTCGGGCGCACTCGTATAAATAAACAGAGGGCTGATTCCCCTGCGGACGGATTGTAAATGGTAAGTTTACCCTGCTTTTAAGATGCGTTATGCAATAACGTTTGAAGTTGTGTGCTCAGAGTTATATTGAATTTGTTCGGTTATATTTGGAAGAAATTGACTGAAGTCTATGGGTCCCACAGAGATGTTCATATGCAAGTGTTGCACATGCCGATCAACAGACAAAACTCTGACAAACATGAAACTACCCTGTAAGCAGCATTAGGCTCGCCACCTATTACGTGGGACCAACAAACTGAGCTACAAATTTTTATAATATTTTATGTATCTTTTACAATACAATAGAATATACTATATTGTACACCAATACAAATACAAAAAGTAGTACAGAAACTAGTTTATCATTAGTATGTACAATTGGCGGCCTTATCACCAACGGTGATCTCTTACAGGCAACCTTAGGATGGACATTATGTAGATAGAAGTAAAATGAGAGTTCTGAGAGGAAAATTACAGGATCTTTTTTTTATAGAAATTTTGTTAAAAATGTATGGGTTAAGAATTTAAAAGAAATAAACGAAATAATAATAATAAAGAAACTATTTATAATTTTCTTTCTCCACCAATGCCTACTCTTATGGTTATTTTAAATTCTATTCTTTCTACTTGTCCATCCAAAGGTTGCCTGTAAGAAATCACTTTTTAGTGATAAGGCCGCCATTTTATTATGTACTGTACTGGATATTTTATTATGTATGTTGTATTGGTGTACAATAAAGCTTTATTCTATTCTATTCTATAATAAATCGTTTATTGGCACAAAATTGATTTATTCAATTTTTTCTAACCCACCAAACTATTGAATATTTTATCGGTGGGATTTGAGCACGTTAACATTATGTACCTACCTATTTAACTAACACTATCGCTGCTTTGGTGCGCACACTGCTTTGGTGGCATGGTCGGTAGTGCGTCGGCTTTAAGCGCCGAGGTCTCGGGTTCGATTCCCAGTCGGGACAAACTTTATGTGAAGATAGATACGTTTGTACCGAAGTCTGGATGTTTCCTATGTATAATGTGTATGTATTTACAACAAAAAAACAAAAACCGATTTTAAACGATCGTTTCTCTGCCGAACGATGGTGGCTTGGAACGCCCTGCCTGCGCACGTGTTTCCTCCAACATATAACCCTGGGTTCTTTAAGCGAAGCGTGAAGAGGCACATTACTGGGTCGTCAAGTTGAGGGCCACTCTCTATAGTATTCCTGTGTACTGTGAGTCGCCCTCAATTGCCAGACGTCGCCTCAGCTTACCTCAGGCGGGTGGCGTCAATTTGTCGACCTAAAAAAAAAAATGTATTTAAGTATTTATACACTCTGTTTAACCACAAAGATATCCACATGTATACTAGACAAGAAGGAGAACAGAGAAGTATGATAGATTTTGTGATTGTGGACGACAGATTGAGAAAGACAGTGATGGATACCCGGGCTTATCGTGGCACTGGTGTCGACACAGACCACTATATGGTTGTAAGCCGGTTAAGAGGTTTATTTAAACGGTGGCGACACTACGCCCATGAGTCTGGGACCGAGCTTGAACGGATAAAAGTAGAAAGTTTGCAAGAAAGGAATAAAAGAGAAGAATTTCGAAATAGCTTGAGAGAGAAGTATGAGAATATGGATGAAGAAGATGATATTGAAAAGTTATGGGTGCAGTTAAAGGAAGGACTTGTGCAAGTAGCTGTGAAAGTATGTGGTGTCAGCAAAAGGAAAAAAGGACGTATGGTCAAAAGAATGAGTGTAGAGGCACAAATGGTTGTAGCGGGCAAGAAGAAAGCGTGGCTGGACTGGTTGGCAATCAAAGCCAATCACAGAATGAATAAGGCGACAGATGAGGATGTCTCAATAGCAAAAGAGGAATACAAGAAGCGTAAAAGAGAAGTAAAGAAGGTGATAGCTAAAGAGAAAGAGAATGAAAGGAATGAATTTGATAGGAGGTTATCTGACAACTTCCAGGAAAATGTTAAACTTTTCTGGAAGTCTATAAGAACAGCCAGGGGCACTATCCAATCCTCGCAACTGGACAAAGTCAGAAACCACGATGGAAGCTCTCTGATTGGGGAAGAAAGTGTTTTAAAGAGATGGAAGGAATATTTTGAAAGTCTGTTTGAGAAAGAGGATGCGCAAGTGGAATCTCGTATAGAGGACAAGAATAAAAGTGGGAATGAAGAGGAGAATGAAATAAGTGTGAAAGAGATTATGGATGCACTGAATGGCATGAAAGCTGGAAAGGCAGCAGGATATGACAGGATCTCGACCGAGATGCTGAAAGCAGCACAAGGCGTAGTATCAAGTCAGCTGTACCGCCTTTTTAACCTTTGTTGGAGAAGCGGTAGTGTACCAGGAGACTGGTGCAAAGCCGTCATTGTGCCGCTGTACAAAGGGAAAGGGTCACAGCGAGACTGCAAAAACTACCGCGGGATAAGTCTGCTCAGCGTCGTCGGCAAGTTATATGCAAGGGTTCTGATTACTAGATTGACGAATGACACTGATGACAAAATGTGGGATGTGCAAGCTGGATTTAGGAAAGGAAGAGGATGCATGGATCAGGTCTTCTCTTTACGCAGCATTGCCGAAAAGTTCCTGGCAAAAAGACAAAAGGTCTACTGCGCTTTTGTAGACTTAGAGAAGGCCTATGATAGAGTGGTGAGGAGCGAATTGTGATCAGCGCTGTCCATGTATGGAGTAAGCAGCAATCTAATACGAGCACTGCAATCACTTTATGAGGGTTCCAGTGCTTGTGTCCGCATAAACGGGACTTACACGGACTGGTTCGGTATCGATCGAGGCGTCAGGCAGGGCTGTGTAGCGTCACCAATGCTGTTTAACCTATACATGGATAACTGTCTGAAAGATCTGAAAGCGAGTGTGTGTGGTTTAAGAATGGATGAATTGACCATCAAGTGCCTCTTATATGCTGATGACCAGGTAATACTTGCGTCATCGGCGGAGGAGTTGCAGGTGATGGTTGATATTTTGAATGACTCTTTGAAAAGGAAGGAAATGAAAGTGAACGCAAGTAAGACGAAAGTAATGGTATTTGAACGAGACGAAAGCATGTCGAACTGTGCGATTGTTATTGAAGGAGAAAGAGTGGAGCAAGTGAAAGAGTTTGTGTATTTAGGGTCTAAGTTTACAAGGGATGGAAGATGTGACGACGACATTGAAAGAAGAGTTATGGCAGGAAATCAAGTGAATGGGGCTCTGCATAACTTTATGAACAGTCAGAAGATTTCCCGGAGGGCTAGGCTGGCTGTTCATAGAGGAGTGCTGGTCCCTACACTTATGTATGGAAGTGAATGTTGGGTTTGGCAGAAGAAGCATGAAAGTAAAATAAATGCAGTGGAAATGAGAAGTTTGAGAAGTATGACTGGGGTGACATTGGTTGAGAAAGTGAGGAACAGTGAGATACGAGAACTTTGCGGTGTATCAGAAGATGTAGTGAGTAAGATAGAAAAAGGGATGCTTAGATGGTTCGGGCACGTAGAAAGGATGGATGAAAGAAGATTGACGAAACAGATACATAAGGCGGGCGTGAATGGACAGGCAGGTAAGGGTCGACCTAGGCGAACGTACTTCGACCAAATCGGAGATGTTTTGAACAAAGGCCAGGTCAAGAGCACCCAGAACCGGAGAGCGTGCATGAAGATAGTTATGAAAGTGGAAGAAGCGAAAGAAGTATGCCAGGACCGTAGCAAGTGGAATTCCATAGTCTCTGCCTACCCCAATGGGAAAGAGGCGTGACCATATGTATGTATGTATGTATGTATTTATAACAGTTTATTTAATACCTACTCATATCACAAGCTCTGCTTAGTAGAGACTAGATGGCGTTGTGTGAATTGTCCTAACATACGAGTATAAAAAAAGACAAGTAAAGTTTAGTATAAAGTCAAATATAAGTCATTGAGCCCAATAAAAAGTTAACTAATACATTTTTTTTTGTTCTGGCTACAATTTCTCAACCTGCCAATGACAACGTTCAAATGAAAATTTTAATAACCTATTTGAAACTAAGATAAGTAATAATAACAAAGTTCATTGTTATTTCAATTCAATTCAATTTATTTCATCATTTACCGAGCCTTTTCCCAACTCTGTTGGAGTCGGCTTTCCAGTCTAACTGCGATTCGGTTGAACTTCGATATTTTCCGTGAAGCGACTGCCATCTGACCTTCACAACCCATGGGCGATATCGAAGTTCTGTAGTTAGACCGGTCGGATTTTTGATTTAGGGCTCCAACTACCCCTAACGACTGCCATAGATGTTTGTATGACAACCGGGACCAACGGCTTAACGTGCTCTCCGAGGCACGGAGGGGTCTCAATGTCTTAAGAAATGGTCACCCATCCTAAGACCGGCCTGAGTCGATGTTGCTTAACCTTTGCAATGTGTTAACATTGTCGGTTACCACTAGACCACGAGCCCCTCAATTCAATTTATTTATTTCATATATCATATATCATATATCATATTTATTTATTTCATATATCATACTATGTTAGTTTGTATGATGTAAATATATGAAAAATTACACGTCAAATAGTGACTTGTTAAAAAATGCCCTCCAAATAAAACCAAATCAAAAAATGTAAATTATATCAACATAGGGCATCAAAATATTGGTTGTTTAACACATGGCAAAGAGTTAGAGTTGGAATTGTTAATGAATTCAGATAATATTGATATTTTTTGTATTACAGAACATATGCGTAAGTCGAATGAGCTCATGTTCAATTTCAGTAATCACCGGGTTGGTAGTGCATTCTGCAGGGTGACCACAGTACGGGGGGGATCTTTGATTTTATTAAATAAAAAACTTAAATTTAAAGAACGGAAAGATATTGTGTCTCTTTCTCTAGAGTGTAAAGTCGAACTGTCTTGCGTGGAAATGGAGCAATTCATAGTAGTATGCGTGTATAAACCTGGAACCTCGCCCTTTTGCGAATTTGAGGAACTTATTGACAAAGTTCTATGTAAACTTGGAAAAACTAATAAGTACCTAATAGTTTGTGGTGATTTTAATGTCGATTTACTTGTTAATACGCCTATGAGTTATAATATTTTAAATTTATTTAAATCACACAATCTTACAAACTTATTTTTGGAGCCTACTAGATATTGTGCTACAATAGCCACTTGCCTGGATAATATATACAGCGATATGTTGCCAGAAAGTAAAAGTATTATAAAAAAGCTAGATTCAGACCATTGTGGGCAAATAGCATCTTTTAAAATCACTAAAGAAAAAGTTATAAAACATAAAATATTATGTAGACCAATAACTGGTGACCGCTTGGAACGTATGAGGGTTGGACTTTGCAATAAAATTCCATTCTTAGACACTGCCTTAGATCCTAATGTAATGTATAAATTATTTTTTGATTCTTTTTACAACGAGTTCAACGCCATATTCAAGTCTAAGGAGGTCATGATTAGTGATAGTCCTACTTTCAGTGAATGGGCCACTGAGGGTATACACAAAAGTAGACAAAAACTTTATGAACTATACTCAGAAAGACAGCTTAATAGATCAGTTGAATTTCTAGATTATGTTAAAACTTATTCAAAAAAGTTTAAAGCAGATTTTTTAGCAGCTAAATCAAAATATATAAGTGATAAAATTCTCAATAGTGCAGACAAAGTTAAATCTACTTGGAAAATTATAAACGCGGACAGAGGTCAACAAAAATTAAATGATAATAATTTTAAACTTAATATAAATGGTAAAATAACAACATCAGACTTCGAGGTTGCTAACGAATTTGAAAATTTTTTACCCGAATTCCTGTAGATTTGACAAAAACCCTAGGCTCTTCAACCCCCATTGCAGAATCTTTGTTAAAAGCAAACGTTCCTTGTTGTAACGTTATATTTAAATTCAGTAAAGTTAACATAAACACCATCTTAAAAACTTTTAAATCTTTAAATATCAAGAAAACAGCTGACCTCTGGGTCATCTCTGTGTATTTAGTAAATTCTTTTATTGAAATGGTTGCTCCTGAACTAGTAATAATATTTAATAATTGTGTTGATAGTGGTGTGTTCCCTGATTTAATGAAATCTAGTAAATTAATTCCCCTGTTTAAATCGGGTAGTACTTCAGATCCGTCCAATTTCCGTCCCATTTCTGTACTACCTACATTTAGTAAAATTTTTGAAAAAATTATGCTTAATCAAATGCAAAATCACTTTAACGTTAATAAACTTTTACATACAAAACAATTCGGTTTCACTCGTGGTCGGTCCACCACTGATGCCAGAATTAAATTATTAGAGTGTATATACAGGGCCTGGGATGAGTCATATGATGCTTATGGTGTATTCTGTGACTTATCTAAGGCCTTCGATTGCGTTCAACACCAAACTTTAATTAAGAAACTTGATCATTACGGAATCCGGGGGACGGCCTTGAATTTCGTCAATTCTTACTTAAGTGATAGGGTCCAGAAAGTAGTGATCAATGGTAAACAGTCACCTGGTTCTCCTGTAGCAATGGGGTACTGCAGGGTTCAATTTTGGGACCTTTTCTTTTTCTAGTATTTATTAATGATCTCCCTCACCTCATAAGAGACGACCACGAGGTAGTTTTGTTTGCTGATGACACTTGTTTAATATTTAAAGTTAAACGTGGACAGCGCGAACTTGACGATGTAAACATTGCCCTCTCTAGGATAGTCCACTGGTTTTGTGCTAATAATTTATTATTAAATGAAAATAAAACTAAATGTGTAAGATTCACCTTACCTAATGTAAGACTTGTTAAAACCAGTGTTAAGGTTAGGGATGATATAATAGAATTGGTCGATGACACTGTCTTTCTGGGCATAACGTTAGACTCCAAATTGCAATGGGGGCCTCATATCGGGAAAATTTCGGCCAGGCTTAGTTCAGCAGCCTATGCTGTCAAAAAGATCCGACAACTTACAGACATTAAAACGGCGCGTCTTGTCTACTTCAGCTACTTCCACAGTATCATGACATATGGCATACTACTGTGGGGTAACGCTGCCGATATTGAATGCATCTTTGTGTTGCAGAAGAGGGCTGTCCGGACTATCTATGGAATGGGGTCTCGGGAGTCATTAAGAGATAAGTTTAAGCATATTAAGATCCTTACAGTGTATTCACAGTATATTTATGAAATTTTATTGTATACCCACAAGAACAAAAGCAAATTTGTGAAAAATAGTGATAATCATAATCTAAACTTAAGAAATAAGGATAAACTGGCTGTTCCTAAATTTAGGCTTCATAAAGTGAGTAATTCTTTTGCGGGGAACTTTATTCGAATGTACAATACATTGACAACCGAAATAGCAAATTTATCTGTTAATAAATTTAAAAAACTAATAAAACGTAAATTGTGCCATAAAGCTTATTATAGTATTAATGATTTCTTAGATGACAAGGCTGCCTGGTTGTAACACGAATTGCTCCTTTCTAAATAACTCTGTATTAGATTTAAGATGAAATATTTTGGAAAAATGCCGAACTGAATTTTTTGAGGGCTCTTCTCAGTCTCGTTGCATTTTGGAACCCTCGGTAGAGTCACACCAACTTTTGACGAATCTAAATAATTTTCTAAAAATTTCAAAGATAATAAACGTTATTATATTTTATTTATTTTATTTTGACACAGCAACCGACTTCAAATTACCGAAATGAGACCAATTAATTTGCGGAATGGGACCAAATTGATATGGGACCACTTGGGAAATAATAGCTTACATTTAAAAAAAACAAAATCGATTTACCCAGTCCAAAGATATGAGGGAACAAACATAAAAAAAATCGAATTGAGAATCTCCTGCTTTTTTGGAAGTCACATAAACACATATCATTTACCTACAAACAACAAATTACAAGACCCATAATTGTCTCGACAACCCTAAACAAAATACAATTTCAAGTCAACAAAATAAAGCTTATTATATTACAGGCCACTTCAAAACCAGACTCCATCACAATAGGTCCCATCAAAGACACGATGTCATTATTTCTCCTCACGTACACCTCCCCTTAAAGAACTTCCCTTTATTAATTTTACCTCAAATCCAAACGAGTAAACTTCAACTTTAACACTTAAAGAATACAGTCTAATTTACTTTACCAATTGAGTTTCATTTAAGCCCATTTGGTTACCCATAAAGCAAGTTATTGGCTAACTTCTGGTCCACGGGCTGCATCTAAGATGGCGTTGTGTTTTATCCCGCTCAAGCGTGTTGAGTAGTCGTATATGCTGTCTTTGTTATTTTCTTTGGGATAGAAAGAAGGTGAAGTACTTTTTGTTCGTGTTTATGTTGAGTGTTAGAGCGAGATGGTGTAAGAAGCCAATTTCGTTTTGGTTGTGTAAATAATGATGCTTCCCGATCGATAGCTCTCAATACTTTTGCCAAGAGAGTTTATATAACTCTTTCTAACTGAACTGATTGAAATGCCCACATTTCGTCAGTTAGGTTCCATATTGAAATGAAATGAAATGATTTATTTATTTGTATTGGTCACTAAATGGCTCTTACAAACGTCAGTAAGTACTTAAAATAAAAAAAAATGTCATTGCTTCTATATTTACATGTACTACCAGATACGCAAAGCAATAAGTAGAACCGAGAGAAAGAACCTGGCAATAAAACTCTCGGTCACTCTTTTTCAATAATTAACTAATTTACACATTTTCTTAATACTAAATGTGGACGAATGTACATTGGTCCCGTGTCAAAATCAAAAAGGGCGCGTATAAAACAGCAAAAAAAATAAATTGTAAATGTAATAGGAATCGATCCTATGGTCGTTTCTGACCACTTTTTGAATATTCTTACCAGAGCCTGAACAGAAGGACGGAGACTGGAGATGTTACCATAAAAATCAATACACTGTATATACTCGTAGATATAAAAATATAGATACAATATAGTATATACCTATAGTAAAGTTTAAATGAAATTCATAATACATTTTTAATGTGTCTCTGAATCACTTGTCTTAAGATTAAAAAAGTTCGTACGAAAATAATAATTATTGTTATTTTAATTACATTTAAAATGTACATTAGTCATTAAAGGGTTAATTACACGCCAAATGTACTATCAAACACAAAACTCCAAATTTATGTAGCCAACTGTACATTTTGTACCTATATAGTTCAAAGTAACAAACAATCGCGTTCAGAATATAAAGATGTACAATCAAGCACCACTCGACTAACGATTAGCCGCCATTGGTCGTAAACGAGACAATTCGATTAGCGCGCCGCCTACACAGACTAGTTAGAGGATAACTAACTAAAGATAAATTGAGCGCTCACTATTGGTATAATGTTGTTTTTACGCCTATGTTCCTTTAACTTATTTTACTTTTTAACTTTATACAGTGTTAGAGTAAGATAGCGTTTTTGTTAGTTCTATAAATATAACTGTAGATTTAGACACATTATAATAATTTTTGTTTGATAGGTATATAAATGTGGTCAAAGTGCTGTCTTAGGTAGTTGGATGCAACAGACTCTTACAGCCAATTTATAAATCCATATACTTACTATAATTGAGCGAAGCAAGCCGAAGGCGAGCGGAGCTCCCATGGAACAGGTTAAATGTAAAATGTTCGGATGTTCGTTTGACCACTTGACCGATAGTTAAAATTTTTTCACCTAAATTAATAGCTGATTTCAATTAAGGTCGTGATGAAGCTCAAATATTCAATTTAAATACAATAAAAAAAAGCTTAGCTTTAACTAGTACTTAATAATGCGATTTCAAAAAGTATACAATTTGTAAAAAAAAAAGTTAAGCTCCTAAATAGATTGCCCATTTCAAGAAAAACGATCACGATTTATCATCGAGATAAATGCTATGTATATGCTCCAAAAAACCTAATTCTAAAGTACGTAGGTCCTTACGAAGGGCCATACGAAGGTAAGTACATAAATATGCGAGACCAATCTCGTTACACCGCGGAAGTGTCAGTAGCTCTCCCTCCACCCCGTGTTACCTTCAGGAGGTTCCTCATGGCGTCTTATTCACTCGCTTCCGATTTAATAAGCATAAAGAGATATTGGTTGGCATCGGACGTGAGGAAAATTTGGTTTACCGAATATTTGAAAGAATACTGTAAATATGTGGGTGCGAAGGGAACATCTCCGTGGTACAAGGCATTTACGACGCGATATATTTACTGACAAACAGACGAAGCCCTGGCAAATTAGGGGAGAGGGTGGGAAGATGGGGTACCTACTGAAGGTTTAACCTACTGAAGGTTTAAAGATGTCCCCAGGTTCACATGTTGGTCGCAAAGTAAAACTTATTAACGTCGATCCTTCATTTAATGCTAGATCTGGACGAGTGGCCGTGAGTATTCATTGCCAGGTTATTATCTTACTGGTTCTATATATTTCTTTGTGAATCTGGCACTAAAACTACAGGCTATAATCTGGGAGCTCATACTTAAGTAATATGTTTGTAAACTACATGATGCATTTTGTAATAACATGGCATATTTATTAAATACTTACCAACATTTAGTTATATTTACAGCCGCACATTGTACTTACACTTTTATTCTACGTCTTTCAAATATAATTTGATGAATTGTTCGCTTCCCGCGTTGTCAGGTTGTCACACTTGTTTCAACAGAATTATATCGTTTAGATGCTGCTTATCGTTTAGAATTGCAACTATGTTAGCAGCAATGCAAGTTGTCACTTATCTCTCATAGACAGTTAACACAAAAGAGCTATCTTTTCATATCAAAGGTGCTAAGGGACCCTATCAATATCTGTAGGAACCAAATTTTGCCAGGGCATTGCACGTGCTGACAAGCGTACGAAGCTCTGGCAAAACACTCAAAGTGCTTCAAAACGGCAATAATCTCGCCCACTATTACGTGATGCGAACAGTGATTGGGCGTTTTAACATTGCACGATAACGATATTGTGACGATATCGTCACGATTTCGTCACGATATCGCCACGATACCGCCACCAACGACCAAATATATGTCAATAACTTTTTTTGATGGTCTTAAATCAAAATTCGGTCTCGAACAAAACCTGCTCCTGAGAATGCTTGATTTCTGAGTGAAAAAATCATGAAAATCGGTTGTTGACATATATTTTACGCCGCGCATATTTTTTTTTTGTAAATACATACATATATTTACAATATTATACATTTGGTCGCGTTTTAGCGTTTCTTGTTTCAACAGAATTATATAAAGCTGCTTATCGTATAGCATTGCAACTACGAGTATGTTTGCAGCAATGTAAGTTGTCACTTATCTCTCATAGACAGTTAACACTAAAAGCTTTTTTTATATGAAAGGTGCAAAAACACTCAAAGTGCCTCGAAACGGCACTAATCTCGCCCACTATTACGTGGGGCGAACAGTGATTGGCAAATGGTGGGCATAATGAATGTCTTTGTCTAACCCTTGGCTAAAAATATGTGGTTTTTGAAGGGTATTGTCACAAAAATACCGTTTGACTGCTCTCTAATCCTTAATCTATGGTTAAAATTTATTTATTCGTCGTCCGAAACGCGTAGGACTTTAATTGGCTGTGCCATAGCGACAGGCACGTAAGATTTTGTTGCCTTTAATCAACATTTCATCGCAAGGCAACGGCTTTTAATTTTTTTTTTCAAATTTACTATTGAACTGCTACTTTTTATTAAACTCATGCGGCCATTTTGGACATAACCCATTATATGTGTGCCCGGTGACAGCAATAAGCTTGGCCCCTATTACGTGGGTTAAAAATACTGACCACCTCAGCCTACCCCTGCTGGGATATAGGAGAGATATATGTTAGATTTATTTTTGATGCTTTATTCACCGCTTCAAAAGTTAATTTCGACCTCATACACGCTGGTAGCTTTTGACTTTGTTATGTATTCCAAATGTTTAAATAATAACACGCAAAGTCAATTCGTCACTCAATGTAAAATACCTAAACTAGTATTAAACTTTGTGGTCACCTTCAGAATTAAAATGTATTACGCAGAATAATAAAAGAACGTAACATTTCAATTATTTTTTTCATTAAATTCATCTATATCTGTCACACTCACATAACGTCAAACGTCTTTAATCAAAACGCGTGTGTCGTGGGACCAATTAGTAAAACAATTCCGAGCACGAACTGTTTAACCGCTTTAATTTCACCCCAATAACACGTTAATTCGTCTCCAACCCCCACCTCCACTTGTCGACGTCTACCCCCTCTGACGCCCACGGCAGTAATAAAAATTTAATTTGTTCAACTGTGAAGCTACTAAGTAAGCAAGTGAAGTCATGAGACGTTATTTATGAACGGCGATTAATATTAATTTAATTAGGTACGTGCACTTTTGTGTTCGACTGTACGCGTGACCTTACGAAATTAACAGTTATTTTCGAATTATCAAAATAGTTTATAATAATTTTTGCTGTTGTGATTAAAGCAATGACACAAACAATTTAAATTAATAATGTCATTTAAATTTAAACGATAAAGTAAGCAAAGGTTTGGTAGGTTTTCATTCTTCTTAAATATTTTGGACATTCTCACACAACGTCCTCTAGCCCAAATTAAGGTAAAAGCTTGCACTATGGGACAACTGATAAACATACTTATATTTCTTAAGATACATAGAATCCCCCAAACTCCGAAACAAACATTTGTTGATCAAACAAATATTTGATTCGACCCGGGAATCGAACCCGAGACTCCGGGAGTCGATAGCCGATGCACTACCGACCACACCACAGCAGTAAATTTTAGTCAAAACTGTATAATCATTTAGGTAATTCACTATTGAGCTTCTTAGCGGTAAGGCCCTTTGTACACACCCGTAGAACCATATTTTATCCTCAAAAGGGTAGAAAGATAGCCATTTATAACGGCATATTTTATGGTGAGCCTGTTGGGCTTTTCACATTGCACGATAACGACACACGATATCGTGACGATATCGTCTATAATATCGTGACGATATCGTGCAATGTGCATCTATTAGTCAGTCTCGGCCGTCTGAGGTAACGATGACTTGCACCCTGGATTCTCCGGAGATAGTAGTAGCGCCTCTTAGTATCCAAGTATTTATCTATATATAGAAATGGGGAATGTAATTTTAGTCCCCCTTACCTCTCGAGAACTGCTTATGCTCCAATGATGGTTGACCCCTCTATGGATAGCCCTCGATCTGGAGGCAAGCCAAAAAATCGAAAATTGGACCTAGCCCTAATGGGTCAAAAGTTATTGGTCGAAACCTATGGCGTGATGCGGCGTGAAGCACCGCGCAAGACACCGTACTAGACTTATCATAAACAGGCAATCATGCGAAGACGCAGGCATCCGTAGCCTGAAATAATAACATATACTCGTACTACTGTGATTTTCATTGCCATATGGCAAAAAAATATTCCAATTACGAAAATAATAACACGCAAAGTCAATTTGTCACTCGATTAACGTTAAAAGACGTCATATGAACGACGGGTAATTGAATTACGAACAATCCAATGTTGCAAACAGCGGGACGAATCGAATAACATTTAAAACGAAGTGCTCGGGTGTTTTCGTAGGCACTCGGGGGCGTTCGAAGCCAATCGGGCCGCAGCAATCTGACATCTGTCATATTTAAACCGCATTGTTAGTGTTGTGACATTCGTTTTTTGAAACTCGACAGTTGGTGGTACGTCCTCTTTTATTTTCTTTTTGTAGCGATTTGATTGAATCTGTCGTATTCGCAAAACAATATTAATTATACTTTTTGGTTTCTGCGTTCATTTTCTTGGTGTTTATTTGTAGTTGATGTAATTTTATGACTGCCATTTGAGGTTATAATGAGTTTATAAATTGATAGAGAAGCATAGTTGGTTTTATAATAGGATTAAAACAACACAATTATTTCGTATAGTGTTTTCATAGAAAAGGCTTCATTGTGCCACTGATATGACAATGTAAAATGCAAATGGCATTTCTACAGATGAAGGTAGTTACCTAGTTCTCATATTACAAGCTTGAAACGTCTTGACTGCGGGTGAGACACCCGTATTTACAAAGGACACTATACGGCGCGCGAACGCTATGCGCTGCGAAAACGTATTGATTTTTCAGCGCATAGCGTTCGCGCGCCTCATAGCGTGCATCGTTTCGATTTTCCTGTCATGCGTTTTTCACACAGGGTGCGGATTTCGCCCGCAGTGCGTGTCGATGTCAACGTCAAATCAGTTCACGACTAGTCCCGTTACCATAGCAACCGTCTGCGGGCGGCCCACGCGAGAAGAAACGCATTTCATTTTAATATGTAATTTGACATTGACATCGACACGCAATGCGGACGAGATCCACACACTGGTGGACAAACGCTTAACAGGAAAAGCGCTCTTAGTAATGGTTTTTAGACGGTCGCATTCTGAATTGATTTTATTAGATTTCCGAACTTAAGCTCTTCTAAACCTTAAATATTGAAATGTACTTTGTAAATATTGCTAAGATTACAATTTGAAAATGTTAACATGTTTATTTAATGAAAGCTCGAAGCAAAGCTTAATAACCTTTTCTTAGAAATAGTCAAACATCAGCTTTGTTGGGACCAAATTAGTTCAAAGAGGTCTTAATTCAATTTCGTTGTCAACTAAAGTGTAGCCAAGTAACACGAAACAAACTAAGTTTGAACAGAAAACAAGCGACAATCGCGCTGGTATAATTTGGACCGTGATGTAGGGTAACCACTTATGCATTTTTCTCCAGGATATTCTGGTTTTATATAAATATATAAATGTAAATAAATATGTTAGGACAATTCATACAACGCCATCCAGTTTCAAACTAAGCAGAGCTTGTGATATGAGTACTAGATAAACTGATATAAATACTTACATACATTTTTTTGTAAATACAAACATATTATACATAGGAATCATTCAGACTTCGGTACAAACGTATATGTCTTCACACAAAGTTTATCCCGACCGGGAATCGAGCCCGAGACTCCGGCGTCGAATGCGGATGCACTACCGAACACGCCACCGAAGCAGTCAAGTAATGACGTGTCCTAAGACGTATACAGTGTGATTATTATGAAATTGTTTAGTTAACAAAAACATTTAAGTTAACCATTTCAAAAAGATGAAATGAGAATTTCTAAGATACATACATTTTGAATAAAATTCCTTGTACATTCCTCAATTTCAATTTCAATTTCAGGAAATTGTGGAATGTACAAGTGAGTTCATTCAAAATGTTTTATTATAAGTTCTACCAGGTTCCGACAATCGAAAGTATAAATAATACTATTTAAACAAACTAAATACAATAATTAAATACTTTCTTTTTAATTCCGCAGCCCAAGGCCGTGGCCGCTCTAACGTCCGTTACCGGGCACCTCTGGTTACTAGCAGAGGGTATATCCAGTGGCGGCCGGCGATAATTGAATACTAAAATTACACCTATCTAAAATCTATACTATAATATTATACAGACGTCAAAAATCTCCTCCGCATTGTCGCCGACTATCTCCCAGAAGGCTGCCAGCATTGCCACGTTATATGGCTATGCTTAAAATGCTATGCAAATGCTATATCTCTACTGGGGTTGACAAAAGTGCGTAGAATTAAGAAGCAAATAGAAAATCATTAAAATAAAAGAGAATTGACTCACAATTTCTTTGTAAACGTAGGTCGTAAGTTAAACCAAACTTTAAGTTATTGCGTTGTAATAATAGCAATCGACACAAGCCTTGAATGTACATAATAATATTATAAACTTAAGACTAATGGGTCTTTTACGCGATTATTGAGATATTTACATACCTCTTTATTACCCGACGTTTCGGCCCTGTTACAAGAGCCGTGGTCACGGGTGGACTGACTTCAGCTCATCGTCGTCTTTATGAAGTTGTTCAACTACCCTCACTTCGTCGTCTCTTCAATAATGTGTTCGGAGAGCCACTACGGCACACCACACTCATACTATCAGCACGCGGGCGTTCGGTGAGTGAAAAAAGAAAAGTGCATAATAATAGTTTAAAAGTATGTTATTATATTATACTAGTTCATGGCGGAAATTCTTAACAAAAGGGACTATCCCAAACAGCTTTCGCAATCATGGTAACCCTACAAGTAGGTGACATCGTCCCACTAAAGGTTGCGTGCTCAAGAATCACTTGGTCAAAATTACATGTTTTATTATTTCAAATGTAGTTCTCGTTTTACTTAATTAACAGAACAATAACAATTCGCGTTTTACAACCAACCGTTAGCGTTTTATGTCCCAAGGGTTTTTATTTGTTACACTATTAAGATTGTCGAAATATGGTTACCCTAATGAGAATAATGGGAATTTTTCGAATGACTTTGAAATATTATATTAACTAATGTACATGTAGATACAGATTTGTTCCTGTTCCTTCGTCTTACAGGAACTAAGGCTTTTATAGAAGAAAGATATGAAACGTACAAGAATATACAATTGTTGACCGCTTCGGTGGCGTAGTAGGTAGTACACCCGCTTTCCAAGTCGGAGTTTCGGGTTCGATTCCCGGTCGGGACAAACTTTATGTAAAGACATTTGTGTAAGAATGTTTCCTATGTATAATATGCATGTATTTACAAAAAAAATGCATATAAGTATTTATATCAGTTTATCTAGTACTCATATCACAAGCTCAGTTTGAGACTAGATGGCGTTGTGTGAATTGTCCTAACATATTTATTAAGTATTATTATTTATCCGATATGGATAAAACACTTGTACTTTTCCACTTGTTTTTATTTATTTTATACCTACTGACCGGTTTCGCCTAACGGCATCATCAGCGATTTTATTCACACTTGAACACCAAATTTCACTAAGCCAATCTGTGTAGCAAAGCCATCCTATATGTGTGATAAATTCCACTAAGTGTCATCAATCGACAGTATCTATAAAAAGTCTAAAGATTCTATAGTTACACTATACACACAGTAGTACACAGTATGTCTGTATGCGTGTTTGGGCTAGTGGCCACATTTCTTATCCAATCTGTACAAAGCTTGGCACAAGTGTTTCTTTAAATAAATATTTTTTTCGTCGTAACCTTTTGTTAACGTACTCCAAAAAAAGGAGGAAGTTCTCAATTCGACTGAATGCTTTTTAGGGTTCCGTAATCTAAAAGTCTCGGAACCCTTATAGTTTCGTCATGTTCGTCCGTCCGTCCTCGGCTTTCCTCCCAAACGGTTAGTGCTAGAAACATGAAAATTTGCATGGATATCTATATATTTAATACGACAATTTGTCTGTCCGTCGGTCGCGTTTTTCAATTATAATGAATAATACTACGTAAATATATACTATAACTAGTATATATTTACTACGTCCACAAAGTGCTAAAATAATTATTTTTAAATATATTTTTGGTACCTCCTCTACACTTAACGTGGGGATGTTTTTTTTTCCCGCGTCCACAAGTATTACAACAAGTATTATTTAGTAATTATTTAATAAATTGAGTCGCAAACTATTAGAATCAATATTACAATAAACTAGGTATGCAATGCATTCTGCTGTTGCAATAATTGAGCTGAGTTTGTCGATCCGGGTCGAACTCCTAAACGACTGGACCGATCTTCATGAATTCAGATATATGCACTCACGGTGATGGTCACTATGACCGTGCCAAATTTCAAAAAGATCGGTCCAGTCGTTTAGGAGGAGTTCGATCCCAAACGAAATACACGAGTCGCCTAAGAAAGAAACTTCGTAAACTCAGCTCAATAAAAACACGATTGACACAAATACCGATTTCAATTCACCGAAATGGGCCAAATAATTGTCAGAATGGGTTCAATTTGAATTGGGACCACTCGGGAAGCAGAAATTTTCAATTTAAAAAAATCAAAATCCCAGTCCAAAGAAATTAGGTAACAAACATAAAAAAAATCTGTTGTCTGTAAAGTCGGTTTACTGACGATAGTTGAACGTGATAACGTGACAACGTCATAACTGCCGAACGCGGAGGCCGATTGTGCCTCTTTGTCGCTCGTTCTGCGCTCTCGCTTGCACTTCAAGCCTTAAATGGAACGCCTCAGAGGGAGGTAACGCCGCATGACGTCATGTTTTTTCGTGCGTGCAGCCGGCTCCATCGAATTATAAGACGTTGTTACGTCAAAAACATACAGTGGAATCTAGAACCTCCTTTTTGGAAGTTGGTTAACATAAACTAGTATTATACACTCGGTGTAGTAAGTAGGTACACTGGTACAACCTGACACCATACTTCATTCGTAGGTCACCTACACACGATACATTAATTCGATAAGTTTTTATTGAACTCACTCATGAAGTCATGACTGAGACATGATAATGTGCGTCGTAAATAATACTGTAACAAATAGTTTATAGGCGTACAGTGCTAATAATATTAAGAACCTTTTGAATATACCTTCTTGGAGAACCAATACGCAATACTCAATACCTACATTTATTGTTTCCATAATGTGGTACAGATGTTAAAATGTTAAAGTTACAATTATGGACCCTGTCGGGCACAGCACAATGTTTATCTGGAGAGAGGAGGAATTTTATTTGCTTTGTTTTTCAATTAGGTACACCACTCTATCCATTGGTGAAAACCGCATCAAAATCCGTTGCGTAGTTTTAAAGATCTAAGCATCTAAGGAACGGCAGCAGCTTTGTTTTATAATAAATATGTCACCAACCAGTATTTTTTTTTAAATTCGGTCAGAAAACTAGGTTGTCTTTGTCCTACTGCAAAATTTTGCACGTCTGCAGCATTATAGCAGTAGAACTGATGGACCAATTTTTTGCATTTTTTTGCTCCAACCCACTTCTTCTAACGGGAATCAACACAAAACCGGACGAAGATATTTATGTAACATTTTGATGTTTCAACCAGGTTGTACCGACTGAGGTCAACAGATTGGCTTGTGGCGATGTCCACCCTCCGCCTCCGTAAGTTGTGTATTTTCTTGATGTTTCGTGTTAATTCCCATTAAAAGATCCATGATACTTATTATTTAATAAACTTTTTTTCTTTTTACTACATTTAATTTAATTATAAAACAAATACAATTGAAACTAACTAAATATGTACATTACCTATTCTAATTATACCTAAGATTACATCTAAATTCTAATATGCGTCAAAAAATTCCTCCGCCTCGTCGCCGACTGGCAATGTTCCGAGAAGGCTGCACGTTGTATGGCTTATTCTTTAATAAACTAATAAATAAAATACAACCGTATTTCTAACTACAAATTTGAATAAAACTGGTTAAATATTCAACTTTAACATTTAGGGTTACAAACTTCAGTTAAAAACACCAAATATTTAAAAGAGTACATAATTTATCGCGAAAATTATAGCTTGTTATAAAATCCGTTTATCGGCCTTAAAGCGCCTGTTAGACTATCAAATGTTTACGATACACAATAAACCCCCTAAAAGGCTCTCGGAGACAATAAATCAGACACTGAACACGTCACTTCTAAACAGTTTATGGAACCAGACAGAACAAAACTAACTTTCAATACGGCAAAGCATGAAACACGAACTCAATCAAACAAATGGTGTACCATCATCGTGCCATCCACCCTATAAACATAATCGGCTCAAGTAAATACAAATTGTGTATCAATAAAAATAAAGTTTATTTTAGATTGTTTAACTAGATGATGTTAGATTTGAATGTAGTGTTAAATTGTAGTGTGAAATGATATATTCTGTTGGGGAGTTGAACGGTAGAAACACGATCTCGTTGCGTGACTGTTTCGATTTTGATTCGAGTTAGAAGACAGCAGGCTATGAGCATGCGACGGTTGATCGCTTACCTGTCACTAATATTAAATTTGTTTGACAGTGAAATATCGAAAAATATTATATTGTCAGTTTTTGTCATTTCTCCATGATTGTCAACGACTAATCTATACTTATAATAAATCTTTAGAAGTGAAAATTCTGTACATTGAAAAATAAAAAAAAATAAATGGCAGAGGGTGTTACTAGACCGACACCGAACCCAAAAATGTGATTAAAAAAATTTTTGACTGTCTGTCTGTCTGTTAGTTCAGGCATCACGCAAAAACTACCGGTTCGATTACGATGAAACGTTTATTTTTATATAATAATTTTTTAATATCCTGGGCACCGCGCTGGGTACTTTTTATCCCGGAAAAGTATATACAATAAAAACAAACTTGATTTTGCGGTTCGATCCCTAGACCCGATTACTGTACTAACCGCAAATAATAAGTTTATCGTAGGTAACCTCACCCGCAGTGGAGTTCACTAAGGCGCGCTGCAGACGGCTAAGATACTATAATATTGTATCTTAAGATACAATATCGCTCAACAGCTATACATAATATGGACAGTGACTGGTGATCAAGAAAGCTATAACACACAGAGCTGCGGGCAACAGCTAGACATTAATATAAGTAACCTAGGGAGTTCGATTTTTGCTGAGCGCGTGGCTGTTGGCTTTTTAGGTTACCTCTGGCGCTCCGCAAAAATCGGGTTCCCAGACACTTACATACCGAACACGTACGTTTCTTGTCCTGCACCTGGAGTTAGTTAGGTGCATGACTATCAACTAATCAAGCATTACCTTGACATAAGCGAAATCATCGATGAACATCGTTAGTGTCACGTTTTAAAAAAAAAAGAAGAAGAAACAGTAACCTATACAGTGTGTGTGTGTTAGAATTTAGAACGCAATAAAGTAACTGGCGAAAATAAATATGGGCGTAGCAACCACATCTGTCTACCTCTTTAGGAATAAGGCCGTGATTCTAGGTCCGTATAACAAATAATACTTGTGTTTCGCTTCGTATTTGTAAGGGCAGAACAGACGATATCGCTGGCGCAGAGGCTAGCATCGGTATCGTATAAAATAAAAACATTATTTGGGGTTTTGCTCGCATTTCCCCCAAATCAAAATAGCTCTTGATGAAAAAAAAATGTTTTACTATATGGCACACTTGTGACAAATTATATGGAAAAAGCTAGCCCGAAACACAAACAGATAGACGAAAGCAAAATTGTCTAGATATAGTCTCGAATGTAGACGCTTCTCTATTCGTCAATCATTATTAGATTCAGATATTTACCAGCGACAATTTTCTTTCTTTTACAGGTTTGGTTCCAAAATCGTCGTGCAAAATGGCGGCGCCAAGAAAAGATGGAAGCGGCCCGTCTGGGTCTTTCGGATTATGGTTGCGGAGCTGGGCTGCCCAGACTTGGTGGTCTAGGGTTGCCTGTAGACCCATGGCTGGCACCACCACTTCTTACAGCCCTGCCAGGTTTGTAGCACACAATGAATTATTAGTGTTCTCAGGACCTGCAGACTCAGACCAACATTGACTTTAATCCATTGACTTTAGTAATCAATAATATCGCAGAAAATTACGAATTTGATCAAAATATTCTTGTAGTGTCATTCAACTTATCAAAGAATGTAAAGATTGAATCAAGGAACGGTCCAACTCATCCTTCACATGCGACGTACACCACGCATTATGACATCTGAACAGGATCTGGCCTATACAACTTGTATGGTAACGAATTATTCACCACGCTGTATTACGCGTCACCGCGCCAGATTCGCGTGTTCCCATGCTATCCCACGCGTACGACGCTGTCACACACGTTTAAATTGGCATAGCGCGTAGATAACGTAAACATCAGACGTCGTAAGACGTAGGACCAGTGTGTCGCTGTTTCCCACGTCGCGTCGCATACGTCGTGGGTGAAGGACCAGTGTGTTTTAAGATTTATTACGTCATATTGCACCTCAAACACATATAGCAATGAAAGAATTGATGACAACATTTTTTCTGCCATCCTATTTTGATGCAGCAAATTCCCAACCTATATTTTACATTTACCCTTTTTTTTATCGGCCGCTCTAACGTCCGTTGCCGGGCGTCTCTGGTTGCATTTTACCCTGAGTTTAATATTTTTGAGGAAATCTGTTTAGCACCTTCAGAGATTAGCGTACTCGTATTACAAAGAAGACAATAATGACAAAAATAACCTTTATTTTTGTTTAATAATCTTTGTATATTAACAACACAATTTTTTTAATGAATTCTATAAGAACGATCTGAATTCCTCAGAATATATTTTGTTAATTTTTAAAATGAACAGACACTCTAAATGTGAACGCACACTTATTAAGCAAAGCTGTTTTATTACATTGTATAGAATAGTAAAAGATAATTCTCTTTCCGCAGGATTCCTAAGTCATCCACCATCAGGCTACCCAAGTTACTTAACCCCACCAGCACCAGCCCCAAGTGGTGCACCACCAGACCCAAGATCGTCGTCCATAGCAGCACTCCGTATGAAAGCAAAGGAGCATGTCGAAAGTCTCAATAAAGGCCTCCAAATGGTCTAATTAACAGAAATGCTTTAATAGCATTAAGTTTAAAATTACAAATAAAATTAGTTAAGTAAAATAAATTATTTTCCGTGTGGAAATTCAAGTCAGTACTTATTTAATTAAGAAAGAAAATGGGTGGAAACATGCTTATAGACAGTTCTTGACTCATTTCTCATTTTAAAAGTTCTCAGTTCTCATTTTGTAATGAAAATCATCTTGTTTTAAATTTTTAATCTGAATAATTTTCGACAACCGCAAAAGGAGACCGTGTCATAGTGATTGCGTATTGCCGTTTTGGACACTCTTTTGACTTATTTGTACTTACTTTACCTAGATACACAAATAAAAAAACCTCTCTCATCACTTCTGTTCAAAAAGTGGCGTTTTGTTCCTACATAAGTCCGCCTAAAGTAGCTCTTTTTTGTTCAGAGACCTTTATAGCGGGCAATAATGATATTCGAATTTGGAACATAAATCTTTCATAGTAATTCAACCGAAAAAAAACGCGCGAACTTTTCTCGTCGCTAGTACATTTCTTTTTTTTTCATAGAAGGCGATGAAAAGTAATATAAAAATAACTAGGTGCTGCTACGTTGGCGTCAACCTGCGCTGCTGCATATTGAGCGGAGTGTTTTCGGTAACAGTACAAAAAGCGCGCAAAATTTTTCCCATTGTAAATTTTGGTTCCTCAAATAAATATTTTTGTCGCCTTTTTTTAAATTTCTGACTCCGTCACATTTTTTGCACTTAAATCTAGTTTAATTTACTTCAAAAATTTCTAGAATTCGCCAAGTAGTTACTGAGATACAGCGTTACATTTAATCGTATTGGAGTCGCTGTATGGGAGCTCCGTTCGCCTTCGGCTCACTCCGCTCAATAATATAAAATTATTTTTCTCAGGCCATGTACTTTGAATCCTTCGCTGCGCTTAGGATTCTACTTTAGAAACCCTCGATACGCTCGGGATTATACTCTAGAATCATTCGCTTCGCTCTGGATTCAAAATAGCTGCTTCGACAACAATACTATATCATTTTACCCCCATATCATAAAATCTACTATTTTTTTAATAGGTACAGAGAAGATACTTGGCGTGTATTAAAATGTGGTATTGTCAGAATGTGCCATTTTATAGGTTCTTAAATTATTTATACATAATATAACTTTTCTACCTTATATCTTTTAGCTTTAATGTGATTACTGTATGAAAGCAATAAGTAAATAAGTAACTATGTATAAAGGTATCTATTTTTAAGATTATATATGTAACTAGATTAGTCTCCATCCCCTTTGGTCCGTTAGTGGTCCACTACCAATGGTCAACAGGAAGATTTTTCCGGAATGAAATGATTCTATATTTTGAACTAGGTTATGAACTACTTGTATGCCAATTGTTTCCCATATACAAATATACAACTAATCACATCCATATCCCAGAAGGTGTGTCTGCTCCACTGAGTAGATTCACATCCATATCCCAAAAGGTGTGTCTACTCCACTGAGTAGATTCACATCCATATCCCAGAAGGTGTGTCTACTCCACTGAGTAGATTCACATCCATATCCCAGAAAGTGTGTCTAGTCCACTGAGTAGATTCACATCTTGCCAATTATTTGTCTTTGTATTTGTCTTTAATTTTTTACATTTGATTTTTATGGTACCTACAGTTTTACAATTCTGTAGTTGTACAATTAACATGTTATCGAAATTTTCAATTCCATGTATTTTTTTTTAAGTTTGTACTTCATTTAAATGTCATTTATGAGTAAAAATGCTGAAAATATAAACATACATTGAACTATTAATAGACCTATTAGAATTTTAGATTTTGCTAACTGATTGTAAATATTGTATTAATAATTGTAAAGCATATTATTGGTAGGTTAAGTTATTTTATTTAGAAAAGAATTTTAAATACTTACCTAAAATGTATTTATTACTGTCGAAAACTCGACACTGCACACTATACCTACCAACCCGTCTGGCCAGCGTGGTATAATTGTGACTGAATTCCCCCCTCATTGGGAGAGGTCTATGCCCAGTAGTGGGCGTCAAATGGGGCTGAGATTTTGATGGCGACAATTACTGTAGTTTGCTGGTGGAACTGGCTGCACATATTGAACAAAAACAATTTTTCAACGGTTTATATTTTTTAAATTGGCCGGTTTCGCGCCAATGTAAAAATAAAAAAGTAAAACTGTGGAAAAGTATTTATGTATTTTTTTAGATACACATATTATATATATATTCCCAGTTTAACCGCGTAGCTGTCGTAAGAAAGGGACATTTCGGGAAGGGGGCATTTTAGGAAATGGAGATTCTGGGAAATGGACATTATGGGAAAGGGAAATTTCGGGAAAGGGACTATTTGATACCTAGGGACATTTTGGGAAAGGGACATTCTGAGTCTGAGCCTATTAATGTGGTCCGCTGATATTGCATTAATTTACTTAATAATTTGGAAATACAGGGTTATTTTAAAAGTAAGTAAGCGTGGGTGAAATCCTGACATACTACTAAACACTCATATGTCTCACACTTTTTACGAAACGTTATAGTAATACCAAAGATCCCATTTCATGTTTTTAATGAACCTGTAGTACTTCATAACTCTATGTTACAAACTTTCGGTCCAGCAGTCGGAATAAAAGCAATATACGATATTAATATAATGCACCAATGTCGATTTATTTATTTTTGTATTGAAAAAAATAATCAAAATTTTGCAAACTCGTAAAACAAATCTTGCTACATATGACCTTCAGAAGCGGTACCAGGTCTGAGATACTTTTAAAATAACCTTGTATATAGAATTCAAGATTATTAAACTTCCCAGCGTAGGATTCCTGGACTCCCATGTGAACCGTTTTAGTTATGTATTTTTTATTTATTTAGCAATCGCAATATATTATTATTGACCGAGCGAGCGAAGCGTCTCAGTTTTAACTCGAGGACTGGCCGATTTGGCGTTGTTTGTATGTGTGTCAGTTCCGGTATACAGGCCGCATTTTTCGGCCGATTTTCATGAAATCTGGCACAAGGGTTCTTTGTTGCAAAGCGCAACTTTTTCGAAGGGATTTTTCGATTGGGGGGAAAATGCGAAAATAACGCGAGCTCTACTGTCACAGAACCACTAGTTTACTTACATTCCATAACCCCTAGTCCTACAGCTAAGCTAAACGTGCTAGTGTTAGGAGTGTTTACCTCAGTAGTGTGGTAGCCGGGATCGAACTAATGTCGTCGAAACGAAAAGGATGACATTTGATGGTATATATGTTTTTTAAGCAGATATAATTAATAGATTTGTTTTTAATTATTATGTACCATGAGCTCATGACTGTCAGACCTACATTTAAATCATAAAAATTTAATTAATCAATAGATACATTTTGTCTTGTAAATAAATTTGTGTATGTGTTTATATGTTTGTATATAAATATTGTGAGTGGGTAGTTTATAGTAAAATAGATTTATTAGATATAATGAGAGATTAATAAACGTGTTCTTTCCTATATCTGACTTTTTATTTTATGAACTAATTAGTCCTACATTTTAACCTACCGACTCCTAGGGGTATACATTAACAGCAAAAAATTCCTCAACTTTCATTAAATAAAATAATGATGATTTAAAAAAAAAGGAGGAGGCTGCCAATTCAACTGTATATTTTTTAGCGTTCCGTACTCAAAGGGTAAAACGGGAACCCTACTACTGAGACTTCGCTGTTCGTCCGTCCGTCTGTCTTGAGCTGTATCTCATGAACCGTGATAGCTAGAAAGTTGAAAATTTTCACAGATGACGTATTTCTGTTGCCTCTATAACAAGAAATACTAAATAACAGAATATAAGAAATATTTAAGGGGGCTCCCATACAACAAACGTGTTTTTTTTCTTTTTGGTACGGAACCCTTTGTGCGCTAGTTCGACTCGCACTTGGCCGTTTTTTATGTTTGTTACCTCATAACTAAATACTATGCGAGTTAAAACCTAGTGCTTTCCTCTAGCTTTCAATTTAAATATAAAATTAAATATTTACGGACATTTTCACACAACGTCATCTAGCCCAAACTAAGCTATAAGCTTGTGCTATGGGATCTAGACAACTGATAAACATACTTATATATTTCTAAATACATACATAATATACATAGAAAACAACCAAACTCCGAAACAAACATTTGTGGATCACACAAATATTTGATTCGACCCGGGGATCGAACCCGAGACTCCGGAGTCGTAAGCCGATGCACTACCGATTAGGCCACCGAAGCAGTTTTATAATTGACTGAGGGAGTGAAGCGACCGAAGTCTCCGTTTCAACTTGCAGACTGGGGAGAATTTCTTTCGTCTGTACCTCTACATGTCTACATCTCTACATCTACGGGTTCCGTCAGATCATGTTTGAGGCCGTATTTATCAACCGATTTTCATGAAACTTTACACACACACACACCTTGCTTACAATGAATAACATGTGAATGATATTTTTTGGATTGGATGAAAAATGAAAGAGTAATAAAGAAAATTGAAATATAAATTTTCTAAACAAAGCTCCCGAAGTCTACGGTCTGTCAAGAATGCAATCCGAAACCATAGCAACCCATATAAATAAAATCAAAAGTCAATAAATACAATTTAAGAATAAACAAACCCGCTCCCGAAGTCTACAGAACCATTAGTTATTAAGTCAGTTCAGTTAAAATCAGAATCACAATTTGGTCCCCGTCGGTTTTTACTTGCACAAAATTATTTAATAGCCACGCCAACGTCCATTACTGAGCGTCCGGAGTGAGCCATGAAAATGTGAATAATCATTGTATGACCTTGAAGGATTTTAGTATTTACTGGTTTTTACTCACAAATTTCAAAAAACCAGGAAAAAGACACAAGTTGTCCTTACACTTGGAACATTGGTCTACGAGTAGAAGTGCTACGCGTCTACGAGTACGGAAGCTACGACTACGAGACAGCTACGGATCTAAGGCGCTGTCTCCACGAGCGAGAAAATCGCGGCGATATTATCGTCGTGCCACGTATTTCTATACACTCTCTATGAACGCGTCTCCACACGGCGATGTTATCGCGGCGACAGAAGTACAGACTCGTCGCGATTCTCTCGCTCGTGGAGACAGCGCCTAAGAGCCACCACTGATTTAATGCACTCTACTTGAATTCCTACCAATAATAATAGCAGCGAATGTTTGTATGTGTATTTGGATGGGTGTTTGTTACTATTTCTCACGAAAATTACTTACTAATTACTAAATTACGAAATATTTGACTAAATAAAAAATGTTAAAAAGTACTAGTTGGTAAACAAGTTATAGTTTAAACGTTCATTTCCCAAACATTAGCTTTGCGTTACAAATTTTTTAGAATAGATTTTTTAGTAAGTAAAAATTTGGCGGGGCGGGGCCCCAAAAGATTAGACTACGTCCTCGCCGTCCGCCCTGGACCCCAACTTGACCACGGTAACGCAGTGGCAAGTTGGGTGACCGAACGTCGAAATCGAGACTTAAGTGGCCAACATTGCGTTTAATTGTGCTATCATGAATATGCCTGACGAGACCCCCGGTACTGACACTGCCCTTTCCCGGACAGTGTCAACCGATGACTTATTGCTTGAAACACGGATTTCGATGCCTCTTGATTTGGGGGCTCGCGTCGCGCCGCCTAGTTGCAGCGCGACGTCGACGCCCCAAGGAAATGTTGCTGCTGGGACTGACGATGGGTTAGCTCCCAGTAGGGTGAAGACTAAGGGCCGTTCCTCTTCGCAGAAGAGGACCCTCGAGAAGGAGGGGCCGCCGCGCGACCGGAGCACTAGTTGCTCTGGGTGGGGGTCCCTCCTCTCCAGCGATTCGGAGGAGGAGGTGCCGGTGAAGACGGTGCGCACGCGTCTCGGCGCCTACAGAGTGCGCCCGCCTACTCCACCGCCGTCCTCTGTACCGTCCCTGCGTAGTCGCAGGGATATTGGTGTGCCGCCCGCGCGGGAGATCATGAGCTTTTTCTCCCGCATGAACGCGGCCATGCGGGGGAGTAAGAATATGTCGGGGAGGAAGAAGATTGTGGCTTCACTGGTGGATGAAGCCCAATCCTCCCTTGACAAGCTCCTCGCGCGGAGCGCCACAAAGGAGGAGGCGAAGCTCCGCAAGCAGGTTGCGAGCCTGGAGGTGGAGCTCACTGCCTCCCGAAAGGAGATGGAAGATCTGCGTCGGGAGGTCGCTGAGTTGACCACAGTGGTCAAGGCACCTCCAGGTCCCATGCCGCCTCCTCCTCTGATGGCTGGACCAGCGCCGAAGACGGTGCCTAGGACCGCGCCCACCACGGCGCCCGCCTCGCTGCCACAGCCTGTGCCGACTACGGTGCAGGTCCTGACGGCGATCGAGAGGCGCCTCGCGGTCCTGGAGGACCGGGCGTACCGCCCTCCGCTAGCGCGCCCCGCGGTTTCATACGCGGCGGCTGTTGGCGGTGCTCCCGCTCCGGGTCCAAGCGGCACACCCCCTGTCCGCCGCCCCGCTCCGCCCCCGTCCGCTTCGGTGAGCCGGATGCCGGCCGAGACCGCGGCCCAGGCGCGGAAGGCCAAGGGGCGCGGTAAGAAGAGTGGCACCCCTGCCGCCTCGTCTTCCTCTAACGTCGCTCCCGTTGCTTCCTTACATCCTTCCAGACGGGAGGGATGGGAAGTAGTGGGAGCCAAGAAGAGGAAGACGAAGGCTGCCAAGAAAGCGGCCAAAGCCGCCGCGGCGAAGGCGCCGAAGAGGCCCCGCCCTCCTCGCTCCACCGCCGTCGTCCTGACGGTGACGACGGTAGGTGTGGAGAAAGGGGTGGGATACGCCGACGTACTGAGGACCGTGAAGTCCTCAGTCAACCTCTCGGCCCTCGACATACAAGGGGGGCTCCTGTGCAAGACGACACGCACCGGGGCTCGCCTCCTCGAGGTCTCCGGCGCCTCCAGCGGCCCTAAAGCTGACGCCCTAGCGGCTCAGCTTAGGGTCGCGCTGGACGAAGAAGCCGTCCGCGTCACCAGACCCACCAAATGCACCGCATTGCGCATCACGGGTCTGGATGACGCGGCCACGACGGAGGAAGTTGTCTCCGCCGTCGTGGAGGCGGGCGGCTGCCCCCGTGACCAGGTGAAAGCTGGAGATATCTTCTTCGGCTCCACTGGTCACGGGATGACAGTCGTCCAGTGCCCCGTCGCGACGGCACTGAAAGTGGCGGACGGACGAAGCCTCCTCGTAGGGGGCTTCCTAAAGGCGCAGGTGCACCTCCTTCGTGCCCGGGAAACCAGATGTTTCCGGTGCATGGTGGTGGGGCACGTCGGAGTGCAGTGTTAGCGGAAGTCACCGTGGGCGATCAGTGCTTCCGCTGCAGCCGGCCCGGTCACAAGGCAAGTGCCTGTGACGCCCCGCCTCGCTGCTTTAGATGCGAGGCGGAAGACCGCGGATCACCGGGTCGGCAGCACAACCTGCGCCGCCTCGAGGCCAAAACCTCGTCCGTCCGCTGAGAGCGGTGGGGGTGCCGCCCTTGCGCGGCCAGTTGTTTCGCGGCGGGATGCGGCATCGACATTAATTGACGTCCATAAGGACGTCAATTAATGTCTGACGCCCGTATCCGTATCCTGCAAGTGAATTTGAACCACTGCCGTGCTGCTCAGGATCTTCTGTACCAGAGCATCCGGCAGTGGTCCATAAACTTGAACGTGGTCGCCGAGCCGTACTACGTCCACCCGGGAAGCCCGGTGGACGAGGACGGCTCGGCCTGTTGTATCTTTGGGGGGTCCGCTGCAGACAACTCGCGCCTTGCGATCATTGCAAGGGGCCGCGGGTGTGTTGCGGCGGACTATGATGGGTTGGCAGTCGTGGCCACCTACATCTCGCCGAACATTGACGAGTCTCAGTTTGAGCTATGGCTCACTGAGCTCGACGTCGTCTTCGCTGCGTGCCGTCCTCGCCCTGTCCTGCTCCTGGGAGACTTCAACGCCTGGAGTAAGGCGTGGGGCTCCCGGGAAACCAGGGACAAGGGGAGGCTTCTTGAGGACTGGACCAGAACACGTGGTCTGGAGGTCCTCAACCGGGGGAATGTCGCCACCTTTTGGCGGCGGGGGGGGGGGGAATCGATCGTGGATGTAACGTTCGCATCCCCTGACCTCGCCCGCCGTATTACAGGCTGGCGCGTGGAGGAGGGTGAGGAGACGCACTCGGATCATCGGTACATCCGGTTCGATGTCGTTCCCCCACCTGACCTCCCACAGCCGGTGGCAAATCCCCCGGATCCGCGTTGGGCACTTCACCATCTGGATCGGGAGGCTCTCCTGGAGGCATCCATCGTGCAGGCCTGGATTCCGGCGCCGGACTGGCCTGCCGATGTGGATGCCGAGGCGGAGTGGTTCAGGAGAGCCATGTCGCAAATCTGTGATGTGGCGATGCCTAGGGTTACACCCAGACCGGCCAGGAAGCAGGTGTACTGGTGGTCGCCGGAGATTGCAGAGCTGCGCGCAGCATGCATCTCCGCCCGTCGCCGGTACACCAGGTTTCGCCGGAGGCGTCGCCGCCCAGGCGACGCGGCAAACCGAGAGGCGGAGCTTTTTCAGGCATACAGGGAGGCTAAAGGTAATCTCCAGGAGACGATAAAGCGGGCCAAGACGGCGGCCCGCGAGGAGCTCCTGGAGACCCTGCAGCAGAACCCATGGGGGTGCCCGTACCTACAGGTCATGGAGAAACTCCGCCCTAGGGCGCCCCCACTGACCCAGAGTCTCCAGCCGCAGCAGCTGGAGCGGGTCATGGGCTCCCTGTTTCCGACGAGCGCGGAGGAGCACGTCCCTCCGCGCATGGCTCCGTCTCTGCCCGACGCGGATAGCACCAGCGAAGACGACGTACCCGAAGTCAGGGTGGGGGAGCTAGGTGCAGCAGTACTCCGGCTTAAACGCCGGAAAATCACTGCCCCCGGACCCGACGGCATTCCTGGCCGTGCATGGGTCCTGGCCCTCGAAGAACTCGGGCCTCGACTGATGGGGCTCTTTAGCGCATGCCTCGGAAGGGGCCAGTTTCCCAAGGTGTGGAGGACGGGGAAACTGGTCCTGATCCGTAAGGCGGGGCGGCCGGTGGACTCACCGTCCGGATACCGGCCGATCGTGTTGCTCGACGAGGTGTGTAAGCTCTTTGAGCGAATTATCGCGGAACGCCTCGTCGAGCATCTCACGAGTGTGGGGCCAGACCTGGCGCATAACCAGTTCGGTTTCCGTCGGGGACGCTCCACCGTGAGCGCGATCATGCGCGTGAAGAGCCTGACGGAGGAAGCAGTCTCGCAGGGCAAGGTGGTGGTGGCGGTGTCTCTTGACATCGCCAACGCGTTCAACACCTTGCCATGGAGCTGCGTTAGGGAGGCGCTCGTGTATCACGAAACGCCTCTCTACCTCCGTCGTATTGTCGGGGCCTATCTCTCGGAGAGGGCCATAGCTTTCCCCAGCTGGCTCGGGCCAGCTCAGCGAGATGTGTCGTGCGGTGTTCCGCAGGGGTCGGTCCTGGGGCCGCTTCTGTGGAACATCGGCTACGACTGGGTGCTGCGGGGTGCGTTGCCTAGGGGTGTCGGCGTAACGTGCTACGCCGACGATACCCTCGTCACTGCGCGGGGTGCAACGTACCAGGAGGCAGCACTCAAGGTCACGACGGGTGATGCTCGAGTCGTGGGTCGGATACGGCAGCTGGGACTGGAGGTGGCCTTGCACAAGTCCGAGGTTCTGTGTTTTCACAGACCTCGGAACGGTCCACCAGAAGGTTCCAGCATAAATGTGGGAGGCGTTAGCATCGGCATCAAGCCCTCGATGAAGTACCTAGGGATCGTACTTGATAGCCGATGGAACTTCGGACCACATTACCGAAGTCTGGTCCCCAAGGTGACGCAGGCATCGGTCGCGCTTTCGCGACTGATGCCCAACCTAAAGGGACCCAACGCTTCCTGCAGGAGACTGTACCTGGGGATCGTGCGGAGTATGGCCCTATACGGGGCTCCCGTATGGGCGGATAGGTTGGCGGTCAAGGGGAACGTGACTCTGTTAGACAGACCACTTCGAACCTTGGCCGTCAGAACCGTACGGGGGTACCGCACGATCTCCGGAGAGGCTGCATGTCTCCTAGCCGGGACCCCTCCATGGGACCTGGAAGCGAGAGCCCTTGCGTCATTGTTCCAATGGTGCAAGGAGGCACTGGAGCGGGACCACAGGCCTGCGTCTCGAGAAATCGAAGGCCAGCGGTCCCAACTCCGCCAGGATCTCATGGAGTCATGGAGGGTGCGACTTGAGCAACCCAAGGGGGGTGCCATCTTCATCGCGGCGGTGAGACCGATCATGGACGATTGGCTGCAGAGGCAGCATGGTGACCTCACGTACCGTGCGACGCAGATCGTTGCCGGGCATGCATCGTGAGGCCACACCCCGGTGTCAACACTGCGAGGTTTCCGACGACGACACCGCACTCCACACGTTGGTGGAGTGCTCAGCGTGGGCGAGTCAGCGCCGGGACCTCGTAGTGGGTCTGGGCGTGGATACCCTCTCGCTGGGGACCATGCTTCAAGCCATGGTATCCAGCGGGAGTAGGTGGAACGCGGCCGCGTCCTTCTGCGAGCAAGTCATGCTCGCGAAGGAGGCGGCCGGGAGGGAGAGGGAGCGTACCCTCCCCGCCGAGTTCCGTAGTCGGCGGCCAGGCCGCCCCAGACTACGCGACTACGCCCAAGACTATCGTCCTCCATGATCGGGGCCTGAGGACGGCGGGATCGCCACCCACCGTCCTTACATAAGCAGGATAGAAGGGTTGCGTGCTGCGGAGCCTTTGCCCCATAGCACGTAACCAGATTCACTCACTGACGCGGGATAAAACCCGACCCCAATGACGCGGGATTCTCGTCCCGACCAAACACCCGCAGAGACCACAGAGGTGGTCAAAGTCCGCCGGGCGCCACTGGACATACCCTCTGCTAGTAACCAGAGACGCCCGGCAACGGACGTTAGAGCGGCCGCGGCCTTGGGCCGCGGAATTAAAAAAAAAAAAAAAAAAAGTAAAAATTTGGCAAATGAAATTATGCGAAAAATTTTTTGGGAAGTGAACATTTGTCAAATTCCTTTCGGTCAAACAAGGGAGACCCATAAAAATCTTTTCATCAAAACTCGGTTGAAAAAGAGCGATAAATGGGAAAGTGATTAGGCGACCAGCGTTATTAAATTATCGGAAACTAATTAGTGGCGCGAGTCTATATAGGGATGAATCAAAGAGAGTGGTGAAGGAGATGAGGGGTGAACTAATTAGTTCATTAATTGAACGTACTAAATACTAGAGGATATAAGTCGCTCCACAAAGATATTTTTTAAACGACTTCCAATAAAAAGAAGGAGGTTCTCAAAGCGACTGTACCTTTTTAGGGTTCCGTTGTAAAAATCTCGGAACCCTTATTGTTTTGTCATGTCCGTCCGTCCTCTGCTTTCGTCCCATACGGTTAGAGTTAGAAACATGAAGCTTTGCATGAATATTATGTATTTATCACGTCGACAAAGAGCTTAAATAAAAATAAAAAAATTTTTTTTTTTTGGGGTTTCCCCCTACAAGTGGGGTAAAGTAGGGAAGATTTCCTTTTTCTCGCGTCTACCCCATAGGGTGGTATAATTAGATAGGCCTTTCTAAGACATTTTTATATACATAAGTATCCGTTTACGAGATATTTAATTTAAAAGGGTCTTTTTTATAAATAAATATGGGACCTCAGGGATGGCAGCCACACACTCATACCACTTAGCCACCTAGGCAGTCTAAAGAATTGGTCCCCCATCCTAAGTTTTATCGTTATTAGATTTTTACTAGTACCTACATAATATGTAGGTACTTTTAACTAATGATGGGTACTTTTAAACTGTTTAGTTGTAAATTCAACACTCACTGTTACACAATGTTAATTTGTATGTAGTAAGTATTTAAGTATGAACTACCTACCTTTGTGAAGAAGTTAACGAGAAGAGAACGGTTTATCCTACACAAACCTATGTATGTTTACAGGATAAATTTATTGGCTGTAAAATGTATAAATGTAATAATAAATAAAAAAAAAAAAAAAAAAAAAAGTAAATTTGGTCGTAAGTCTTTGCCTACCTCTTTGGGATAACTGGCGTGATTCTATATACCTATAAATTAATAAAAATATGTTAGGACAATTCACACATCTAGTCTCAAACTAAGCAGAGCTTGTGATATGAGTACTAGATAAACTGATATAAATACTTATAAACACTTTTTTTTCTTAATACATACATACTCGTATTATACATAGGAAACATCCCGACTTCGGTACAAACGTATGTGTCATTACACAAAGTTTGTCCCGACCGGGAATCGAACCCGAGACTCCGGCGTCGAAAGAGGATACACTACCGACCACGCCACCGAAGCAGTCAACCTAGTTTTTTAAATGAAGTTCAAAAACCAACAACTACAAGGTTATGGGAAATATTAGAAGCAATATATCCACGTCACCAGCCAAACTCGCGGCTTATTTTAACTAAATCACGACGAAATGCGATGAATTAATGAGCCACGTCACAACTAATAAAGTATTATAGTCCAGGAGTCGATGGTCGCCGATTTACATAAAATAAGGTTTGTAACGTGACTACCACCAGGCCTCCGTCACTCGCTCAAGGCCGCGCACTATATACCTACCGCTCGGCGATCGTCGACGATACAAACTGGCAGAGGGCTGCCGAACGCCCGCCTGAGCGCTCGCGTCGCACCGCACTGCACGTTGCCCGCGCTTACGCTTCGAAATGCAGAAACCACGTAATTATTGTGCGGATTGTAATGTACAACATACGAGTATATATATTTTTTGTTTTATCATTATCTTATTTTAGAAGTTAGAGGTGGGGGGGGGGGCACATTTTACCACTTTGGAAGGGTCTCTCGCGCAATCTATTCAGCTTAGAAAAAAAATGATATTAGAAACCTCAATATCATTTTTGATAATCTATCCATAGATATTATTTATTGTCTTTTTAGGGCTCCGAACCCAAAGGGGAAATACAGAACCCTATTACTAAGACTTCACTGTCCGTCTGTCTGTCTGTCTGTCCGTCCGTTTGTCTGCCTGTCTGTCTGTCCGTCCGTACGTCAATCACCAGGCTGTATTTCATGAACCGTGATAATTAGTATACCTTGAACCGTGACATAGTAAATAATGTATTTATGTAGCCGCTATAACAACAAATACTAAAAACCAGAATAAAATAAATATTTTGGGGTATGTAACCCATGCAACAAACGTGATTTTTTGCCGTTTTTATTTATTGATCAATAAAAATATATAAATCATTATATAAAACAAAAAACATATTTGATTGACTAATTAAAAAAATGGTTGATTCGTAACAACACAGTCTCGACTCTATGAACACGTGTTTAAGGTACAATTCTTTTCGTTCTGTGCAGCAGGTATTATTATTAAAATTTTGTAGGTTAATATAGAGTAGGTATTTTCGCTTTTGTATGGGAGTGATGTATCTGTATGTGTGTGAACTTAGCAGATCATTGTCCAGCAGATCAAAAAAAAATGTGAGTTCTTTTCGCATGCAGCTGAGTTCTATAGTTCCTGATAGTTTTTAGAAATAGTTCTGGCGTTTTTACCCCAAAAAATGTCAATTAAAGAATGATCTGCTAACTTCCCGTAGCAGATCATTGTCCAGCAGATCAAAAAAAAAAGTGAGTTACTTTCGCATGCAGCTGAGTTCTATAGTTCCTGATAGTTTTTAAAAATAGTTCTGGCGTTTTTACCCCAAAAAATGTCAATTAACGAAATGATCTGCTAACTTCCCGTAGCAGATCACTTTGCTGCAGATCAAAAAAAAGTGAGTTCTTTTCGCATGCAGCTGAGTTCTATAGTTCCTGATAGTTTTTAGATATAGTTCTGGCGTTTTTACCCCAAAAAATGTCAATTAACGAAATGATCTGCTAACTTCCCGTAGCAGATCACTTTGCAGCAGATCAAAAAAAAGGGAGTTCCTTTCCCATGCAGCTGAGTTCTATAGTTCCGGACTGCAATCGTACTCGAGATTGTAGTTCTCATACGAATTTTTGGGGTAAAAACGCCAGAACAGTATTTCTAAAAACTATCAGAAACTATAGTACTCAGCTGCATGCGAAAGGAACTCGCATTTTTTTGATCTGCTGGACAATGATCTGCTACGGGAAGTTAGCAGATCATTTCGTTAATTGACATTTTTTGGGGTAAAAACGCCAGAACTATTTCTAAAAACTATCAGGAACTATAGAACTCAGCTGCAAGCGAAAGGAACTCACTTTTTTTTGATCTCCTGGACAATGATCTGCTACGGGAAGTTAGCAGATCATTTCGTTAATTAACATTTTTTGAGGTAAATACGCCAGAACTATTTCTAAAAACTATCAGGAACTATAGAACTCAGCTACATGCAAAAGGAACTCACTATTTTTTGATCTGCTGGACAATGATCTCCTACGGGAAGTTAGCAGATCATTTCGTTAATTGACATTTTTTGGGGTAAAAACGCCAGAACTATTTCTAAAAACTATCAGGACCTATAGAATACAGCTGCAAGCGAAAGGAACTCACTTTTTTTTGATCTGCTTGTCAATGATCTGCTACGGGAAGTTAGCAGATCATTTCGTTAATTGACATTTTTTGGGGTAAAAACGCCAGAATAGTATTTCTAAAAACTATCAGGAACTATAGTACTCAGCTGCATGCGAAAGGAACTCGCATTTTTTTTGATCTGCTGGACAATGATCTGCTACGGGGATGTTAGTAGATCATTTCTTTAATTGACATTTTTTGGGGTAAAATCGCCAGAACTATTTCTAAAAACTATCAGGAACTATAGAACTCAGCTGCATGCGAAAAGAACTCACATTTTTTTTCGATCTGCTGGACAATGATCTGCTAAGTTCACACACATTGTATATGTTACGTAGTAACTATTTATTAATCTGTGCTACCACCGAGAATCGCCGTTCTAGTTGTTCGTACTAGTACATTAGTTCCGAAGACGTAACTAGATGGCGCTACCGGGAAATTTAGAAGTCAGTGCTAAGATTCTCGGAGGGTCAATAACCTCTCCTGCACATCATTAATATGTCGTAAAATTATTTACTACGAGAAAGGACTTGTAGAGTGTGTGCCTCCTGGGACTGACTCAAGTACGGTATACGGCCGTCCACCCCTGCTAGATGCCCTATACCTAATTGAGGGCGCTCGATGGAAAGCCGTGTGTAGGAGGCAGTATTTTAAAAGTTCCATAGTTAAATAATTTGAAGTTATGATTTAACTATGGAACTATTAATCCGATTGGTGTGATTTATTTATGCCGTATTGCAATTAACCTGTCTTTCACTCCGTCTTATTTATTTCGACGTTCCGGCGAACCGCCTAGTAATCGTTTATTTTCAAACCGAATATATGTTCTTCTGATTTTTTTTGGAAAACATAAACCTATAGAACCGGGTGGGGCGGTACGGGGCTCAAAGAAAGTACTCGCAAGTGGTTTTGTCGATTGTATATTGAACAAAAAAATACTGCCTCCTACACACGGCTTTCCATCGAGCGCCCTCAATTAGGTATAGGGCATCTAGCAGGGGTGGACGGCCGTATACCGTACTTGAGTCAGTCCCAGGAGGCACACACTCTACAAGTCCTTTCTCGTAGTAAATAATTTTACGACATATTAATGATGTGCAGGAGAGGTTATTGACCCTCCGAGAATCTTAACAGTGACTTCTAAATTTCCCGGTAGCGCCATCTAGTTACGTATTCGGAACTAATGTACTAGTACGAACAACTAGAACGGCGATTCTCGGTGGTAGCACAGATTAATAAATAGTTACTACGTAACATATACAATGTGTGTGAACTTAGCAGATCATTGTCCAGCAGATCGAAAAAAAATGTGAGTTCTTTTCGCATGCAGCTGAGTTCTATAGTTCCTGATAGTTTTTAGAAATAGTTCTGGCGATTTTACCCCAAAAAATGTCAATTAAAGAAATGATCTACTAACATCCCCGTAGCAGATCATTGTCCAGCAGATCAAAAAAAATGCGAGTTCCTTTCGCATGCAGCTGAGTACTATAGTTCCTGATAGTTTTTAGAAATACTATTCTGGCGTTTTTACCCCAAAAAATGTCAATTAACGAAATGATCTGCTAACTTCCCGTAGCAGATCATTGACAAGCAGATCAAAAAAAAGTGAGTTCCTTTCGCTTGCAGCTGTATTCTATAGTTCCTGATAGTTTTTAGAAATAGTTCTGGCGTTTTTACCCCAAAAAATGTCAATTAACGAAATGATCTGCTAACTTCCCGTAGGAGATCATTGTCCAGCAGATCAAAAAATAGTGAGTTCCTTTTGCATGTAGCTGAGTTCTATAGTTCCTGATAGTTTTTAGAAATAGTTCTGGCGTATTTACCTCAAAAAATGTTATATATGTGTTTTTTTGGGTGCAAAGGGGCTCTACCAACATCTATAGGGCCCCAGCGACCTCACCTGCTAGTGGCGCACCTGCTGATAAACGGACGAGGCTCGTTAATTTACGGTACCTATGGAGTGGCTTCGGCCCCTACGTGGGTACCAGGTGGTACAACAGTGTTGGTCCGGGGGGGTACCACCGTGCAGCTGTGCTAAAGCCCCCCAAGTAACCCAGCCCAGGCTGGGTTGCGTTAGGGGTTCAGCAGCTGCACCGCCGGGCCCGGGGCGATGTATGGTGCAGCAGGCATGGGACCAGTGGGGGCGAAACGGAGTCTAGTGTGGGTGGTGTGGGTCGATTCGCCGGCCAGGGAGACCCTTAGCAACGGCGTTGCCGCGGCCGCCCGCAACACAGTCATGGGGCCCGCCTGGGGCCAACCACCCCAGGAGGCTGCCCCACATGTTGCGCATAATCCTGATGTGGGATCGCCGCTCCGGGTGGTAACCGGTGTGGGGTAGCGGCGGCCTTGCATCAGGGGGGTTTGGGAGCCCTTCCGTCCGGCGGGTCGGCTCCGACCTAACCACACGGTTCTAGACAAAGCTAGCCCCTACGCTTTGTCACTTACTGCTGCACCAAATGTCGCCCTGTCTTCACGCTTCTTCTTCAAAATCTACAATGGCAGTGCAACAAAAAAGAAATAAACGTTACACAGCGGCCCTAGGAAACCCCACAACTTCACATTTCGAGGTGGAGTTCACTAACGTCCGTGGACTCCATGAGAACCTCGATACCGTCCACCACCACCTTGAGACGGCACGGCCCGCTGTGATGTTCCTCACGGAGACACAAATACGCCGCCCTGACGACACGTCTTACCTGTGTTACCCCGGCTATGTCATCGAGGAACAATTTCGAGACAAAGCCGGGGTGTGCGTGTTCGTTAGGGCGGATGTTTGCTGCCGCCGGTTGCGCTGCCTAGAGAACCCCTCCAATTCCGTCCTTTGGCTGCACGTAGACCATGGCTCTATGAGCCAGATCTACGTGTGCGTCTACCGATCCCACACAGGGGATTCTGAGACAACAAAGCTCTTCCAGTACCTCAGCGAGACGGCTGATGAAGCGCAGGTGCGGTTCCCGAACGCTGACCTAGTGTTTCTGGGGGACTTCAATGGCCATCACATTGAATGGCTGGGGTCCCTCAAGACTGATCATGCGGGTAGAGCCGCCCATGCGTTCGCTCTCTCCCACGGTCTGACCCAGATGGTATGCGGGATCACCCGGATACCAGACAGGTCAGATCACGCGCCCGCTCTGCTGGATCTACTGCTGACGAGTCGCCCAGCCCAGTACAGTGTTTCCGTAGGAGCCCCACTGGGTAGTTCCGACCACTGTGTTGTTCACGCTGGCATGAAGGTGTCACCTCCTGCACGTCCTGTGCAAACGTCACGACGACTATGGCACTACTCGTCAGCGGATTGGGACGGTCTACGCGATTATTTTGCGTCCGTCCCCTGGAGCCAGCGCTGCTTTGTAGGAAAGGCTCCTTCGGATAGTGCTTCTGCTATTGCTGGCGAGATCAGTTTAGGGACGGATTATTACATCCCTTTCACTGATGTCGCCAGTATCCGCAGAGCCCGTCCCTGGTTCGGGCGAGATTGTGCCAAAGCTGTTCGACAAAAACAGTCGGCATATCGCGCCTGGATTAGGGCCCGGGCTGTGCGCGACCCAAACGTGGGCCACCTCAAAGCAGCGTACAACCGGGCCACAAAGTCGAGTAAGAGGGCCTTTAAGAGAGCGGATGCCCAGCGCGTCGCGCGGCTTGGTCAGGAGCTCACTTCCCATCCCACGGGCAGCCGTGGATTCTGGCAACTGGCCAAAGCCGTGCAATCTAACTTTTGTCAGCCCTCGCTGCCACCGCTGCGTTACCCAGATGGAACACTGGCTCACAAAGCCCAAGAGAAAGCGGATATGCTCGCAGACCTCTTTGCGGCTAATTCCCGGGTCGACGACCGTGGCCTGCAGCCCCCCGCCATCGCCAACTGTGGCCACACAATGCCTGATATTGTTATCAGGCAATGTGATGTACGGGCAGTGCTGCGGTCACTCGACACGCGGAAAGCCAGTGGCCCTGACGGCATTCCGGCGGTGGTGCTACGAAAATGTGCAGCTGAGTTGTCTCCAGTATTAACGCGTCTGTACCGCCTGTCATACTCTTCAGGGCTCGTGCCGGAGGTCTGGAAGGAGGCGAACGTACAACCGATCCCCAAGAAAGGGGATCGGTCCGATCCAGGCAACTATCGACCCATAGCTGTCACCTCAGTCATTTGCAAGGTGCTTGAGCTCCTTATAAATAAGCAGCTCATGCAATTCCTAGAGGATCACTCGCTAATCAATGATCGACAATACGGCTTCAGGCCAAAGCGATCAACGGGTGATCTTCTGGCATTCGTAACGCATGTCTGGGGTGGGGCTATGGAAAGGCACGGCGAGTCCTTGGCTATTAGCCTGGACATCGCCAAAGCCTTCGATAGGGTCTGGCATGCTTCGCTCCTTTCCAAGCTTCCGGCATATGGTCTACCTCCTCAACTGTGCAGCTGGATTGCCAGCTTTTTAAACGAGCGCCGAGTGCGGGTCCTCTGCGATGGCCAGGCTTCTCGCTTCTTGCAAGTGAATGCCGGGGTACCGCAGGGGTCCGTACTATCACCAACTCTCTTTCTTCTGCATATCAATGATATGCTATCCCTCGGGAACATTCATTGCTATGCAGATGACAGCACACTGCACGGGAGTTACTCGGTTCGTACGACGGCGGGGCGATCTGAGATTGAGGAGGAGAGACGACGACTCGTGGCTGATCTCGACCGTAACCTCGACAGTATCTCTCAATGGGGTACCGAGAACCTGGTCGAGTTCAATGCCCGCAAAACACAGGCGTGTGCATTTACTGCGAAGAAATCCCCTTTCCTTCCCCTACCCTCTCTTCAGAATGCATTATTACCAATGAAGGACAACCTTGATATCCTTGGCATAGACGTTCGTCGAGAGCTCAATAATAAAAACTACATCGAAAGATGTATAGGGCTAGCTTCGCGGAAACTAGGAATACTGAATAAGGTAAAGAGATTCTTTACACCGGACCAGAGGTGTCTGCTGTACAAGACGCAGATTAGACCCTGCGTCGAATACTGCTCTCACCTCTGGGACGGCTCCGCAAAGTATCTGCTGGACGCTCTCGACGCTATGCAGCGACGGGCTATCCGTATTATTGGTTGTCCGGAGGTAACGGGAAGCCTTGAGCCGCTAGCTCAGCGCCGAACAATAGCTTCCTTGGCCGCATTCTACCGTATTTACCATGGCGAGTGTTCTGAAGAGCTCTTCAATCTGATCCCACCCTCTTCCTTCCGATCCCGAACGACTCGTGCCGGGCAGAGATGCCACCCCCACACAGTGGATAGCATGTTCGCGAGAACCGAACGTTTTAAACGTTCGTTTCTCTGCCGAACGATAGTGGCCTGGAACGCCCTGCCTGTGCACGTGTTTCCTCCCACATATAATCCTGGGTTCTTTAAGCGGAGCGTGAAGAGGCACATCAGTAGGTCGTCAAGTTGAGGGCCACTCTCAATAGTAATGTGTGCTGTGAGAGTGGCCCACAATCGCTAGACGTCGTCACGACTTACCACCAGGCGGGCGGCGTCAATTTGGCGAACCAAATGTAAAAAAAAAAAAAAAAAAAAAAAATGTTAATTAACGAAATGATCTGCTAACTTCCCGTAGCAGATCATTGTCCAGGAGATCAAAAAAAAGTGAGTTCCTTTCGCTTGCAGCTGTGTTCTATAGTTCCTGATAGTTTTTAGAAATAGTTCTGGCGTTTTTACCCCAAAAAATGTCAATTAACGAAATGATCTGCTAACTTCCCGTAGGAGATCATTGTCCAGCAGATCAAAAAATAGTGAGTTCCTTTTGCATGTAGCTGAGTTCTATAGTTCCTGATAGTTTTTAGAAATAGTTCTGGCGTATTTACCTCAAAAAATGTTAATTAACGAAATGATCTGCTAACTTCCCGTAGCAGATCATTGTCCAGGAGATCAAAAAAAAGTGAGTTCCTTTCGCTTGCAGCTGAGTTCTATAGTTCCTGATAGTTTTTAGAAATAGTTCTGGCGTTTTTACCCCAAAAAATGTCAATTAACGAAATGATCTGCTAACTTCCCGTAGCAGATCATTGTCCAGCAGATCAAAAAAATGCGAGTTCCTTTCGCATGCAGCTGAGTATTATAGTTTCTGATAGTTTTTAGAAATACTGTTCTGGCGTTTTTACCCCACCAAATTTGCGCGCGAAATCCAACAATCGATTTTTTTGTACTGTGAAAGGTACGTTACTTTAATGTTTGATAATTCAAAAACTATATAAGCTACATATACCAAAAATTATACAGCAAAGCACGTTAATGTGTTCTATCTGCATGCCTAATTTCCAGTCGATAGATTTAAAATTGCGACCGGTATCGTGGCACAAAGTTTCTATTTGTGTAGAGCAGTCTAAAGTTACCGCTGTCTCTTGAACTATAAATCTTGCAACAATCGCCGTATAATTAGCGGTTGATACGAGCAGGCACGTGACTCACGCATTAGTGTTACGAAGTAATAATATTTAATATTATAATGTTAATTCTCTTCATTATTCGTGCGATGTATTTGAAAGACACGCCTTACTATTTGTCTTAGAAAATTAAAAGTTTGTTTACTATTAAGGACTTGTAGCATTAACAAAGGTGTTCCAGTTAACAAACAGACGAAGCGAAAATAAAGGACCAGGCAGTTACTGGCGAGAAGTGGGCCTGAATAACCTCTGCCTACCCAACCAGAGAAATGAAAGAAAGTAGAAGGAACACGTTAAATTCGCAAACACAGACATAGTGATAATAAACATATTAGAAAACACAGGGAGAAATCGTCGTTTGTATGCTAGTACACGCCACATTTGTGAGGAATATGGTCTCCTCTCAGCTTATGCTAACGTGGGCAGACCCACATTTGCAGCGCTGGTTTTCTGAGGAGGCCGACGACACTGAAAATGGGCTTTATTTATCATTTATGTGTCGGCTTTACTGTCTACCTTGGAAGCGGCTGAATTTTGATATTTTCCGTTAATCGTCCCACAATAGAACCCATTGGCGTTAGATCAGTTGGATTTTAGGGCTTTAAATTCTCGTAACGACTGTTATAGCAACATACGAGTATCATCATTCACCGAGCCTTTTCCCAACGCAGTAGGCTTTCCAGTCTAACTGCAATTCGGCTGAACTTCGATATTTTCCGTGAAGCGACTGCCATCTGACCTCCACAACCCATCGGCGATATCGAGGTTATGTAGTTAGACCCCGGTCGGATTTTTGATTTAGGGCTCCAACTACCCCTAACGTCTGCCATAGATGTTCGTATGACAACCGGGACCAACGGCTCTTCGAGGCACGGAAGCGTCTCAGTGTCTTAAGAAATGGTCACCCATCCTAAAACCGGCCTGACTAGAAGTTGCTTAACCTTTGCAATGTGTTAAAATTGTCGGTTACCACTAGACCACGAGCCCCAGCAACATAAAACCAACAAATATATTACTTAATTTTATAAATGTGAAAGTTAAGTGTTTTATAATATGGATCTTTGTTGATTTTTCACGCGAAAACTACAGAACGGTTTTTAAACTTTACTTTTGATAATTCCTATTGATATTACGCAGTCGAAGTCGTGGGCAAGTTAACTAGTAATTTAATAATCTATACTTACATAGTATACATACCTATAATTTTTTATTTATATAAATTTTATAACTCAAATTATTCACAAAGCATCATAACAATTAGTGTTGTGTGTAATTCTGTTGTCGTGACTGCGACCGTTGTTTTTGTGCGCTAATTAATTATTGCGCGGCTTTAAGGGTGCGGTTACAGTGGAGATGAACGAGGTAGAACGATATACGCTATTTTAATTTTTTTTTAATTTTTTTATTTTTATTCATTGTCCAAAACATTACATAATAATACAGTCTGCATGCATAATATCCACTCGCTTAAACCTCGAAGGTTTTTGTGCGAGTGGGAGTTCCGAATTTTTGACAATACTTTAATAATGTTTGTAATAACACTAGTTATAACAATAACAAAAACAATTTACTTGAATATTGAATGTAAATGGATAAAAATATAGTTTGTAAAACAATACACGTCATAAATTTACACAGCAAACGACTTCAAACTAACGAAATGGGACCAAATAGTTGTCGGAGTGGGACCAAATTAAAATGGAGCCACTTGAGAAGTAGTAGCTTCTAATTAAAATAATTTAAAATCGGACCACCCAGTCCTAAGATATAAGATAACAAACATAAAAACACATAGTCGAATTGAGAACCTCCACCTTTTTTTTCGTCGGTTGATAAAACTTCTAACGCACGCTTGGCAGTAAGCTGGTGAATCGAAAAGTGTGATCGTTCGGTAAGTGCAAGAGAGAGAGGTGCGAGAACACATTTTCTTTATCTCTTCCTCTTTTCATTATCGTTGTTTTTTCGGCCCAAGAGCGCGGCCGCTTTTACGTCCGTTGCTGGGCGTCTCTGGTGCACACGCAGAAGGTATACTATCTGGTGTCACCAGAGACGCCCACATCAATGGACATGGGAGCGGTAGCGGTCTCGCGGAATAAAAAAAAAAGGCCCCCTGTTTACACAGCGCCATCTAGCCGTAAGTAAGTTTATGTAAGGATCTAGATATATAACTTATAAACATACTTTAATATTTCTAAATACATAATTACTAACTTGAATGATGAATTACACCCTGACACAGAGCAAACAATCTACTCATCACACGAAGTTTTCATGGGTGGTATTGAAACTTCGAGTCCAGAGTTAGTTATGAAACTAAGGCACCACATTAAGTGACCCTTATTAGGGTTCTGTACCCAAAGGGTAAAACGGGAATCCTATTACTAAGACTTCGTTGTCCGTCGGTCTGTCTTTACGCTTTATCTCGGTGATACTTACTGCAGATTAGCGACGTAGTTACGCTATGTGGAAAATTGTGACTGTAGGTATATTATATAATACTAGTCCGAGACGCCCAGGACTTTAATTGGCTGTGCCATAGCGGCTGGCACGTAAGATTTTCTTGCCTTTCATCAATATTTCATCACAAGACAACGGGTTTCAAATTTTTTTTCCAAAATTACAATATTACTGCTACTTTTTATAAAATTCATTCGGACATTTTGGACATAACCCCCTATTACGTGGTACTAAAAATACTGGCAAATTGTGAGCGTGTAACGCACCTCTGCCTACCCCTTTGGGGATATAGTCGTGATATTTGTGTGTGTGTGTGTTGTAACATAAAAAACTCATTGATTAATATAAAAAAATGCTCTTTCGATACTTCGCTTAAATGCATAGCTGTTTTTAAAGTCGCTACTATAGACGCTCCGCTTGTCCCTCCGTTGTTTAATGAAAGCTTACCTTGTTTTCAAATAACTTTGATGCTATCGCAGAAGGCCTATGTAAGTATTTTGTTGTTAAATAGGTCGTTTAAGGTTGAAAATAAAGTAGTACATGAGAGTAGATTACCTACACGAATCGTTTCAGTATTTATCACACCTTTTTTCCTGAAGAGGCAGGGTAAATCCGGGATAGACGCCGCAGTTGGATAGATCTCCATTTCAAACCTTTCCAAAGAACCGTAGATTCAAAATTCACACCTGACAATGGTGTAAATACGAAGCGTTGGCACCTCGGGTCCCGCAGGGTGTAACGCAACTCGTCTATGGTCGGTCGCTCCAGAGACGTTTAAAAAGGATTACCCCAGGACGCCTAAGCTATCGGGTTGTTCACCACGGCGGAGAATGAGAGCGTGAGTGGTAGGTATGGTCGGTTAGGTATGGGTCTCTAAGACACCATAACTTATCCCTGGCAAATGTGAGTCTGCCCACGTAAGGCCCAACATAAGCTGAGAGAAGACCAAATTCCACGAAGTTGTTGCGCGTACTAGCATACAACCGACGGTTTTTTTTTACTTTTACTTTCTCCCTGTTTATATGTTTAGTTATGTAAGATGCTTATATATCTGTGACTGCGAATTTAGCATATTTTCTTTCTTTCTTTCTATCCCTCACTGAGATTTTTACCATCCCATTTAGGATTGGCTTTCCAGTCTAACTGCGAAGCGGCTAAACTTTAATATTTTTCGTGAAGAGAATGCCATCTGACCTCTACAATTCATCGGCGATATTGAAGTTCTGTAGTGGCGACCACTCAACTTCAACTATCCATAACTAATGCCATAGATGTGTGTAGGTATAGCCAGTGGCGATGCGACCACTCAACTTCAACTACCCATAACTACTGCCATAGATGTGTGAAGGTATAGCAACTGGCGATGCGATGCGGCGACGCGACGGCGTAACGTGTTTTCCGAGATACATAGGGGTATTGTTATTACAAAGAGAAAGAGTATTGCAAATGCAAAATAACTGTGTGCTTACAGAATGGTCACAGAATAGGGAATAGTACTTACATACAGAACTTGCACTCCGACGTTAATTAAGCACATTCTTTTGTTTACAGAGAACATCATTCGACCGTTAGGATTGTCCAGTAAAGTAAAATATATACCAGCATAATTTGACCAATAATTATGACGTTAATGCCTCAATATCAACTCTATGGTCAATGCCGTGTCACAAAAAAGACACAACCCTTACTGATTTACAACTTCAAGGTGTCACGTATTTTTTGCGGTTGTTAGACGAGTGACAGGCCAGGTATCGTTAAATAGTTGCGCCATCTGTAGTGGAGTAGCAGTAAAAGTGTAATGAATTTATTTTACTTAACAAAAATAGGAATAGCCCTATTATTAACAGCAATTCGAAATTATATAAATTTTACATAATTTTGTATTACCTTTTCGTTAAAAAACATTACTTTGAGTATGTTTTCTAAAATTTACTTCTAAATTAGTTCCGCTACTCTCCACTGTAGCGCTAGCGGCAACCCTGATTTTTAATTACAAACGCGCCTCGGGGTGACGGCGGGCCCGACAATTTGCAAGTCAAAGCCGCTGAAAAAACCCTAAAACACCCGACACATAGCCCTTTGGCACTTTACGGGATATTACATGGAGAGGTGTTAATTGTTAAACTTTTTAAACAGTAACTTTTGGCTTTTGTTTTAAAGTTTTTAAACAGTTTTAGAGTTAAGTTTCCTTCATCACCCATAGATTTATTTCCTTGTTCTCGACATTTCATGGGAACCTTTTCTTGGGATAAAATTGTAGCCAACGACTTACTACAAAATACGTAATATCTACAGGGGCATTACTGTTACCGGGAATCATACATGACCTATATGTAATCAAATTCCAATATTCAGAACAGATACAAACCTGCAGTCCAAGCTATTCAAAGTAAATCTGTTGGTAAGGTATCTTGTACCTTACCTACCAATAAAATTTCTTCTCAATAAAATATAGTTACTTTCAACCCACATCCAAAAAAGGAGAAGGTTCTCAATCGGATCGTACGTTTTTTTTTGTTACCTCATATCTCTAGACTGGGTGAACCGATTTTGAATATTTTTTTTTAAAATGAATGTTACTACTTTTGAAGTGATCCCATTTCAATTTGGTCTCATTCCGACAATTATTTGGTCCCATTTCAGTCATTTGAAGTCGGTTGTTGTGTCAATTTTTGACGTGTATTTTTTACGTAAGTATCACGATGTGGTACTACTACTACAAGTGGTTCTGTGAACCGTAGACTTCAGGAGCGGCTTTGTTTAGAAAATTTCTTCTTCAATTTTCTTTATTACTCTTTCATTTGTCATCCAATCCAAAAAATATCATTCAAGTGTGTGTGTAAAGTTTCATGCAAATCGGTTGATAAATACGGCCTCAAACATGATCTGACAGAACCCGTAGATGGGTAGACGACAGAAATTCTCCCCAGTCTGCAAGTTGAAACGGAGCCTTCAGTCGCTTCACTCCCTCAGTCAACTACATTTACTTAATGTAATACACGTGTACCTACATGTAAAACTAACTATAGTTTTACATGTATGTATGCACGAAGATAGTTTAAAAAATATTTTTACAATTTAATAGCACCCACCAACGAATATATTTTGAACGGTTGAGAGATTGTCTGACACGTTTACCTAAGCAATGTGTATGACCTCGTAGGTACAGACTAATCAGCATGGTGTCTCGTTGTCTGCCTTATTGCTCGAAACCTTTGGCATTCCTTTTACTACGAAGACAAGGCCGCCTGCAATCAAGGAGCAACCACGACTTGTAAAGAGATTAAAAATTGTAATTGTCACTTCATCGCTACCTGGAGTCATACTTTAAAGAGCGTACTATGTCCTGCACTGGAAGTTAAAACGAAACTAAAGAAACCCTAACTAAAAAATAAATTTCCTCAAATCAATTTCTACTCTACAGCACCTCTATTCCTTCACCGATCCCTCTCAGAGGTGAATTTAGTTAGCTCTCATTTGTTTTGCCGTAATTGCTGAAGATATGAGCGTTTATTGAGCAACCCCGTACACCCCGCGCCCACCCTTTTCACCCCTCGCGGAGCCTGATACGCCCCTCGTACTTATTGGATTGGTTTATTGGCGCCTTTACAAAGCAAATTTTATGTAACCACCTCATTATGTTGCAAGTGCATTTGATGTTTTCATTTAATCGCTCCACAGTAAAGTTTTGATAAGTAGGTAAGTATTTAATTTATAACTATGGTGTTTTTCACTATTTTTTCTCATTATAAAGCTAGATAGGTCTATGACTGCTTCGGTGATGTGGTCGGTAGTGTATCCGCTTTCGACGCCGGAGTCTCGGGTTCGATTCCCGGTCGGGACAAACTTTCTGTGATGACACATACGTTTGTATATGTATGTACTTACAAAAAAAAAGTAAATAAGTATTTATATAAGTTTATTTAGTACTCATATCACAAGCTCTGCTTAGTTTGAGACTAGATGGCGTTGTGTGGATTGTCCTAACATATTTATTTATTTGATTATCTGGCTAATGGTTTCTAAATCAAAATTATCAAATAATCTAAATTGTCGTGACTCGTGTACCTACCTAATACAATTTAAGATTTATTTGCAATAAGAATTACAAAATACAAAATAAACATAATTATAGACTAAAAATATTTACATTACAAAATATCGTTTAAAAAATCCTCCGCGTCATTGCCGACTGGGAAGGTTCCCAGAATGCTGGCTGTGTTGCCACGTTGGATGGCGATACTTATTCTTTGGGCCAGAAAATAGCCAGCTTTCTGGTCCTGAGAAGCATCGATTAGGCGTTTAGCAATGTCTATAAAGGCGGTGAGCACTCGGACCCCATGACCCCAGTGTCTCAACAGTGTAAGATTATTAATATAATATAACGTTTTATTTATTTCAAGTAACAAGACTCATGGGGTTAGTAACAATGCTTGCTTAGCCTATGTTAGTAGTAGATCACACCCGAAGAGGCCAAAGGTGGCCAAAGTCCGCCGGGCGCCACTGGAAATACATTCTGGTGTGTACCAGAGACGCCCGCAGCAATGGTCATGGGAGCGGCCGCGGCCTCGCGGAATTTAAAAAATAACCTGGCGATATAAACTAAATAGGTCTCAGCCACTGACTTCTAAGGTAAGTAATAAAATTGGTTCTTACCAATCAAACTGTAAAGTACCCATAAGAAATAAACCTTAAAGTCTCTTTTTAATAGTAACAGTCAAAAAAGTTAAAAAATATAGGTACTACCTACCTATGTACCTACCTGACTGAGTGAAAAATAGCTAACAAACAGGGGACTTGTATTTTGGCAAGTCAATGGTTGGTGGGTTACCTCTGGCAAAACCCACCAAACCCAGATCCAGACGCTCATTTGCAATATCGAACAACGTTTCCTTACCAGGACTAGTTCGGAGTAACTAGTTCTTCCGTGCCGAAAACTAACAAACATAACCTTAACATTCGCAAAATTTTCGATGAACGATGGAGCCACGTATTTAAAAGAAGAAGGAGAACTGACTAAAACCTAGGCTGACATTCCCATTATGGACAAAAGCTTCGAAAAAAAAAGAAAAAAAAAATAACACATGTCAATAAAATAATAAAAAAGAATAAAAGCAATTTCAGTCCAGTAAGTATGAGTTTCTTACGTTAAGTTGCTCGAAATACGATTTCGTATTCCTCCATACATTTCACACCAGCGCCCCTTGTGGTAATGTCAGGGAACTAAAATCGGTAGTACGAGTTACATAGCTCTTCGTATATCGAGACCGTTTCGTTTACAACTACGTTTGCACGGATATTTCAGCCATTTGGTAGTATGAGTTGCTATTTTGACATTATAGCGGTGGTTAATGATACGAAGTCGATGAAACTTTCGGTTTTTGATCACGGTAGCTATTTGTGTAGTGAGTTGAAGTGACGAATTGACGATATCGAATTGCAATTGTAAATAGTGTTAAGACTTAGATAATTTGTTTTTGTTTTGCATAGTTGAATTCTTAACTCCATTGTTTAATGCCTAGTTAAGTATTTCATCAATTAATCTACACGTCATTGGCGAAATTTAGACAAAATCTCCTCGTATTCATCCAATCAAAGAGTAAATGTAAAGTTTGTTTTAATATAAGTTTTGCGTGGTGTCGACTATGGAGGTCGAGGAAACCAATAATCAGGAAGTAGAGCCTCAATAATGCTTCACTACCAGTAAAATTAACTAAGACATTATTCCAGGCGGGGCGTAGACAGAGGCGCTCAAATACGTCAGTAATAAGTGGCAAGCATATTGCTGTTTCCGGGTAAGTACAGTATATTTGCCAGAGCCTCGTCAGTTTGTTAGTAGGTGCACTGCGAGGATGACTTGGGCCCCAGGGCCTTATCAATACCCCCTTACCCTGAACATTCTTTAAACAACATATCCAACACATACGTTGTGTAACACTATCAGCTGTCAATGGATGAATGTATGCTTTTGAGAAACTATATTGTTATAGAATAGGATCTAAGAAGATCCGTGTTGGTGACCACTCCCTATGTGAATGCGGTCTGGATGAGGAACCTTAGAGCATATTGTCTTTTTTCTTGTCCGTTACTAGTTACACAATTATATGACCTTCTCCCAAAAACGATCCCACGTCCCATCAGTCCAGAAGTTTGTTTTTTTGTGTAAAACAAACTAATCTACATGCGTACATGGAGATTGAAATAGTCTGTTACATTAAATTTTGAGTTTATAACATACTGTAGGCTATACATACTGTAGGCAGATATAGGTAGGTAGTAACCTATAACCGTATAATAATTACATTGGTCCTGGCTGGTTGAAATACAGCTCCGATTACGGAATGGATTCCTGTACCTACTACTGGCAATAATACTGGCATTTCATTTCATTTCACTTGGCTGTATAAATTTTCTGCCATTTATCTCTATTTATATTTCTATCATCGGAAAACAATTATAACTTCTGAAATGAGTTTATTTATGGAATTTAGAAGCGGTCCGTTTTTTTTTTGAAATTTTGAAAAAATATCTACAAAATGTGTAAAGCGCCACCTAGCATTACAAAGAAGAACCGCTTAGATGTTTACAGCGCCATCTAGAAGCGAGTAGAAATACTGCATGAACAATAAATAGTTGATTAAATTTCTAAGAGATGGCGATAAGAAGTTTGGCAGGTACTTTAAATATGACTCGGTACTTGTATCGATGGTGCCCTGGGGTTTTCCGCCGGTGTCCTAGGATAATCCCGACGCGCGGCAATGTACGCTGCAATGTAAAAGTTACCAGTTACCCATTGGATATACCGAGAACCTGGTCGAGTTCAATGCCCGCAAAACACAGGCGTGTGCATTTACTGCGAAGAAATCCCCTTTCCTTCCCCTACCCTCTCTTCAGAATGCATTATTACCAATGAAGGACAACCTCGATATCCTTGGCATAGACGTTCGTCGAGAGCTCAATAATAAAAACTACATCGAAAGATGTATAGGGCTAGCTTCGCGGAAACTAGGAATACTGAATAAGGTAAAGAGATTCTTTACACCGGACCAGAGGTGTCTGCTGTACAAGACGGAGATTAGACCCTGCGTCGAATACTGCTCTCACCTCTGGGACGGCTCCGCGAAGTATCTGCTGGACGCTCTCGACGCTATGCAGCGACGGGCTATCCGTATTATAGATTGTCCGGAGGTAACGGGAAGCCTTGAGCCGCTAGTTCAGCGCCGAAAAATAGCTTCCTTGGCCGCATTCTACCTTATTTACCACGGCGAGTGTTCTGAAGAGCTCTTCAATCTGATCCCACCCTCTTCCTTCCGATCCCGAACGACTGGTGCCGGGCAGAGATGCCACCCCCACACAGTGGATAGCATGTTCGCGAGAACCGAACGTTTTAAACGTTCGTTTCTCAGCCGAACGATAGTGGCCTGGAACGCCCTGCCTGTGCACGTGTTTCGTCCCACATATAATCCTGGGTTCTTTAAGCGGAGCGTGAAGAGGCACATCAGTAGGTCGTCAAGTTGAGGGCCACTCTCAATAGTAATGTGTGCTGTGAGAGTGGCCCACAATCGCTAGACGTCGTCACGACTTACCACCAGGCGGGCGGCGTCAATTTGGCGAACCAAATATAAAAAAAAAAAAAAACCATTAAAATAAACTAGTTATCCCAGCGAACTTTGTATCGCCTAAAATATAAATATATATATTTATATAATACAAAAAAATCTATGTAAATTGAAAAACACGACGGACGGACAGACAAATTGTCGTATTAAATATATAGATTAATCCGTTAATCGAAGACCGTTACTCTAAGTATTCTATAGATTATTCTATATCTATTGGAAATTTTAGGTAAATAACAGTCGCTAGAGAAATAGTCGTAATATAGAACGGCGCCTTTTCTTTCATTCTAAAAGATAATCAAATTACAAAATAATACTAAACAACAATAATAGTAAGTTAAACCTGATATTCTTAAGATAGCTCAATATTATTATAGGTACTCGTTTCGAACGATCATCACCGCAGGCGTTTGCCGAACGCCGAATGCTGTTTGCCGAAGAACCGAGAGCCGAAAGCCGAGCTAATACGACCGACCCCTAACGACAATTTAATAAAGAAAGCTAAAGCGTACGCCCGCACAGTAATAACGTTTGTAAAAATATCCGCAGACACACTGTTAAGGCGAATACTGCTTCGAATTAATATAATATTTGTTCTTTTTTATATCCTGACTTCAGAGAAGGTAGGTAATTGAAGGTAATTTACAGACATACATCACGCCTATATCCCCGACGGGATAGGCAGATGTGCATTACACACCCATATTTTACAAGAGAAATGAAATGAAATGAAATGAAATGATTTATTTATTTGTATAGGTCACTAAATGGCTCTTACAAACGTCAGTAAGTACTTAAAATAAAAAATGTCATTGCTTCTATATTTACATGTAATGCCAGATTCGCAAAGCAATAAGTAGAACCGAGAGAAAGAACCTGGCAATAAAGAGATGTTTTGGTCCCACGTAATTTGGGAAAAATCCATAACTATCTACCCTGTAATTTAAACCAAAATTCAAACAGCTAGGACAGATTAAACATACCATTATTTTATTTTATTTTATTTATTTGGGACAAAAAATAGTTACATGCTTTATATTTATCACAATATCAAACAAAAAAACTAGGCAAGCATAAACAACGACGCGGGATTTTCATTCCGACCAAACCCCCGAAGAGGCCACACAGGTGGCCAAAGTCCGCCGGGCGCCACTGGAAATGCCTTCAGTGTCACCAGAGACGCTCGCAGCAATGGACATGGGAGCGCACGGGGTCTCGCGGAATTAAGAAATAAAAATAAAAAGGCAAGCATAAAACCCACATCATTGTCCACAGACTGGATGGAGATGGATTTACAGGGATGAGTAAAACAAACTAGATCATTATGCATTAGCATTTGCACCACAAATGTTAATAATTAGTGCTGTATTGCTCAAACGCTTCGCTATGCAACACATTAATTATAAATGGAATCTCTGTAGTCTGACCGTTAGGATTTAAATATGATTATTGATTTTCTATTATATGTATAGGTAAAAGACGTAAGCGGAGCTTTGCATTTGTGTGAGTGCAGTGTGCGTGAACGTATATGTGACCTCTTTTACACACACATGTGTTGTACACACAGCTACAAAAAAGTTTTAACATCGTGGTCACTCACACAAATGCAAAGCTCCGCTTATCCCTCGCGAACTATACAGTGTGGTGACGGTAATAGGCTTGCCCAATATTATGTTGCACCATCAAATTTACTGGCTAAATGTGAGTGTGTAATTCAGTTCTGCCTACCTCCTTGTGGGTGTTAAGGGTCTTATGAACCTCTCTTGGGTCTAAAGTCATCCACACAGGACGGAAATTCTGGCAAATATACCTACTCAAATTGCCCGGCAATAGGCTCGCCCCTTATTATGTTGGGCCAGCAAATACCAAATTGGGGACAAAGTGGTACATAGGTGATAGTTTGTGAGGATTTTTTTCAGATACTTAGAATACGAATACGGGTCCATCTGATACACACAAACAAATCATAATAATTACAATATGACTGCTTCGGTGGCGTGGTCGGTACTGCATCGGCTTTCGACGCCGGAGTCTCGGGTTCGATTCCTGGTCGGGACATACTTTGTGTGAAGACAAATACGTTTGTGCCGAAGTCTGGGTATTTCCTATGTATAATATATTAGTATTTACAAAAAAAATGTATATCAGTTTATCTAGTACTCATATCACAAGCTCTGCTTAGTTTAAGACTAGATGGCGTTGTGTGAATAAATAATAAAAAAAAAAAAATATATAAAATAAATAAATAAATTTTTAATAACATATTTATTAAAAAAAAAAACATACATAAGTCGCAATAACTATAGTCATGGGCTAGAGTTGAACCAGCAACTGTTCCTTTTCGAGGAGGATCGTTAAATACCGGTAGATGGCGCTCTGGCGACGCCGTAAGTCGCGATATTGATACATTTGTGATCGCAATATAAGAGGTCTTGAACTAGTGTCTTGGTCAGTTGGTAGAACGTTCCTGGTAAGGTAACAGTCGCAATTTCAAGTCCAGTCCTAAATCTATATTTTTAGCAAATTAATAATATTATTACTAGTATTTAACATACTACCCCTTAACAAGCTCAGGGCTCCCGTTCCATAGAGTTTTATTTGCACGTCGCCTTAACCCGCGCGCGCTACCAATATTAAATTCTGCAAACCCCTTCCTACACCTAGGTCTCGACCCAACCCCCCAGCACTGTTCAAATTACATTATTATTAACGTTGAGGTTTCATTCGTTATATTTTATACCAACACTCCTTCATGTTTTAAAATGTGTACGCCATAATTTTACCAAAATTGTGAGCAATTAAACGTCTCGGTGGCGCAGTGGTATGTCTATGAGTTTGCCGTCCCTATTGTCCCGAGTTTTATTCCCGGATCGAATCAAATATTTGTGTTTTCCACAAATTTTGGTGGCAAAATAGTTTAAAAAATGTACATAAAACAAAAACAAGTTAAACTAGTTGTTCTGTGAACAGTAGACCTCGCGTTATTTTCGCATTTCCCCCCCATTTCTCCCCCATTTTCCCCCCAATCGAAAAATCCCTTCGACAAAAGTTGCGCCTTGCAACAAAGAACACACCTGCCAAATTTCATGAAAATCGGCTGAAAAATGCGGCCTGTAGACCGGAACATACATTTGTACCGAAGTCTGGATATTTCCTATGTATAATATGTATGTATTTACAAAAAAAATCTATATTATTATTTATATCAGTTTATCTAGTAATCTTATCACAAGCTCTGCTTAGTTTGAGACTAGATGGCGTTGTGTGAATTGTCCTAACATATTAAAAAAAAAAAAAAAAAAAAAACTGACACACATACCAACAACGCCAAATCGAATCCTCGAGTTAAAACAGAGACGCTTCGCTCGCTCGGTCATAAAAGTCATGCAGAAGTCAAATAACTACAAAGTATGCCACAGTTATAGCATTTAGTATCTGACATGGCTTGACCGATTTAAACAAGACTTTAGTACAAATAGTAGATGTTCCTACTGACGGAAATGTGTTACGAGGTCTTAATTACAGAACGACAGAGACGAAGTCTCTTCATAGAAAGCATGTAGTTACTCTACGTAGACAATTTCAAACAGATTCTGGCTTTTAGCCAGATTATTAACATAGTTTTTTCTCAACAAATTTATAAAAAAAACAAAAATTATTGACTGAGGCACAGATCAAATAATACAGTACAACTATAGTAATGATGGCTCGTCCCATACCTACCACAGAATAGGGAATTGCCCATACTAATAAATGGGTCCGTTGTCTATTAATGCTATTTCTATAGCGACTGTGTTATTTACTATCAGTGTGGTGTGCCGTAGTGGCTCTCCGAACACAATAGTTAGTGACGACGAAGTGAGGGTAGTTGAACAAACCCGCACTTCACGAAGACGACGATGAGCTGAAGCCAGTCCACCCGTGACCACGGCTCTTGTAACAGGGCCGAAACGTCGGGTAATAAAGAGGTATGTACTCGTATATATTAATCTCAATAATCGCGTAAAAGACCCGTTAGTCTTAAGTTTAAAATGTGTTATTTATTTTAAACTATCTGACCCGGCGAACTTCGTACCGAATAATTTTTTCCGCTAAACTTTTTTCCTACATAAGAACCTTCTCCTGATAGTAACGATCACAACAAAAAAAGAATTAGCAAAATCGGTTCAGCTGCTCTCGAGATTTTCGCTTAGCAACATATTCAGCGATTCATTTTGGACATTCTCACACAACGTCATCTAGCCCAAATTAAGCTAATATAAGCTTGTGTTATGGGATCTAGACGACTAATAAACATACTTATATATTTCTAAATACATACATATTATACATAGAAAATACCCAAACTCCGAAACAAACATTTGTGGATCACACAAATAATTTGATTCGACCCGGAATCGAACCTGGGACCTCAGGGGCGGCAGTCGCATACTCATACCACTGAGCCACCGAGGCATAGAAGATTCCCAATAGATCCTATTTGATAAAGAAAGAGATAGCAATGGTAAGTAAAATATTTAAAAAAAATGTTTTAAACTTATTTAAATTTGACTGTCTCAGAGAGAACAGCCGTTCTCTCTGAGACAGTCTTGATAATGCTTCGTTTAGAGGCGAAACAATTGTCGACATTTTGTTGTCTTTTTAATCCTGCGGAAAATAGTGCTATTAAAAAAATTAAAATAAGTTTAAAACATTTTTTTTTAAATATTTTACTTACCATTGCTTTGTCATGGATTTTCGCCAATTAACGCCTGGTTCCATCCAATATTTAAAGAAAGAGATTCCGAATTAAATTGCTCGAAGATCTTTAAGGACTCTCTTCGTTCATGTCAAAGACGCAAAAAAACGTCAGTTACAGTCCGTGACTTTGTGTTAGGGGTCTATACTAGACCCTCACCTATATATATATCCGCGGGTTGTAATATCTTGTAACCACGTATTGTTAAGATAGTGTTAAGACTCGATCCACTGTTACGCGAAGCCTAACCAGCCACGTACCCTGAATTTTGCATATTAAAGGTGAACAAGAAGTACGCATTGAACTTTTATTAGACTACCTGTGACGTCTCCCATATTAACTTATATTTGGTATGACAGACATACATCACGCCTATATCCCCGAAGGGTATAGGTGCATTACACATGCTCATATTTTCAGTAATTTTATTAATATAGGGGACAAGCCTATTGCCGTTACCGGGCACTTTAGTAAAAACCATAACAATAACAACTCGTAATTAAATCAAAGCAGCCAAGACAGACAGATGTTATGTAGTATACTTACCACTAAATAGCATCTCTGCCGTCCGAGCATTTAACATCTATATAGAACTAGCAACCCTTAGCGCAAACTGCGCAAGTAATTTTTTTTTTTTTTTTACTTTTTGTCAAATTTCTAATCTTATCGCACCACTTGAGACCACGACCTTTCCAACGGTATCTATATGTTTAATAATAATAAGAAAAGTCCTGGGCCGGATGGATTGCACAACTTTTGGATAAAGTGGGTTCAGAGCTCGCATGAACGCTTGGCAACACAGTATCAAGAAGCCCTTGAGTCTGGTTCCTTACCCGCTTTCATGACCACTGGCATCACCTTCCTGCTCCACAAATCAGGTAGTACCACGGAACCTAAAAACTATAGACCCATCACTTGCTTACCTACCATCTACAAGCTCCTTACATCTATTCTGAGAAGTAAAATAAACTCGCACATAGTATCTAATAATATCTTAGATAACGCTCAGAATGGATGTAGGGCTGGGTCTCGTGGTACTAAGGAGCTACTCCTCATTGATATGGCCATTAGCCAACAAGTCAAGCGGATTAGGGGCGCCCTCTCTACTGCCTGGATTGACTACAAGAAGGCCTATGATTCGGTGCCTCATTCATGGCTGAGGAGGATTTTAGAGTTGTATAAAATTAATCCGACTCTTAAATCCTTCTTAGTCTCGTGTATGGGGCAGTGGACCACAGTCCTTCGTCAACCAGGTAGTGGTGGGCACGCCTCTGACCCGCAAGGCTTGATAAGGATCGAGCGTGGTATATTCCAGGGCGACAGTTTGAGTCCATTGTGGTTTTGTTTAGCACTGAATCCACTTAGCACATTGCTGAAGGATTCAGGGCTAGGCTATCGGTTTCGTAGAGGGGGTGAGGTTATATCTCACCTGATGTACATGGATGACCTCAAACTGTTCACATTGAAGCACCAAGATTTAGTGACATTATTAAAAACCACGGAAGTTTTTAGTAATGCCATTAAGATGGAGTTCGGTGTTGATAAGTGTGCGGTTATGCATGTACAACGGGGGAAGGTTGTAAATTCACCGAATTTACAACTTTCTGAGATAATAACTCTCAGATCTCTCTCCGAGACCGAAACATACAAATACCTAGGTATGTCAGAGTCATTGGGTATAGCGGTAGAGGATATTAAGAAATCGGTGAAAGAACGTTTTTTTGGCCGCCTGACAAAAGTTCTTAACAGTTCTTTGTCCGGTGGTAACAAAATGCGGGCTTTCAACGGTTGGGTGATACCTTTATTGTTATACTCCTTTGGCATACTTAGGTGGACTCAAACAGAACTAGACGCCCTGGATAGGCGAGTCCGTCAACAACTGACATTACATCGAATGTTACACCCACGATCTTCTGTCATGAGACTGTACATTCCGCGGAAGTGGGGGGGTCGAGGCTTTTTGAATGCCAAGAACCTCCACAACCGTGAAGTGTGCAGTCTGAGAGATTACTTTCTACAGAACGGGTGTGATATTCATTGCGATGTCATGATGGTTGACAAGGGCCTAACACCTCTTTCCTTGGCTAACGAGAACTGGCGTAAACCAAAGGTGCTAGGTACTGAAGACCGTAAGGACGTATGGAAGAGTAAGGAGCTACACGGGCGGTTCTACCGGGTCTTAACAGGAGCCGATGTAGACCTGCTCGCTTCGGTGAACTGGCTACGTTTTGGGGACCTCTTTGGGGAAACTGAAGGTTTTGCCTGTGCAATTGCAGATGAGGTTATCAAGACGAACAACTATCGGAAATACATCATGAAGGACGGTACGGTCGACATTTGTCGAGCATGCCACCGTCCTGGTGAATCACTTCGCCATATTATTTCCGGTTGTTCGTATCTTGCTAACACCGAGTACTTGCATAGGCACAATCAAGTAGCCAGGATCATCCACCAGCAACTTGCTCTTCAATATGGCCTTATTGAGTTTGAAGTACCGTACTATAAGTACACACCAGTGCCAGTTCTTGAGAATGGTCGTGCATTGCTCTACTGGGACCGATCAATCATCACGGACAGGACTATTGTTGCCAATAGGCCCGATATCGTGTTGGTTGATCGGACCCAGCGTCGGGCAGTGCTCGTCGATATCGCCGTCCCGCATGACGAGAATCTCGTGAAGGCAGAGAAGGACAAACTTAGTAAGTACCTCGATCTGTCCTTCGAGATAACCGCCATGTGGGACGTAGACTCGACGATCATTGTCCCGGTGGTCGTTTCGGCAAACGGATTAATAGCGAAGAGTCTCGATCAACATCTCAAGAGACTCTCGTTAGATTGTTGGATCAAGAGTCAGATTCAGAAGGTTGTTATCCTCGACACGTGCCGTATTGTTAGGAGGTTTCTTAGTCTGTAGCCTCCACCGCCGGTAGTTTGGGTCCTACTCCGCTACTGGTGGGACACTATTTTTTATATTTTTAAATGTATTTGTGTTTTTTATAAATCTATTTAAAAATGTATAAAATAAGAATGTTATTGAATAAACGAAATAATAATAATAATAAATTTATTTCGTAATAATAATTGTACAATAAAATTTTACATAGAATCTTAATTTTAATTGTGCGCTATTACATCATAGTTAGTGCATTAGTAGCTTAAGTATGTAGGTATAATAATACCTATTTACATTTATATGTTTCTAGATGTTTTATAAATAGGTAGTCTTATAAACGTAATTTGCACCTGAACTAGGTAGTCCTGTATTTCAGGCGCCAATTGCAGCTAAGTAAATTATATAACATTACAGAAAAACAATTACGTAACATTATATGATTAGATTATTCATAATATTATATAATAAGAGCTAGTACAATACCAAAGTGGCTCAATATTGATAACTATATTAGATATGTCTTAATTATTCAAGTTATCACTATTTATTTTAATACAGATATTAACTCCTCTGTGTCATCGTAGGACATCCCTTGGAGGGCATTCTTTAGTACTTGCTTACAACGAGAATAATTAAGAGGATAAATATTTGCTGTAGCGTTTATCCTATTGTACAGAAGCGGTCCTAAGAACAAGTAAAATTTGCCTGTGTATTCGCGTTTTATCGCAGTTCTTTCAGTGCAAACAATATCTTTCCGTCTTTTGTAGGAAACTTGAGTGCTGTAGGGAAGTGATGCGTGCTGTTTTAGTACTGTACTGAGTATGAATAGCTGACGGACTGTTAATACTTCACAAGATTTTTATAGGAGGTTAGTGGGAAATAGGAAAGGGCGGAACGTTGATACCTTAAGGATTGCCCTCTGAGCTCGCTCGACGGGTAAAAGCAAGGTCTTGCCTGCTCCTCCCCATGACGTTATGCAATATGTTATTATTGATTGACAAAGTGCATAGTAGACTTGTTTAATCACCTTTGAGTCACCTATATATCTTATTTTTTTGAAGACAAATATCAGCTTGCGCATTCGCTTAATTAATGCTTCGCTATGTTTTTTAAACGAAAGCGTCTCATCTATTATAATACCCAGGTATTTTATAGTATCTGTTATGGCTATAACTGGGCAAGTGCACGTGTTATCTTTATTATCAGGTTCCCTACAATAGTGAGCGTACAGTGAGGGGTTGGGCTGGGTTGTATTCGGTCTCTTGCGCATCGAGAATGAAATATATTTGGTTTTATCTGCATTTAATGTAAGTAAATTGTACTGAAGCCATTTATTTACGATGTTAAATCCTCGCTGCGCACGCCCGTACGCTTCTGACTCTGATTCAGCAGAAAAAAGGAGGGCAGTGTCGTCCGCGTATGATATGACCGTACCGTACTCGAGATTTATGTTACATAGTTCATTTATATAAATTAAGAACAAAGTGCTTCCTAATACGCTTCCCTGGGGAATGCCGAACGAGGTGTTCTCGAGATCCCTGATCACTGATAATATTACAGATCTTTACACATTGAGTACGCTCTTTTAAGTAGCTTTTGAGGAGGTCCAATTGTACGCCTCTTATTCCCATGTTGTCAAGCTTTGTCAACAGCTTAGGAATAAAGACCGTGTCATATGCTTTGGCAAGATCCAGGAAGATTCCCACTGTGTAGTTACCCTTGTCAAGCTCTTGTGCTATGTAATCCGTTAGTTGATGCACCGCATCGGCTGTTGACCTATTAGCTCTAAAACCAAACTGGGTATTTGATAAAAGCGCATTGTCCTCTAAATATTTCGTCAACCTGTTGTTTATAATTTTCTCAAGTATTTTCGATATTGCAGGGAGTAAGGAAATAGGTCTGTAATTTGTTACCTGGTCTTTTCCTCCAGTCTTGTATACAGGGACAACAACAGCTTTTTTAAGGCACTTAGGGAAAATACCCGACGATAAACATTTTTGGAATATGTTAGTTAACTGTTGCACCAGCGTACGCCTGCATTTTTTAAGGATTTTATTTGATATAAGGTCCCAACCAACAGCACAATCATCTTTTAGATTCATTATTATCCTCTCTACCTCTTCTTCGTCGGTGTCTAATAGCACAAAAGATGACAGGGTAGTTCTACTCTGGAACGGAGGGCTTGCTGGAAAATGTGTATTTGCTTGCGTTTGCTGCGCAAGTCGCCTACCAACTTCTATAAAAAACTTATTGACCATGTTAGATGATGCGACCTGTGATGAATGGATGTTTAATAAACTTGAAGGCGATTCATTTTGTTTCGTAGTGTATGTTATACTTTTAATATGCCGCCAGATAATTTTACTATTTAAACCTGCCTTTTCCAGTTCTTGTTTGTCGTGATGTATTTTAACTTTTCTTAACAGATTATTGCAAAAATTCCTGTATCTTTTGTATGACAACTGTAGCGCTAGATTGTCAGGGTCGCTCTTACATTTCAAGTGGAGTTTATCCCTGTGTTTTATACAACGGATAAGACCAGGTGTAATCCAAGGTTTTAAGTTATTATTTTTGTTACTTGTTCGTATTATACATGTATTTTTATTAATTGCACTTTTTACACATTCAATCAAGTATTGCATACAAAACTGCGGGTCATCAGAATAGTAAACTGGTTCAAAATCGATGTCGCGTAAATCGTCTTCAAGTTTATTCATGTTTAATTTCGAGACTAAGCGAGTTTTTTCTAGTTTAGGTAACTTGCAACTCATTGTTAGTAGGGCAGCGTTATGATCGGTTATAGTGGAATTTATGACGAATGTATGCGCGGGATATTGCGTTTTTAGCATGATATGGTCTAAACAAGACCCACTTGCCTGTCGCGTGACAAAAGAGTGCGTAGGGAATAAGCCATGAAATGAGCAGAGGTTGAGATAATGCTGGGCATCGTCTTTTACGTCCTGTTGTCCCTGCAAGATGTTTATGTTTATGTCTCCAATTAAAATTATGTTTTTAAAGGAAGACAGACTTTGAAGAGTATCATTTAGTGAATCAATAAACGTGTACTTATCGCTAAAGGCGGGAGGCCTATATATTGCTAGTATTGCCAAGTCTGTTCCTATTTTTATTAAAAGCCTATTACACTCTTGCATATTCGGTTCCCCGATAGTTGCATTAATTGCACTTTTTATGTAAACTACAACGCCGTCGTTTTGATTGTATAATGTATTACTTCTGTACATATTATATCCCGGCATTAGTGGTATATTATATGGTAATGATAGCCTACATTCCGTAAAGACGATGACGTCAAGATTCATATTTATTCTATGCTGTAAAGTTAGAAAATCATCAAAGTTCTTAAAGACACTGCGTATGTTTTGAGTAATTATGGAAAATGGGTTAGTGCACGAGGTTAGATATTGTTTGCACTCCTCTGCCTCATATGTTCTAGTCTCTGCCACAGAGAAGCTATCTATGTCATTTATTAAATTATAAGTCATTACTATGAACCTAAAGTAAACTAAAACTATAAAGAACAAACAAAGGTAAGTATGAAAACTTGGTTAAGGGCGCTCTTAGGCGCCTTCATAATCTATAGAGTTAATATACCTTTTTTCCGCGATAATTTTTGCTGGGCAGTCTAGAGCTCCTGTAGAATGCTTGTTCGGCTTATTGAAGCGCGAACAAGTAGCGCATTTCCCTTCGTCAGTTTTCTTTGAGCATTCCTTTATTGAGTGGCCTTGCTCTCCACAGTGGCCACAGGTGTGTGCAGCCTCTCGACAAGTCTTCGCCGCATGGCCATACTGTTGGCACTTAAAGCACCGAGTGACCAGAGTAAAATCTCTAACTGGACATGACGACCAGTTCACAAACAATCTTTCCCTAGCAATAAGGTCCTTACGTATCCTTGCAGATACCTCTATTATATAGTTACAGGTCTCGGCATCTCTCTTACCCGACTTGTGGCTTAACTTAGTGGAACTCATGAAAGTCTCAAAGCTGCATTCCTGGTTACCAGCCAGGTTTTGGTTATAAAGGCAGTTAAAAACTTCTTGTTCTGCCATTGAAGAGGGCACTCCGATAATAATTACTCTCGGTCTTTTTTTATGTTCTTCGTCTATGGTGAGGCCTGAGTTTGATAGTTGGGCAGATTGTTTTATTTTTTCAATGTCACCCTTCGATTCCGTGCTGATTATAACGCCACCGTTTTTTGTTTTACGAAGGCCTCTTACATGAAGTTTCAACTGTTCGGGGCAGATAATCTTTTGGACCAGTGATTTTGTCTCATCACTTGATTTTCCTTTGTCATTGGGGTAAATGGCCACTGAACTAAGATTCAATGCTGGTATATATTTGTTAGCGCCTTTTTTCACCATGTCAGCAAACGATGCCCCGGGCGTACCTTTTGCCGACTCTTCAATTTTATATTTTAACTCCTGCAAGTTTTGGGCTAAATCTAGCTGGTCACCAAGCGACTGGACATGTTTACTGGTTTGTACGGCTTTCATTTTTAAAGATTGGTACTCTACTGCTAATTGGGATGTACCATGACCTACTTTCCGGCATAAGGAGCTAATCCTCATTTCTTGTTCTGAGTTTAACTTACTTGTAGCCTCAGATGCGGCGGAATATGATGGGTTGGCAGTCGTGGCCACCTACATCTCGCCGACACTGGACGAGACTCAGTTTGAGCTATGGCTCACTGAGCTCGACGTCGTCTTCGCTGCGTGCCGTCCTCGCCCTGTCCTGCTCCTGGGAGACTTCAACGCCTGGAGTGAGGCGTGGGGCTCCCGGGAAACCAGGGACAAGGGGAGGCTTCTTGAGGACTGGACCAGAACACGTGGTCTGGAAGTCCTCAACCGGGGGAATGTCGCCACCTTCTGGCGGCGGGGGACCAGCTCGGTCGTGGACGTATCGTTCGCGACCTCTGCCCTCGCCACCCGTATTACTGGCTGGCACGTGGAGGAGGGTGAGGAGACGCACTCGGACCATCGGTACATCCGATTCGATGTCGTCCCCCCACCTGACCTCCCACAGCCGGTAGAAAATCCCCCGGATCCGCGTTGGGCACTTCACCATCTGGATCGGGAGGCTCTCCTGGAGGCATCCATCGTGCAGGCCTGGATTCCGGCACCGGACCGGCCTGCCGATGTGGATGCCGAGGCGGAGTGGTTCAGGAGAGCCATGTCGCAAATCTGTGATGCGGCGATGCCTAGGGTTACACCCAGACCGGCAAGGAAGCAGGTGTACTGGTGGTCGCCGGAGATTGCACAGCTGCGCGCAGCATGCATCTCCGCCCGCCGCCAGTACACCAGGTTTCGCCGGAGGCATCGCCGCCCAGACGACGCGGCAACCCGAGAGGCGGAGCTTTATCAGGCTTACAGGGAGGCTAAAGGTAACCTCCAGGAGACAATAAAGCGGGCCAAGACGGCGGCCCGCGAGGAGCTCCTGGAGACCCTGCAGCAGAACCCATGGGGGCGCCCGTACCTACAGGTCAGGGAGAAACTCCGACCTAGGGCGCCCCCACTGACCCAGAGTCTCCAGCCGCAGCAGCTGGAGCGGGTCATGGGCTCCCTGTTTCCGACGAGCGCGGAGGAGCACGTCCCTCCGCGCATGGCTCCGTCTCTGCCCGACGCGGATAGCATCAGTGAAGACGACGTTCCCGAAGTCAGGGTGGGGGAACTAGGTGCGGCAGTACTCCGGCTTAGACCCGACGGCATTCCTGGCCGTGCATGGGTCCTGGCCCTCGAAGAACTCGGGCCTCGACTGATGGGGCTCTTTAGCGCATGCCTCGAAAGGGGCCAGTTTCCCAAGGTGTGGAGGACGGGGAAACTGGTCCTGATTCGTAAGGCGGGGCGGCCGGTGGACTCACCGTCCGGATACCGGCCGATCGTGTTGCTCGACGAGGTGTGTAAGCTCTTTGAGCGAATTATCGCGGAACGCCTCGTCGAGCATCTCTCGACGGTGGGGCCAGACCTGGCGGACAACCAGTACGGTTTCCGTCGGGGACGCTCCACCGTGAGCGCGATCATGCGCGTCAGGAGCCTGACGGAGGAAGCAGTCTCACTGGGCAAGGTGGTGGTGGCGGTGTCTCTTGACATCGCCAACGCGTTCAACACCTTGCCATGGAGCTGCGTTAGGGAGGCGCTCGTGTATCACGAAACGCCTCTCTACCTCCGTCGTATTGTCGGGGCCTATCTCTCGGAGAGGGCCATAGCTTTCCCCAGCTGGCTCGGGCCAGCTCGGCGAGATGTGTCGTGCGGTGTTCCGCAGGGGTCGGTCCTGGGGCCGCTTCTGTGGAACATCGGCTACGACTGGGTGCTGCGGGGTGCGTTGCCTGAGGGCGTCGGCGTAACGTGCTACGCCGACGATACCCTCGTCACGGCGCGGGGTGCAACGTACCAGGAGGCAGCACTCAAGGTCACGACGGGTGTTGCTCAAGTCGTGGGTCGGATACGGCGGCTGGGACTGGAGGTGGCCTTGCACAAGTCCGAGGTTCTGTGTTTTCACAGACCTCGGAACGGTCCACCTGAAGGTTCCAGCATAAATGTGGGAGGCGTTAGCATCGGCATCAAGCCCTCGATGAAGTATCTAGGGATCGTACTTGATAGCCGATGGAACTTCGGACCACATTTCCGAAGTTTGGTCCCCAAGGTGACACACGCATCGGTCGCGCTTTCGCGACTGATGCCCAACCTAAAGGGACCCAACGCTTCCTGCAGGAGACTGTACCTAGGGATCGTGCGGAGTATGGCCCTATACGGGGCTCCCGTATGGGCTGCGCGGTTGACGGCCAACAACTCAACGCTCCTTAACAGACCGTTGAGGACCTTGGCCGTCAAAACAATAAGGGGCTACCGCACGATCTCCGGAGAGGCTGCATGTCTCCTAGCCGGGACCCCTCCATGGGACCTGGAAGCGAGAGCCCTTGCGTCATTGTTCCAATGGCGCAAGGAGGCGCTGGAGCGGGACCACAGGCCTGCGTCTCGAGAAATCGATGACCGGCGGTCCCAACTCCGCCAGGATCTCTTGGAGTCATGGAGGGTGCGACTTGAGCAACCCAAGTGGGGTGCCACCATCATCGCGGCGGTGAGACCAATCATGGACGATTGGCTGCAGAGGCAGCATGGTGACCTCACGTATCGTGCGACGCAGATCGTTACCGGGCATGGATGCTTCGGTAGCTATCTGTTTCGCATCCATCGTGAGGTCACACCCCGGTGTCAACACTGCGAGGTTTCCGACGACGACACCGCACTCCAAACGTTAGTGGAGTGCTCAGCATGGGCGAGTCAGCGCCGGGACCTCGTAGTGGGTCTGGGCGTGGATACCCTCTCGCTGGAGACCATGCTTCAAGCCATGGTCTCCAGCGGGAGTAGGTGGAACGCGGCCGTGTCCTTCTGCGAGCAAGTCGTGCTCGCGAAGGAGGCGGCCGAGAGGGAGAGGGAGCGTGCCCTCCCCGCCGAGTTTCGTAGTCAGCGGCGAGGCCGCCGCAGACTCATCTACGCTCAAGACCATCGACCTCCATGATCGGGGCCTGAGGACGGCGGGATCGCCACCCGTCGTCCTTACAGAAGCAGGCTAGAAGGGTTGCGTGCTGCGGGGCCTTTGCCCCATAGCACGCAACCAGATTCACTCACTGACGCGGGATAAAACCCTACCCCCAACGACGCGGGATTCTCATCCCGACCCAACCCCCGCAGAGACCACAGAGGTGGTCAAAGTCCGCCGGGCGCCACTGGAAATACGTTTTGCCTGTAACCAGAGACGCCCGGCAACGGACGTTAGAGCGGCCGCGGCCTTGGTCGCGGTACTAAAAAAAAAAAAAAAAAAAAAACTTGTAGCCTCAGATACAATTGTGCACACCTCATTGAGACACTGCTCGATGGTGGTCATCCAATTCTGGATCTCAGGTGTAGAAATAACCTCCATCCTGCTTTCCTCTTGGGCAATGTTAGGGCGTGGTGCGGGTGCAGAAGTCGGTGGAGGTGAGCGGACCGTCCTTGCACTCCTGTTGAAAGGGCTTCCCTCCATTTGTATTTTCAGATAATGCCTACTCTAACTATAGTACATTATCGTCGTAATAATACTCACAATTCACTTTACACAAATTTCACTTTACACAAATTTCACTTATTAGTAATCGAGGTCACTACTCAGCAGATTATCATTTGATATTATTATAATTAATTATACTTAATTATTGATCACACACGTCCATTCATAGCGAGTTCAAAATAGTAACTGACACTGACGTCTAACTACAGAAATTCGATATCGCCCATGGGTTTTGGAGGTCAGATGGCAGTCGCTTCACGGAAAATATCGAAGTTCAGCCGAATCGCAGTTAGACTGGAAAGCCGACCCCAACTGATTTGGGAAAAGGCTCGGTAAATGATGATGATAAAATACATAGAATAAATATACAGGTGAATTTTTCAAGTGGGCTTGGATGGCCAAATCCGGAACTATAAGGAATAGCGAAAACTTCTCAAAGGAGTCACAAGCCCGATTTTGATGAAACTTAAAACCTCATCATTAGATTTTTTAAAAACCTATAATCCTAGCTGGGAATCGAACCCATTGATTTAGAAAAAAAATCACAACCTTTATTACTACACCATACGATAGTGTTGCTGTTAAGGATCAAATTATGGGTAGTTATGATATACGGAAAATTTAAGAAAACTTAGAATTTTCATAAAATTCATATTTTATGTGACTCCTTTGACCATTTTTCGCTATTCCTTATAGTTCCGGATTTGGCCATCCAAACCCACTTGAAAAATTCAAGGACAATTCACACAACACCATCCAGTCTCAAACTGAGCAGATCTTATGATATGAGTACTAGATAAACTGATATAAATACTTAATATGTACATTATTTTTATGTAAATACATACATAGGAAACACCCAGACTTCGGCACAAATGTATGTGTCATCACACAAAGTTTGTCCCGACCGGGAATCGAACCCGAGCCTCCAGCGTCGAACGAAGTACCTACATTACTATTAAATTCTATCAAAATGATCACAAATCAATAAAATTCTAACTAAAGCAATACAATAAATACATCAAAGAGCATAATTCATTGTCACATTGAAAAACTTCACAATCGAACGAATCGAATAATCTGAAAAGTTATTAAGTGCGAAATTAATAAAAACCCAGTCACCCAGCAACGATTCGTGGAATACTAAAGAGTAACGAAACGGTTATGCGATAATAGTCTTTATTGAATGCGCGACAATTAAATTCGTATATCCTTTGACGGATAGATTCCGACAATAGAACGTTCTCCCTACTGCCCTCCCATAGAATGTCACTCCCCCTTTCCCCCTGGGAGACAGTCGGCAGGTTAATAATGATTATTAATATAGTTTAGTGTCGTTAGGTCTAAATGAGGCGGCCGCTACAACTTATATAATATCGAGGCGCGCAAATACTCGTGGTTGGATGTAGTCGAGGAGTTGGAAACTACTGTACCTACCTACGTATTTACATGCACAGAATCAAGTATGTTACATCTGTTATGGCTACTGGAATTTTGGTTGAAAATACAGAGTGATTATAGATTTTGTTTAGTGCCCAATAACGGTGATAGGCTCGCCCCCTATTACGAGGGACCAACAAAATTACTGGCAAAGTGTGGTTATGTAATGCTACTTTATCTACCCCTTGAGATATACAGGGTGTTACATAAGGGTTATATTATCCCAAAGACACCCCTATCAGCTGGTCGACCAGAACCCGTTTCGATATGTGTCGGTAGGTCGACACATATCGAAAGGCGTTCTGGGCAACCAGCTGATGGGTGTGTCTTCAGGTTGATATAACCCTTATGTAACACCTTGAGTAGGCGTGATGTATGTCAGGTTTCTCATCGAAAATCAAGCCCAGAGGTCAGGGCCCAGCATCAGAGGTGCATTTTCCATCGACATTTTGTCAGTACGACGTAAGGCTGGAGCTGTTGACTTATCCTTCGTCAGAAAAAGCAGACTCACTTTAGCAAAATTGACCAAGCCACTGAAGGGTCTTCATTTCAAAACTTGATAATTTTGTTTCTGTTTATCTGTATGTATAGTGTGTTCCGTATTAGACCTAAAACAATTAAATTTCATGAAATTAATTAAATAACAAGGTGACCTTTTTGTTTTAGGGGAATAGTACGTAAAATGTTTTTAATTTTCGCGAGGAATACTATACGATCATAATATAGGCAATCTAATAAATAAATATTTTTGGACATTCTCACACAACGTCGTCTAGCCCAAACTAAGCTATAAGCTTGTGCTATGGGATTTAGACAACTGATAAACATACTTATATATTTCTAAATACATACATAATATTAATAGAAAACACCCAAACTACGAAACAAACATTTGTGAAGCACACAAATTTTTGATTCGCTGAGAATCGAACCCGTGACTCCCGTCGAAAGCCGATGCTCTATCGACCACGCCACCGAAGCAGTTATTAATCTGTAGTGTATTGAATCATAACAATTCCTAGATATTAAATGTATGATTGCATTAAGTGGTGTAAGATATTATGATGCTTACTGACATACCGATTTAGGCCAATAGCCTCCAATAGAGACCTGTAGTTTTGATGGTTCTATGTAAGGGGTTGTAAGTCTATTACAGTTACTGGGCACCATACTGTATAATAGAACATAAATAAAATGCCGCTGTTGCAAAAAACTTAGCGAAGTGTTAAATTTTCGAACGACGATATTTTTTTTATATTTTGGTTTTTAAGTGATTATTCCTCGATGGTAGGTCCGATTTTCATTTTTTTTTGTTCTAAACCCCCTCACGCCACACGGTATCACTGTGGTAAGTTTGAAGGAGATCGGTTCAGGCGTTTAGGAGGAGTATGCGGACAAACGAAATACATGAATCGCCTAAGATTGAGCTTCGCTCACTTCGCTCAACTAAGTATTCTGTAATTCAAACCTTTTTCCAGCAGCCAGGACAAATGTTACATATACATACAATCTCTACAGTCCGGCTAAAAGTAGTAATTATTACTCGTAGTATTTTCGGGATATTTACCATGTAACGTTTCTTTGAGTCTCCAATATTTCAGCACTGTTACAAGAGAGATAATCACTGTGGAACTGAAGTTTTGGCGGTTGATCATTGCTACATGTGGAAGCTAGTCTGTGGCAAGCATCATTGATCCCTTATTATTACTTATAGTCAACGTTTAACTGTTATAAACTTCCCTTAAAAATAATAGAATAAAAATAAAATAAAATAATTCCCACAACATAAGTTAACTCTTATAGTGTGTGCCAGGGTTTCTCTTTTGGTGCTGTTTCATTACCTTTAACTGTAAATTATTTTAAAACCATCTCATGTATTGCTTTTTGTAAATAAATAAAATAAACTAAAAAAAAATTAACTAAAATAAAATAATTGATGGAGAAAATAATAATACTTGCCATCCAAAAGTGTTCCGACTCCTGAACTATAAGCGAATCGACTTCTACATCCGGCGAATATTATTAAAGTCGCGTCGTTTAGAAGCTGTTTCTACGAGTAGCACTCTTCGCTCATCAATCTGATTAAGACGGGTGGTACTCACACTTAATGAAGTCTCATATTTGATTGTAGGTTTGTATGAAACCATTTATAGTGGTATAGTTTGTAAATAGTGTATGTTGTGGGACAAATTGTTGAATTGGGCTGACTGAGATCTGCCTGGGAATATTACGTGAACTAAAGTGTGATATAAAGAGGGTATTTATAAGAATAAATAATAAAGTCTTTGCTACCGTGGAAGATGGGAAGGCCTTTGGTGTCGGACGCTACATGCGTTGACACCTTAGCACCTTCACACCTTCCAAGCACATCCGGATGTGCCGGCGCTGCTGCTGCATCGGCTGAAGGCCTTAAACGGCGTAAATATGCTAACCCAGCAGGTGATTACATATTTGAGCCGTTTGGAGTTGAGACACTGGGGTCATGGGGTCCGAGTGCTCGCCGCCTTTATAGAGACATTGTTAAACTCCTAATCGATGCTTCTCAGGACCAGAAGGCTGGCTATTTTCTGGCCCAAAGAATAAGTATCGCCATCCAACGTGGCAACTCAACCAGCATTCTGGGAAGCTTTCCAGTAGGCAATGAGGCGGAGGATTTTTTAAACGATATTTTTAATGTAAATATTTTTAGTCTATAATTATGTATATTTTGTATATTGTAATTCTTATTGTAAATAAATATAGTCATATTTATAAGAATGAATTCAATTGTAAGTTTGTGACACTATGTTTTGGGTCCCCTGCTTAGTTCTGTTAGGTAATATTATTTGTACATTGCATGCCTAAATAGGTAGGACATCTGTTTCTTGAACATCAAATAGCACCTAACATGTAATGTAACATGTTCAGTAATAAAATTATGGATTGATTTGATTGATTCATTGATTCATTGATAAATAACCCGGTATTAACATAGAATTTGGAATAAATGTAGTGTAAACTTAGGGCATATACTCTGTGACTTAGAGCTAGGGAAATAAAACATCAGAGTACATTAAAACACCTCTTCGTAATTTGTTATTTTATTTGAATAAAGCATGAGGCACAAAAACTATCGAAGCCATGTCAGAAATCCATCATCATTACGAAACGCCAGAATTGACAGCTGTCAAAATAGGACAAACTAATTAGTGATGTGCAAACTCTGGTTTAGTTGCTTTATTAGCGCTTTTTGTGTGAAAAAACTTGAAAAAAAAATGCTAAGTAGTTTATACTTCCGATTGTTGGCATTTGGTGGAACCTACAGTTATACATGATGAATAAACACACTTGTACAATATTCCACAACTTTATTTGATTTATTTTCACCGACTGGTTTCACTTTTCTGCATTATCTTTTCAGTATTATATATGATAATACTGAAAAGCGAAACCGATAGGTGTTCCCAGTCTAGTCTAGAACCCATAGCACAAGCTTATAGCTTAGTTTGGGCTAGGTGACGTTGTGTGAGAATGTCCAAAATATATATTTAAAAAAATCATGCGTATCACACTTTTTTTTAATTCCGCTCTCGCGCTTTAAATCTCTCCCATGTCTACTGCGGGCGTGTCTGGCACACACCAGAAGGTATTTCCAGTGGCGCCCGAACCCTATTACCCTAAACATATCTTCACTCATAACTTATCCAAATCGAATACTCAATGAAAGTAATTAAGTATCAAATCGCTGACGATCCCCACATTTTATTGTCACAGTTAGCTATTAGAAACCATATTACGGAAACATAAGGTATATTTTTGATGTTGCTTGTTAGTAAATAGAGGAATGAAAGCATTTGGTTGCGGAATGTTCTTGTTGGTTGGTGATTGATGTTTAAAGTGATATTTATTTTATTTATTTATTCTTGTACACACACAGTAAATAAAAACAGTAATAGGATACATACTAAACATGTATACAATGACGACACTTATCTCTAAAGAGATCTCTTCCAGTTGGCCTAAGAGAGGAGATCATGATGCAAACAGGTGCTGATATGGTGTGCAGGTTAATAAACTTACATAAACTATAGCTACATAAATACACAAATACATAAAATTCTTCTTCACTCTCTTCGACTTCACTCTCTTCTTGAACTCAGACATAGTTCTGAAGTTCCTTATATCGGTTGGAAGAGCGTTCCACAGTCGGACGGCATGAACTGTAAAAGAGTAGGAGAAGAAGTCGGATTTGTGGGAAGGTGTTAATATCTGTCTGAGACTTTTTTCTTTAATATTTAGGAGACTATCGCTGGGACTGCAGATATTATTGGAGCCCTGGTTGTTGGCAGCCGCCCCTATGACCATTGCCATTAGCTCAGGCGAGTACTCAGACGGAATTAATTTAAGTGAAGCAAATTCCGGGTTCCCATGGCAGTGTGTGTGTCAGTGTGACACGGCAGCCTCCCACCGCTGCACCGGCGCGGAAAGCGATGGAAATACGTTTCGCGCTCAGAGTGAGTGTGAGCGTGATTTAAAAATAGGTAACAGAAAATTTTATTCCCCTTGTTTTTACATACAATTAGATAGAGACACAGATATAAGAATACTCGATTTTTTCTTCTTCTTTTTTTAAAAACGTGGCCCCATCGATGTTCATTGACTGCCTCAGTGGCTCAGTAGTATGAGTATGCGACTGCCGCCCCTGAGGTCCCAGGTTCGATTCAGGGTCGATTCAAATTATTTGTGTGATCCACAAATGTTTGTTTCGGAGTTTGGGTATTTTCTATGTATAATATGTATGTATTTAGAAATATATAAGTATGTTTATCAGTCGTCTAGATCCCATAACACAAGCTTATATTAGCTTAATTTGGGCTAGATGACGTTGTGTGAGAATGTCCAAAAATATTTATTTATTTATATTTATTGATGATTTGGCCAATGTCAAGGTAATGCTTGATTAGTTGATACAGCACAGAAGAACTAGTTATTCCTAACTAGCTCCAGATGCAGGACAAGAAACGTTGTTCGGTATATGAGTGTCTGGGAACCCGATTTTTGAGCAGCGCCAGAGTTAATCTAAAAAGCCACCAGCCACGAGCTCAGCAAAAATCGAAATAGGACTAGATTTTATTATTTCTGAATTTTTTGACATGTAAGTAATTTAACTTGTCATTAGTTAAGAATTTTTTTTTGTATTTCATGCGCAATTCTTGACATTACTCGTATATATTAGTATTTGTGCTGCTAATGTAAGGGCTATAAAATGAATGAATAATTTTGTATGCATGCTATAATTATTGACATACCATTGTATAATGGTGGAATGTAAATGGGATATAATTAAAAAAAAAACAACATCTATATTTGTACCTACATTCTTTTCTTCTTTTCCCTGGCCTTAGTCAAATTTCTCCTCGTACGACTACGCCACAGTACCATATTCTGTGTTGTCGTTGTTTCCACACTCACTGCCTTTAGGTCCTTCTGGATTTTACTCTGCCAGGTGGCAGCCGGCCGTCCTCGGCTCCTCTTCCCTTCCCCTATCTCCAATACAAATCTGGACATATATGATCATCACTGCGTCTCATAACATGCCCGTACCATCGCAAGCGGATTTCCCTCAGCTTGTCCTCTATATTTGTACCAACATTCTTGTAAATAAATAATAAATGAAATAAAATCGATAATTTCCACTCTGACAAAGAACAAACCATCTGTTCTACCATCATGCTCATCACACACCGTTTTGTCCTGGGTGGGAATGGAACCGACGACCTCCCCTGCGTCTATTGCCGGGCGCCCCAGGTACACACGCAGAAGAATTCCATGTAGCGCTGTTGGACTCTGGCCACCCGGGCAGACTTTAGCCACGTGTATGATGTATGTTATAATACATGACTCATCTACATGTTAAGTGGTGAAGAGTCATGCGTCACCGGTTAACCCGTTCCGACTCATGTTTGGTCGACACATTTTCAGCTCACCTGTACTTTTATAGAAATATGCATGGTTGCCAAAATCATTGTGATTGTATATTATAATGATAATGAATCTGAAAGTCGTAGTCAAGGCTCAAATATATTTGTATTATGATTCAATGATAGCGCGTGATTAAAATAGACTTTGCTACTTTTATTTTCTTAGCACTTATCTTGTCGAAATAGTGAAAGATGACTTTGGCGTAACCTTAGGATAAAAATATGAATTGCAATTTCAATACCTTCTGTTGTGGTCTCAGTTAGTCAGAGTTCAGCTGAGTTCAGAAACCTCTAAACATTATGTGAATGAAAATTAGCTCATAGATAAAAACCCTTTCCTGAATCGACACATAATGTAGGTACCTTATACCCTGGATATAAAGTTCCCGTACAAATAATGAAAACCACTGAATCTCAGTCCAAATAACGCACGTGACTATACATACAATTTTAGCTTACCAAACAATATGACCTCTCTGAAGTTGAAGAGAATTCCTATACACCTATTATTAGGAAATATAATACACAAACCAGGGATAGAGTAATCTCAACAATACAATAATATTATGATGTATTGATCCTCGAAAGCGTAGACAGAGGCGTTTATTACGCCCTTAACTGTTGGTTCCCTGAATAAAGGGCGCCCCTATTGCCTTTTCTGAACACTGGATATTCTTGCCTCGTCAGTCGTCGCAGTCGTGGTGAGGAGTTATTTACTATGCATTTAATACCTAATGCTTTTAATACAATGCAAGAATTTTTGTAAGAACATTCTTTTGGACATTAGGGTAGATGATTGTCCAAATCAAATCACCTTATATGATCAAATGTCAAAACGATAACCACGAATAAAAATGTAGGAATAATTAATATATGACGTCACTTATTTATGCTGCCAAATCTGCTAGAAGTAAAGTGACTAGATTAAAAATTACTAAATGAAAGATAGTAATATTTTATCACAGACTTAGGTTGTATAGTCTCTCTCTACTCTAATATCTTTTCAAATCTTTCCAGGAGGTATTTGCAGTGGGACCCGGCGGACATTAGCCACCTGTGTGGCCTCTGTGTGGGTTTGGGTCTAGTTTTACCCGCGTCGTTGGGGTCGGGTTTTATCCCGCGTTGGTGAGTAAATCTGGAAGGACGGCGAGAAGCTAGCCCTCCGTCCTCAGGTCGATTGTGGAGGTCGATGGTCTTGGGCGTAGATGAGTCTGCGGCGCCCTGGCCACCGTGACTCAGCGGGGAAGCCGCCGTCGCCGCCGCCGCCGACTATATTCAGAGAGGCCATAAAGTTTCCTAACGATATATTGACATCTGGGAGATTATTACATCGCTGAAAAGCATTTGTAACAAAACGTACAGCAGTTAAAATAAACTTTACAAACAGAACATTACAAGTTAAAAATCGTCTGTTTCCTAAAATAAATTATAAGTTCATTAGCCTGTTTGCAGTTAATTACGATATAAACATATAAAAATGTTAATAATTCCCAATCTAAAGATGGAGAATACGACTAACATATTGAATTTCAAACTAATTATCACACAGTCGCACTATACGAAAATAACTTTACCCACCACGCCTCTATGTTGACATCTTTATGAAGTCAATGCTTCAAAAGATTAAAAAAAAATTAAATTTAAAATTTAGAACGAATTCGCAATTCGCAAAGCATTTGAAAAAGGTTTATAACATCCAGAGAGATGACAAGAACTGCCAACATAGAAAAAAAAGCAACCTGCTGTTAAGTTCTGCTGACACGCAACGGGTTCTTAACATAATGCGTTTTCAGACGCCACCCAAAGTAACTATTAATAACCGTTCCTAATCTCACGAACGTAAACAAGATCCTCAACGTCATATCGACGTATTGCGTTTAATATTCGACTACAGAATGTAAACTAGCGCTCCGGGAGTCCACGCTATTAATAAACCTATAGAACCGATGGCTTCTTTTACTCCAACCGTCTCCCGAGATATTTACGGAAACGTATGGTGTACACGAAATTCTATCTTTCCTCTACCACATTAGGTCCACGGTAGTGTGGAACCATCATTCTTCAATACCCTACGATTACACGATAAAATTAGAAAAAGCTTTTGGCCCCGGGAGTTGTCTTTACTATTTATGGTAATGCGTGGTGTGGCTAATTTTGACGCGTGTGGGGTAACCTCGTAGTCTATTTTTATACTACCGAGCATAAGACGAAGCTCGCTTTCGTATTACTTCAGAATATCTGTTGTCACTTTTCATTGGGAATTTGAAAAACTCGCAGCACTTGGCGGCGATTTATTCGGTATGTTGGCAATACTCGTGACCTACATTTGTACAGGTGTGATCTACTGACTGACTCCTTTATTACATACTTTTGTAACACTACACCGCTAGAGGGATGTGGGATGCGGATTCCAAACAAAAAACCAAAGTCAACGGCTGTATAAAAAAAGAAATGTTGTAATTAAAATAAATAAATTAACCGTTTATTTATTAATTACATTGGCGTGAGATCCATAACGATCCCGTGTATATAATAAAAATAAAAAAGAAAATTAAATTTATATAAATTTTACAATAAATTAAATTACAATAGATGGCTTTACATTAGATGTTCAGTTCTGTCAGGTATCACTACGTACAACGTAAACGTACTCGTACAAATGCTTGCACTCCCATCATGAATGAGAGCACCACAACACACTGCACTAGACTCACGCAGCAGATGCACAACAAGGCGATGCGCTTAGAAGCACTTGCGGTGGACAATGCCGGGGCCGGACTCGTCGTACTCCTCCTTGGAGATCCACATCTGTTGGAAGGTGGAGAGGGAGGCCAGGATGGATCCACCGATCCATACGGAGTACTTCCTCTCGGGGGGAGCGATGATCTTGATCTTGATGGTGGAGGGAGCGAGGGCGGTAATTTCCTTCTGCATCCTGTCGGCGATACCGGGGTACATGGTGGTACCACCGGACATGACGGTGTTGGCGTACAGGTCCTTACGGATGTCAACGTCGCACTTCATGATGGAGTTGTACACTGTCTCGTGGATACCGCACGATTCCATACCCAAGAAGGAAGGCTGGAAGAGGGCTTCTGGGCAACGGAATCTCTCGTTACCGATGGTGATGACCTGACCGTCGGGAAGTTCATAGGACTTCTCGAGGGAGGTGGAGGCGGCAGCGGTGGCCATTTCCTGCTCGAAGTCGAGGGCGACATAGCACAGCTTCTCCTTGATGTCACGCACGATTTCCCTCTCAGCGGTGGTGGTGAATGAGTAACCCCTCTCGGTGAGGATCTTCATGAGGTAGTCGGTCAAGTCACGGCCGGCCAAGTCCAGACGGAGGATGGCGTGGGGCAGGGCGTAACCTTCATAGATGGGGACGGTGTGAGAAACACCATCACCAGAGTCCAGCACGATACCGGTGGTACGACCGGAGGCGTACAGGGAAAGCACAGCCTGGATGGCGACGTACATGGCCGGGGAGTTGAAGGTTTCAAACATGATTTGGGTCATCTTTTCCCTGTTGGCTTTGGGGTTCAGGGGGGCTTCAGTCAGGAGGACTGGGTGCTCCTCTGGGGCGACGCGCAGCTCGTTGTAGAAGGTGTGATGCCAGATCTTCTCCATATCATCCCAGTTGGTGATGATACCGTGTTCGATGGGGTACTTCAGGGTGAGGATACCTCTCTTGCTCTGGGCCTCATCGCCTACATAGGAGTCTTTCTGGCCCATACCAACCATGACACCCTGGTGACGTGGGCGACCAACGATGGACGGGAAGACGGCGCGGGGCGCGTCGTCGCCGGCGAAACCGGCCTTGCACATGCCGGAGCCATTGTCGACTACAAGCGCAGCAACATCGTCGTCGCACATTTTGGCGTGTGTGTGTGGTTCGGGACGCGGTGGATGTTGACTCTACGGCAGCGAGACTGCGAGTGCGACGAACGGCGGGGAAGGATTCTTATATAGGGTGCGCGCGGGCACGGGCCGCGAGCCATACATGGCGAGCGCGCCGGCCCCCGCAAACCACTTTTCCTCCAACAATTTTCACTATTTTCATACCGTAGTATCAGTTTGAACCCTTAACTTTAACCTTTAACTCATTTTCATGGGTTATACAACATTTTAAATGGTTATTATAATAGAAACGGGTCGCGCCGTAAGTGGTGTGAACCAATTCGAACGCCTGTACGAGTAGCATCGACCTTTTCAGGAGCTGCGCGGGCGAATTTTATTTAACAATAAAATAAAACTCTTAGTTTACCATTGGGGTAACAACGAAATATTGAAAACAGAGAGATTAGATGTCCTGTTGGACAATTAGGACCATTTGACAACTTCAACAAATATTTGACTTGACTCAGAGATCGAACCCATTATCACTAGTGTAGCAGTCTCACGCTGATGGTTGCTGACAAGCAGTCAATAAATGTCCAAAAGATAATCAATTAAATTAAAAGTTAACCTGCTTAGCAACATACGAGGTTCTAACAAACATAAAAGTTCCCTATAAGGGACATTAGGCCGTCTATTACGTGGTATCAACGAAAAGTCGAAAAGTGGGTGTAAAACATCTCCCTGCCTATACCTTTCGGGAAACAAGCGTTAATAATATATTTATTTATATTACACTAAGTAACAAGGATATGCCAATGAGATAGGTAACTACCTAATTGTACAACAAACACACACACAAATATCACGCTTATATCACCGAAGGGGTAGGCAGATGTGCGTTACACACCCACAATTTGCCAGTATTTTAGTCCAACGTAATAGGGGGCAAGCTTATTGCAGTCACCGGGCACATTTATAATGGGTTATGTCCAAAATGGCCGAATGAATTTAATAAAAAGTAGCAGCTATATTGTAATTTTGAAAAAAAAATTGAAAACCGTTGCCTCGCTATGAAATGTTGATTAAAAGCAAGATCTTAAGTGCCAGCCACATGGCACAGCAAACTAAAGTCCTGGGCGTCTCGGACTGATTGTGCAATAGCTTTAATAATTACATTTAGGAAGGATATTTTTGTATTGTACATACAGAATTCTATAAGTAAGCACAATAGATAAGTACCTATATACCTACCTAAACTAAACTAGTGGTTCTGTGAACTGTAGACTTCGGGACCGGCTTTGTTTAGAAAATTTCTTCTTCAATTTTCTTTATTACTCTTTCACTTGTCATCCAATCCAAAAAATATCATTCAAATGTTATTCATTGTAAGCAAGAAGTGTGTGTGTAAATTTTCATGCAAACCGGTTGATAAATACGGCCTCAAACATGATCTGACAGAACCCGTAGATGTAGAGATGTAGAGGTACAGACGAAAGAAATTCTCCCCAGTCTGCAAGTTGAAACGGAGACTTCGGTCGCTTCGCTCCCTCGGTCAATTACAACAGCTACGACGGATGTTTATTTTACTTACAATCTCTGCAGAAGAACTGTATAAATCGCTTAACATATTCCAAAACCAAATAGTTGTACCCCGAAATGGTTGTACCTAACCAATTTACCCTTATTAGTAAAACATACACTTTGATAGTAAGACGACCCAAATCTATTATCGTAATTATGTAGTTATAGTGGTGTCTATAGAGAATGTTTAGGGTATAGCAAGCAAGGGTAGGGTAAGCGGTCCTGGTGGAGAACAATATTAATAACGGCAATAAATTAATTGTGAATTAATTGGTAAAAACTGTTTTTTAATATGAACATCTTTGGGAGAGGTACTATTTATAGTCTAATAAGAATATTTTCCAGTAATAAAGGTTACAATGTACCCTATACCTATAAGTAATGTACAGTTATTTATTTACAATAAGAATTAAAATATACAAAATATACATAATTATATACTAAAAATATTTACATTACAAAATATCGTTTAAAAAATCCTCCGCGTCATTGCCGACTGGGAAGGTTCCCAGAATGCTGACTGTGTTGCCACGTTGGATGGCGATACTTATTCTTTGGGCCAGAAAATAGCCAGCCTTCTGGTCCTGAGAAGCATCGATTAGGCATTTAGCAATGTCTCTTTAAAGGCGGCGAGCTCTCGGATCCCATGACCCCAGTGTCTCAACCCCAAACGGCTCAAATATGTAATCACCTGCTAGGTTAGCATATTTACGCCGTTTGAGGTCTTCAGCCGATGCAGCAGTAGCGCCGGCACATCCGGATGTGCTTGGAAGGTGTGAAGGTGCTAAGGTGTCAACGCATGTAGCGTCCCACACCAAAGGCCTTCCCATCTTCCACGGTAGCAACGACATACCGTCCGGTCTCTTTCCTATATATACCTATTTATAATTTTTTTTTTTTTTAATATATTATATATATTTTTTTATTTTTTTTTCATTTTTTTTAATATTTTTTTTTGTATTTTAGGCGATACAAAGTTCGCTGGGATAACTAGTATTACTATATTTCGCTAAAGTGACGCCGCCCGCCTGGTGGAAAGCTCTTTAGCTTTTAGCTAGACATCCCTTTGGATGTCTAGCGATTGAGAGCTACTATTATAGTAGCTACTATTATAGCTATATAGTAGATACTATTATACACCTATGGAAGACCTATGGAAGAGAAGGCTGGCTATTTTCTGGCCCAAAGAATAAGTATCGCCATCCAACGTGGCAACACAGCCAGCATTCTGGGAACCTTTCCAGTCGGCAATGACGCGGAGGATTTTATAAACGATATTTTGTAATGTAAATATTTTTAGTCTATAATTATGTTTTTTTGTATATTGTAATTCTTATTGTAAATAAATTCATTAATAGGTATAAAAATATTAAAAAAAAAAAATTGTATGTAAATTGAAAAACGCGACGGACGGACAGACGGACAGACAAATTGTCGTATTAAATATATACATACTTTAAAATAATATGTACCTTAAACATTGGAAAATCGAATCCCATTCTGTAATCCGAAACTAAATTCCAATAGCCTTTCCAATGTTACTACTCGTATAAAATCCCTGCAGCCCGACCATACCTAAAAGGGTTACATAACACAGTTATCAAACTGCTAAATATAAAACAAAATTACTGACAGTGCCAGGCAAATGATACATGGATAACACAAGCACTGCACATGTAAGAACTAATTTAACAAGCAGTTAATTGTATTTCACTATCCTCATACCAATCAAGTCAAGTTTAATCGAACATCCTATAATTAAAACTACAAGACTTCTGTCACTACCACCCATTCATTGATTTCTGTCAATTGAATGCCAATACTTCAGCTTTGAATCTATATACAACTCCAAACCATATTAACATTCATTTCGATATACATTGACGGTTTTGTTTGTATTACAAAGTAGTTTTATTTCTCATAATCGGTAATGTATTCTAAAGTGGTATATTGTGTCGATGGTTTGTTTGTTGCTTGTTAAAGTTGTGATGTAGATGCAGTTCTTGGGTGCATTGGCCGTGGCTATTTTTGGTAACAGGTGCATCGTTTCGAATGCTTGGTGATGCTGTAGAGTTAGTTACCGATAAGATATACCTTACAGTTAAATATTATGCAGTAGAGACGATTTGCTAAATTTGAGAACATCAATCACAGAATTCTTTCACAATCCAGTTGGGGTCGGATTTCCAGTAAAACTGCCAACTGGCTGAACTTTGATTTTTTTCCGCGAAGCCAGTCACTACTGTCTCATGGCACAAGAGAATAGAGCCTCGTCCGTCTGCCATTTGGTGCACTGTATGCAAGAGAGACCCTGAAGATGTTATTGGCTATCCTATATCAATGAGGCACCGGTTTAAATCCGTGATACCTAATGTCGCTCTGGAGACTGGACTTCAATTCTGCATAGCTATGTTTACTCGTTGATTTGAACCTGTGATTCCATCGACTTTCCTTACATAATGTAATCATTCATGAGCCACATGTTGTCGTGTCCGAGTCTTGTAGATACCTCAGGGCTTAGAGGTCCAAAATGAAGATTCGCGTCGAAGAGCATACTGGGCTAAGGCAGCTTAATAATAAAAAAGAAAATAAAAAAGTGTTGTCCATCGACACAAGAAGAAGGTCGTTCAAACATAACATAAAACTACTTACTTCATTTCAATGAATCGATACAATACTATTGTAACATTGTAGTAATAGAATCGACTCAGAAGTTAATTATTGGTATCGATAGTGTACTGTATGTATTTCAGGCGAGTAGGACCGGCTTATAAATAGTGAGGCAAGTTCAGTGTCGATCAGTACAATGTCGGGACACTAAAACAGCGAGTGCAACAAAGGGACCCACACACCAACATACACACACGCCATCTAGTCTCAAGAAGATGACATTGATTACAAAGGTTATAATATTATACGAAGTTAACAAATACGCCCTTTTAAACTGATCCCCGAACAAAATAACCAACAGTATGTCTAGTACCAGTTCCTTACGTAAATTTGTTTGAAATACGTTTTCGTATTCCCCATACATTTCACACCAGCGCCCCTTGCGGTAATGTCAGGTTTGAAATATATGGAAGAATACGAAAACGTATTTCAACCAAATTAATGTAAGGAATTGGTACTAGACACACCGATAAAGAAAATAACCCGCCCAAGTGCGTGTCGGGCCACGCATAGAATAGGGTTCGGTAGTTAAATTCTATAGAGGTGTTCATCCTCAAAACCCCAAAGGGCCACCGGTCCTTTTGAGTTCAGGATTACGGCTGGGCCGGACGGGGGTCTTCACAAGGGTGATTTTTTAGAGATGTTTTCCTTCCTCGCGGTTCCGAGGAACCGCCTTCCCGCCTGCTGCCAGGTGAGGTTCGGCGCCGCTAATGACCTAAGTGGTGTCAGACCTGTCACCCTAGTGGTTTCTCCGCACAGCAAAGAAAACCCTGTTTAAACAAAAAACTGCGCTTTAAAGTTGAATATTTCGCTAATGGATTCTTGAAAATAGAAAATGTTTTAGAAACCTCTCTATGTTTTTAAAATACCTATCTACTCTATGGAATATAAGTAAAAAAAAACCATCCGCACTTTACGTGTAGAGTGTACCACAAAAATAAAACTTTCAAAATTGTATTTGAGCAGTTAGTTGGCGTGGCAAATACCTATCCATGCATTTTTTAAGGCAACCTTGAAATCAATATTACTTTCAGTGTTGGTTAGAGCACAGGCAAAAGAATATTTTGCTTTCGATAATGTGGCAAGTAGAGTATTTTTATTAAGAGCCTTAAGATTTAGATTACAAGTCCAGTATTGTTAAGATATAACTCCTGGTTGGAACATTTTGTCTCTGTTTCGCATCAAGGTCGTCGTTGTTGTGTAGTAATGGCTCTGAGTGACGGAGAGTATTACGAGATGATGCTTGTTGTAGGAGCATCAGAAGGCAATTTGAGCGCTGCCTGGGAGTTGTAGCGTGAGCGTTTCATTATCGGAGTAAAGTCAAAGCCAAAGTCAGATCAGACGAGAACCTCAATTCGAAGAGGATGTTCTGGTCAAAATTTTATTTACATAAACTAAAATAATCCTTCAAAGACGCCGACAAAGGACGCCGACACCGCGCGCCGCCGCGCCGCCATTGTCTATTAGTAGGTACGTCAAGCTCTAGTGTTGGGACACGTTTGTTTTGAATTGAAATAACGCATATAACTTTTTTTTGATGAACTTTTTTTTCTTGTTTGGCGGTCAAACATATCAAAAGGCGTTCTGGGCGATCAGCTGATGGGGGTGGCTTCAGGTTGATATAACCCTTATGTAACACCCTGTTTAAAAATCCTTGACGTCATTGCCGACTGGGAGGGTTCCCTGAATGCTGGCTGTGTTGCCATGTTAGATGGCGATACTTATTCTTTGGACCAGAAAATAGCCAGCCTTCTGGTTCTGAGAAGCATCGATTAAGCGTTTAGCAATGTCTCTATAGATTAATGGTCGTTCACATTATTATAGGGTGTAATTAATGGGTAGGCACAATAATTTACTATTCCGTTTATAACTGTACCTATTGACTCGCAAGGCAGTGAAAAATCAATAACAGATAGGTGAAAGATATTGTTTGAAGCAGTTTTCATGGCCACAATAGATTCTGAAGCCGGTCTACATTCGTGCGGATTGCCAGACGCGCCGTGTATAGATATGCCAACGCGTAGCAGCATCTGTTCCGACTCGATTTGAATACACATACAAACTATTTATTTATTTTATTGCTGTTTTATTAATCATCATTAAGTACATCACTTATCCAAATAAGGACGGTGTCCTAAATAAGTCTGTAAGGACGATGGTGGGTGGCTAGCCCGCCGTTCTCAGACCCCAATCATGGAAGTCGATGGTCCTGAGTGTAGATTAGTCTGCGGTACCCTGGCTGCCTCCTTCCAAACTCAGTGGGGAGAGTACGCTCCCTCTCCCTCCCGACCGCCTCCTTCGCGAGAAGGATATGGCCACGTTACACTGGACCCCACCGGAGACCATGTCTCGTAGCATGGTCTCTACCGAGAAAGTATATATACCCAGACTCACAACGAGGTCCCAGCGCTGACTCACTAATGCCGAGACCAGGTCCTGACGCTGACTCGCCCATGATGATGAAACAAACAAAGAAATGTGGAGACACATTTCTTTGTTCTTCATGCATCAAAATAAATGATTTCAGCATGATGATGAAACTAACAAAGAAATGTGGAGACACATTTCTTTGGTTTTTCATGCATCAAAATAAGTGATTTCAGCATGATGATGAAACAAACAAAGAAATGTGGAGACACATTTCTTTGTTTTCAAAAAAATCATCTTTATCGGTTTTGCTGAATAATTTTATAATATGAACAGCAAAAACGATAGTGCTGGGTTAGACTCGAAACATCCACTGTTGTTCTGCCAACTGGCCAGGCCAAGACCTAAGCCTAGGAACTTGAGATTTGCCAGAATCAATGAGCGGCTTATGGCGTAACTTCGGTACAAATAATAGTCTACTTTTAGGCATAGGTTCCTTTAGGGGATAAGAACGAGAGAATTATTCCATGCACTGTATGCTAGTTTTACAATATTTCCTTAACAAATATTCACATTAAAATGCTGTTCATCCATATAATGCATACTGAGTGAATGTCAATAACACGCGACATCCCCTTTAATTAGCGTACAAATTAAATCGCAAAAAAGTTTAATCTCTGATATTCCTTGGTCACGTGTATTGCCAACCCTATCGGGCTACCATTTAGTGTCTGTTATTAAAACCAATAAAAGAAACAACCTCCAATCATATCTCGGAACTTCAACTCTATAACTGAGAACTAAGGTAGAATATTAGTTTTAATCGTTTGGTAGATATGTTAATTTGTGCCTGGTTTTCATGTTCGCAGTTACATCACACAATTAGGGTTGTCGATTTTATCTTTATAAGTGATTTGATAGTTACATGATATTTTCGATGTGGTTTTTGTAATGGTTTCGAATGTTATCGATTTTTGAATGTAATTGCTGTAACCGAATAGTGTTGAGAACTCGATTTCATTGTTAGGCCAATTTTTTAATTTCGATGAAAACAGGAAACCAATATTCGCTATTAAGTAGATATTCAATAGTGCAACTTATTTACAATAAGAATTACAATATACATAATTATATAGCAATGGTAAGTATGATGTTCAAAGTTTTTTCAATTAATAGCATTATTTTCGCTAAAATAATGCTATTAATTGAAAAAAGTTTAAACATCATACTTATCATTGCTTTGTCATGGACTTTCGCCAGGTAACGCCTGATTCTATCCAATATTTGAGAACATAATTACATACCTACTAAAAATATTTACACTACAAAATATCGTTTAAAAAATCCTCCGCGTCATTGCCGTCTGGGAAGGTTCCCAGAATGCTGGCTGTGTTGTCACGTTGGATGGCGATATTTTGGGTGTTTGGGGATTATGGCGTGATATGTGTGTGTGCTTGGACAACTAATTTTCAATAAAACTTGGAAAACTTGAGAAGAGTTTCGTCTTCTCTTCTCGATTTGTGTTTGTAAAAAAATGTGATTCTTGATTTTCTAACTGACAGACTGACTGACATTATTTATTACTCAGTTTAAAATTAAAGAAAAAAAATGTCACTATCGCTAGTTACTACAGTCAGAGGCAAAAGTCCATTGTCCGCAATATGCAATAGCGTCAAGTTTATTTGAACTTTATGAACTTCTGTGTACAAGAAAGAAAAACACGCCAAAAATGACACAAAAACAACTTAAAATTACTTACCGAAATGTGACCAAAAAATTATTGTCGTAATATGAGCAAAAAAATGCTTTCAAATTAAAAAAAAAGTAAACCAGTCCAAAGATATGAGGTAAGAAACATAAAAAAAATATACAGTCGAATTGAGAACTCCTCCTTTTTGGAAGTCGGATCGTTTGGAGATCGAAAATAGATCCATACGGTCTTCATCATTATTACGGAAAATTGATTAATGAAACAATATTGTGCTTGGACATAGTCCAAGCACACAAACACATATCACGCCCCTGTCCCTGAAGGGGTAGGCAGAGGTACATTACACACCCACAATTTGCCAGTATTTTTAGTCCCAGGGGGCAAGCCTATTGCCGGCTATGTCCATTTTCAAACCGAAGTTTCAACCCTAAAAAAAAAAAAAAAAAATTATTTTATTCCGTATTCTACCCGAAAAGTGTTCCTGTTTCTTCCCGCTGTAATTTAACACTTACTTGGTACAGACAGACAAAAAACAAGGTTAACCAACAATATTTATATGATTCTTAAAGTGTAAACACAAAACAAAATTAGTTAAAATCGTGTTTTGGGTCTCTGTTGATAACTTATTTATGGTTTCGATGAGATATACAGAGAAACTTATAGTAACCAATAACATCCATATCACTTTCTCTGTCTATCTCATTGATATAAGGCGGGAGTGAAGGAGACATCTATATTTGAAAGGATTACAGTTTTTATGACTATTGTGTGTCTTATCAGTTATTCAGTTAAGTTTTCTCTGGCTTTCTCATTGATATAAGGGGAAAAACGGGAGTGAAAGGGACAACTGTATTTGAAAGGATCATAGTTTTTATGACTATCGTGTGTGTCTTATCAGTTAGTAATCCATCAGTTCAAGACAAGAGTGGACGTTGAGGAAATTATCGAATAAGTAAAATGCAAAATCGAGGGCCAAGTACAAGTGAAAATGTTGAATCCAGTGACACAGAATTTTATTTAACGCAATCGAAATGAAATAAACAAATTTTAGTGTGCGGTGGCTGAGAATACTACAAAAGGCGCGAAAATAAGGGTCATCACACATCAGTTATTTGGCGTTGTGCAAAAGCGCCGTCTTGCTATGGCATCATAAAAACTTTTGTGAAGTGAAATTGTTAATAGAAGTGCACATTGCACTACGTGTCAACCTAATTTTGCAAAAATTGCAATTAGAAACTCTATGAAGGAAATAAAATGTTGAATTTACAATGTCTTCTTAACTTAATAATTTTAATAACTGTCAACTTAATAATTTTAGATGGTGGGTAGTCATTAAAAAGCTGTGATTTTAATCCATGTTTATATTTATTGTTATTGAAAATTTGTGATATTTGACAGTATACATAGTTTTAATAAAACTGATTTTTAACTGGTGCCATTTATTATCATTGAATTTTTATGATGTCGATATTTACAGTAGGTTTGGTATAAAGAGTATGCTTTCGTTAAATGTAGATCTCTACTTTAAGTATTGTTATTTACATAGTGTTGTACCGCTTGTTTGTTTACATTAATAGTCAATTCACTATTATAATTCTCTACTTGTCTGTAATAACGTAATTGAAAATTTAAAGTATTAAAATAATAAAAGTTTAACAAGTTACGATACAAATATGTTTTTGCTGCCGTTACATCCTAATCCCACCTAAATTTTGAATAAGTACATAACTACAATCCTTGTGGGTAGAAAACGAAATCGATTTTTGCTGTGGGTTTAAAACGGAATTATTATTATTCTTTTAGCTTCCGGGTTGAAAACTTTGGGAAGACAGCGGACATAGCCCTATTGCCGTAACCGGAAACACATATAATGGGTTCTGTCCAAAATGACTGAATGACTTTAATAAAAGTAGCAGCTATATTGTAATTTGGAAACAAAAATTAAACCTTGCAATGTTGATTAAAGGCAACAAAATCTTACGTGCCAGCCGCTATGGCACAGCCAATTAAACTCCTGGGCGTCTTGGACTATAATTTCTAAGCATTCATGAATTAATGGAACATTTATTTCGACAATTATCCACTACAAATATAAAACATGCCCAATTAAATGAACTGGTGTAACAAATTTAATAAACCGAGATTTTTACCAGAGGACAGATTAAATAAGTGAGCGTATTAAATCATAGTCGAGTCACACGCCTGATTATAATCAAAGACTAAAAAAATATTTTCTTTCACACAGACTGTTCACTTCTTACCCAATTCCAACCCGTCCCTGATATAATATGATAAAACTAGCGGTTGCCCGCAGCTCCGCCTGCGTGTTATAGCTTTCTTGATCACCAGTTAAGCATTTATTATGTATAACTGTTGAGCGCTATTGTATCTTAAGATAAAATATTACAGTATCTTAGCCGTGTGCAGCGCCCCTTAGTGAACTCCACTGCGGATGACGTAACCTACGACAAACTTATTATTTACGGTTGGTACAGTAATCGGTTCTAGGGATCGAACCGCTAATTTAAGTTTGTTTTTTATTGTATATACTTTTCCGGGATAAAAAGTACCCAGGGTGGTGCCCAGGATATTAAAGAATAATTATACTAAGTTTCATCGTAATATAACCGGTAGTTTTTGCGTGATGCCTGAACAAACAGACAGGCAAAATTTTTTTTAATCACATTTTTGGGTTCGGTGTCGGTCAAAGGCTCGGCGCATCTCTTTGGTACTGTAATGGGTATTAAAAAATACCCTTGACACCACCAGTGCTGCAGTGGTGCAAGACGGTGGTGTCAAGGGTCCTTCACGGGTCTAGTAACACCCCTGCCATTTATTTTTTTGATATTTTCAATGTACAGAATTTTCACTTCTACAGATTTATTATAAGTATAGATATACAGGATGTCCCAAAACTCAACGATAATCTGGGACCGGATGTAAGGCCAAGTTACACCAGTTCTGGGAAAAAGAAAAAAGAAATCCATATCACTCAGTTCAGCGATAATAGACATTTTTTCAAAAAAGTTAAAATTCGACACCCTTGGTCGCATCTTCAAGTCCTGTGATCACCAATGTCACAATTTCGCTGTGATTTGCTAAAAATAAGAAATATTTTTAATAGCAAGAAAAGTGGCTATGTGTTGCACAATTTTGAAATCTTGATTAAATGCGTCATCTTCTGAAATAACTTGCCAAGGGTAGTGTTTTACATTTTTTTCAAAGTCAAAGTTAACTAACAATATTTTTGTGAACCTCATGGTTCTCAAAAATATTGTTCTCACTAAAACTTAACTTATTTTATTAAGTTAACAATGTTTTTTTGCGTTAATTTGTAGTTGCGAATAATAGCATCGTTAATGAAGATTACGAAATTAAAAATACAACTTTATTTTTTTGTTAAACACTACACTTATTAGAGTTAACACATAGGAATTTACATTTAATGGTAGATTTGCTAGGCAATGGGTGGAGCCAGTGAGAAAAGAACCTGGCAATAAAAACTCACAGCCACTCTTTTAAAATCATTCGCTATTCTGTGTCATCAGTAACTAAGTTTCGGCTATCGACTGAATTCGGCACTGCCATGCTCATAGTGCCTAGTATATACCTACGAGTAGTATACGCTTGAGGACTCGCCCCCTATTACGGAACCAAAAAAGTGAGATGTAAAGGCCACTCTAATACACTGTAGATATATTTCGTTAGAACCTCATCCGTGTGTCAGCAGTTGCACCGCATGCAGCTGTAGTTCTGGGCCCCGAAGATGTTAGGCTATTTCTTTTGATTATTGAATGTCTCTTCTGTGATAAAACCTAGTCGTTGGCGTGTGTACCACAAGAGGGCGGCACAAAATGCACATCGCCGGTCGCGTGGCGCTCTGCAATCATAGCACTAATTGACGATTTGGTGTCCACCGTACACTAACGGCCAACGGCCACGGTTGTTACTGTGATGTTTATTTTCTATACTAAGATCCTTGGATATTGGTATATAGGGTACTATCGTGGTCACTCTCATTACCTCTATTAGAGTTTTCGAGACATTTATATCGAAAATAACACAATATGGTGAAAATATCGAAGACTATAAAACCATCATTATAATAAATAATAAATATAATAAATAAATATTTTTGGACATTCTCACACGACGTCATCTAGCCCAAATTAAACTAATATAAGCTTGTGCTATGGGATTTAGACAACTGATAAACGTATGTTTGATTATATATAAGTATTTATCTATTTCTAAATACATACATATTGTACATAGAAAATACCCAAAATCTGAAACAAACATTTGTGGATCACACAAATAATTTGATTCAACCCGGAATCGAACCTGGGACCTCAGGGACGGCAGTCGCATACACTGTGCCACCGTGGCATTTTATTGAGAGATTTCGATGATTACTTTTGGTTTTATTGAAAACTATTCCAAAAACTTCCTATTTAAATATGATATACAAAGGTCAATTTGGTTTCAATTGCGTATATTGCAAATACAGTTTTAAACTATATTTCATATCGATATGTAATGCTTTAGAGTAAGTATTTTTTTTATTCATAAACAAAATCTATTTTACCTAAGATCTCAGCCTATTTTTCTATCATTACAATGCTGGCATCACTTAAGTACTATTTTTTTTTTTAATTATTAGCTTGCATCTTCCTGAAGGGCTAAGCGTTATTTACGTATATATTTAAATGTTTGCGCCTGAACTAGGCAGTCCTGTATCTCAGGTATGACGATAATGGCCGTGTCCTTCTGTGAGCAAGACATGCTCGCGAAGGAGGCGGCCGAGATAGAAAGGGAGCGTACCCTTCCCGCTGAGTTCCGCAGTCAGCGGCCAGGGCGCCGCAGACTCATCTACGCCCAGAACCATCGACCTCCATGATCGGGGCCTGAGGACGGCGGGGTAGCTACCCGCCGTCCTTACAGAAGCAGGCTAAACGCGGGATAAAACCCAACCCCAACGACGCGGGATTTTCATTCCGACCAAACCCCCGAAGAGGCCACACAGGTGGCTAAAGTCCGCCGGGTGTCAGTGGAAATACCATCTAGTGTCACCAGAGACGCCCGCAGCAATGCACATGGGAGTAGCCGCGATCTCGCGGAATTAAAAAAAAGGTATGACGATAATTAGTTAATTTATTAATACTAAGTATTTATAATAATACTAGTAGTTTGAGCCCTGCTCCGCTACTGGTGTGGTCTGCCCTACAAATTTTTGTGATATTTTTATGTGTCCTTTTTTATAGAAATATTGTAAAAATTTATAAGAAGCATAAAGTTGAATAAATGGAAAAATAATAAGAAACTTTATTTTCAGACTCATGATCCATAATACAAATTACAAAGTTTAGAATAAAAAATATATAAACACATAACATCAACTATATTTATAAAGTATTTGCTAAGAGTAAGCATTTAAGTAAGGTTTTACATATAACATAGTAGTCCATAGTCCACCGTATCTTGTACCAAGAGTTTCACTATAAATGTTGATACTAACTTCCACCACGTGGCGTTATCTTTACTGCTACTTTTTTGTTACATTCCATCGGTATAAATATAAATATTTTATATAATTCCAAAAAATCAATTTTATAATGCTGGAATCGAACTTATCTATAAGATTCTATTACAAAATAAACATTATTTTAATATCTTCGTGATTCATATTTTGAACGAAGAAATTTTCTAATTTTACATTAAGTAATAGAATTTACATAATAAGTATCAACTGTTATAGTTAGCGTGTCCCGCACTGTACTATGCGCACACGTCATTTATCCGGCACACTGATCGCGGGGGCTGTGTACTTAATTTGTCTTTATTGTGTTGATCCAGTACATCCCCTTTCCATAATAGGCGATCGTTCTCGCCTCGTTTGGCCTATTAATTGCCAATATTAGACTATATTTCCTTTGGGATTTGTGTAATTCAGATTTACGTTCGACAGATTTGATATAATATAAATTATGTCAATTTATTTGATGTGTTTATTGGGCCTATTGTGTAATATGTCGATGTTCAGAGGTGTCAATTGGTTATTGTTTAATTTGTGTTTTATTTGTTGGTCATTTTGAACGTATCAGTATAGTTTTATTTTTATTAGTAAGTTATTAATGAAATTTCCCATGAAATGGAGCATTGTGTAATGTCAGTTTAAGTTCAGTTTTATTGTGATAATGCAATGAGAAGGTATGATACCTTTAATATTGTCAGGATTTGGTTCGTACTAATGTCGGATGAAAGTCGGTCGGAATCGAACTTGCAACCTTTCTCTAACATGGGGAATGCTCTGCCACTAAGCATAGGTAATAGCGCGATCAAGAAGTTATAAATATAAGCAAAAAATTGGATGGTATCACTACCGGTCAACACTATTCTCTGTCGTAGGTAAAGATCACATACTTACAGAAATACGAGTATACTGTGACAGACTTGATCAAAAATACCTAGATTACCGATCAGTGCTTTAAAAACGGCACCACTTCACCTCGGTCATTGCACACCTGCGCGCTTCAACCGCGCGCCGTATTAAGTTCGTATTCCGCTTGCTGGCTCTCGAGGGATGCGGCAACGGCGCGGTACATTGATACTTTTGTATTAATTATTACGAACTATTTCTATGTCAACCATCAATGTACAATCTTGTTTATTTTATAGACGGTACTTGTAATAATTACATACATAGTATTCGAGTGCCAAGATTCCGCGTTGTATTTGTACTGAATCCAATATCTATAGTATTTTTGATCTAAGCATTGAAAGGATCTCACAGTTCTCAGAAAGACGTTGCTCTATACCAGTCAACCTGAATCAACCCATCATAGTTCATGATGGTTGATGTGATCCAATCGAAACATAAATGGTTCTTCAATCTTACACGCGCTATTTATTACCACGTGAGTTATACTGTATTTTTTTTTTCTTGGAGTCACTGGGAACAAAGTCTCTACGTACCTAGAGAATGTGGTGGCGATGTAGGGAAGGAAAACTGTAAATGTGGTTTAATTTATTGGTTAAAAAGTAAAAAACACGTCAAGGATTGACACGAAACCCGACTTCAAATTAACGAAATGGGACCACCATAATCAAAATCGGTTTACCCAGTTGACAGATAAGATGTAACAAACAAAAAAAACACAGTCGAATTGAGAACTTCCTCCTTTTTTGGAAGTCAGTTAAAAATAAAAGTCCTTGGAGCCCGTGGTAATTACTATATAGAAATGGGGAATGTCCCCCTTAGCTCTTGAGAACTGCTTATGCTCCAATGATGGTTGACCCCTCTATGGATAGCCCTCGATCTGGAGGCAAGCCAAAAAATTTGACCTAGCCCTAAGGGGTCAAAAGTTATAGGCCAAAACCTATGGCGTGGTGCGGCGCGAAGCACCGCGCAAGACACCGTACTGGTAATGTAGAATGTAGGTACGAAATATGGTTTTCGGAAGAATTTTCGCCAGAACTGAGCGTGTCAAGAGATCGGTCTTCTGTAGAACGATCGAGGCTTTTTATTCTTTCCATCAGGCTTTCCAGGCGGCGGCAATTTGGCGATCTGCTATAAAAAAAATTATTTGGGGGCAACGGGAACAAGACCTGTATATATAAAATAAAGAAATAAAAATATAGAAATTTTATTTTGTACACCTTTCATAAAATGTTGTCGCCATTTACATTTTCCCACGAACTTGTGTGGGCGATTGACTCACTGGCATACTGAACTCAATTTGCGTTTATTCATAAATAAACTCATATATTCGGTAACATTTTGAAATCTAGTTTCTAATAATTAATATTTCACCCATTGGAATGTATGAAATTTATAATCCTTAAGCTAAAATAATGTGGCATATTTAGAAGTCATAAAATATTGGTTATTACTAATGGTCGACCATATGGTTGAACAGTATAACTCGCGAATATTGAAACCATTATTAGGGCTATTAACCAACAAAAAAAATGTTTCAAGTAAAGGAATATTTTATTTTTTTAAATTATTTTTTCAGAAAAGCTTACGACGGAAAAAAAACTTTTTTTAAAATTTTTTTTTCAGTTCCGCGAGACCTCGGCCGCTCTTATCGCCATTGCTACGGTCGTCTCTGGTGACACCAGAAGGTATTTCCAGTTTCCGGCGGACTTTGGCCATCAGTGTGGCCTCTTCGGGAGTTTGGTCGGAATAAAAATCCCGCGTCGTTGGTGGATGTTTACCATAACCTAAGCACGCACTCTGAAAATATTCTACTGACTAGACACATTGCACGTGCCTACAAAATTTGCCAAAGTGAGACAGAACAATATATAAGCATGATCACACATAGGACTGAAAGAGATAGAAGTGCTACATTGCGACACCATTTCAGGCGAAACTCACTTATCACTAAACTAAAAACATCTTACGTACACGCTAATAGTAGAAAAAACTTTGAACGTTATCTGTTTTTAATAAGGTTGGGGTTTGTTTGAAGAACTATTATTGAGTTATATCGGGATTTACACAGCAACGTTGAACAAATTTCATTTCAACTGCTGAAAATTTAAAGTGCAATATAAATGATGCAGCGATGAAAGCGCTCTTTGTATTTGTGGCTGTATTCACAATTTAAAACCCTCTCCGTGACGTCGACACACAGTCTGTGAACTGACACGGTGTCCGTTTTAGAATACTGGGATCTTACACACAATTTGCAATTGGAAAACGCACTTATGCCTATGAGATGCAATTTATAATAACGCGCCAGGTAAAAAGAAGATTTTGACATCCTATACAAGCTAAAGTAACTCTAAACCGGTTCAAAATATGATTGCATCTCGCATGTAAGATTAATTGGAGGGAAATATATTAATAGAAATTGCAGAATGCGCGCGAGGACCGTCTTATTTAGTGAGAGAATATAAACAGGCTCGAGATGTGGTACTGTAGCTGTTCTAAAAATAATGAATTAAACGCACATTCACAACGAAGAGAAACAGGTAATTTATTAACATTATTTAAAAATTATTAATTGCACTTATACCTTGTTGAATAGCTAATGAAACGTAGATATTTTGAAGCGTGTCTGCAGCCTAGGTGTCATAGTTTTTTTTACTATTGCTGGTTGAAGTTTGATTTGTACTGATTTTTTATTGATGCTATAACTATCAATCTTCTATCTACGATCCATTTAGTTGAGGTAACTCTAATTTTATTTTTCATAATGATGAAGAAACTAATCTGCTACACCAAAATCGTATAAAAATTAGAACAAAAATAAACGATAAAGATAGACAAGAAATCGGCATTTTTTCAAAAAAATCTTCAAAGCCTTATAACTTGAATAGGGTTAGGTTGGGGGGCCGGGGTCCAAGGTGAAATTTGTCAGAAATGGTGGGAACTACCACCGGTAACTCTGTAAATAAATATCTCAATAATCGTTTAAAAGACCCATTTGTCTTAAGTTTATAATGTGTACAAAACGCGAAAGATTAAAAAAAAATATTTGTTACTTCATCTTCAGATGCATTAGCTTACTAGGTAAGGTATATGTTAGACCTTTGGACCTTTTCTAATAAATAATCATGGCATCATCAGTTTCGCGAATGTACTCCTCGCAGTACCACGCACGCATATTGCTAGTTAAATCTTCGTTTTTTTAATCGCTTACCGGTTTACATCTAGGGATGGGAACACGTATCGATAAAAACTATCGATATGGATCGGTTCCTAACACGTTCAAACTCATTGGGTAAACGCCCTCTTGAGGGCCCAGTGAATTTTAATGAATGGAAGATTCCGAAAATAACCGCGAAACCAGGCGAACTTCACCAGCCGGAAGGAATCACAACCTCCAACATATTCAATCCACTGTCTAATGAGCAAATAGAAGCAAATACATCTACAAGATTTCATACAGCAACTTCCGTAAGAAAGAGAAGTAATATTCTACCTATCGTCTTAGAGATTCAACCACATGCAGATGCAGATGCAACCCATGAGCATATCAAAACCACAATTATGACGTTCTCAAAACATTTTCATCTCCAATACAGATCTCAGAATAGAGTTGCAGTCATCTGCCACACATCTGAAAGTCATCAAGCTATCAAGGAGGGGATACGCACTAAAGACATTGCCTTCCATACTTTCTCTCGTAAAGATGAGAAAATGTATAAGGCAGTTATTTTTGGTCTTCCTGAATATGTCGAAGATTTACTTCCGACTGAATTAGCTACACTTGGTTTTGACAAAGTGGTTGTTAGAAAAATGAAAACACCTGTTGGAAAGGAATCTTATTGTCCTCCTTTTCTGGTACAACTACCACCTGGCACTGACATCACCAAATTCCGACAAATTAATCTTCTTTGCAACAGTGTTGTGCGAATTCTTAAATACAGAAGCAACTACACCTATGGTACCCAATGTTACAGATGTCAAGGCTTTGGTCACTCTTCCCACAACTGTAACCTAACACCACGATGTGTAAAATGCACCGAATCACATCTATCCCGAGACTGACCAAAAAAATCCAGGGACCAGCCTGCAACATGTTGCAACTGTGGGGGTAATCACCCTGCGAACTTTCGTCAATGCACACATCGTGAAACTTATCTAAAATTACTGCGTGACAGACAAGTTAAAACAAATGCTGCACGTCCCGTAAAGCCTGAAATCAAAACCAACAAATATGATGGAAGACCCTGGAATCAAGTTGCTGCCCCTAAAGCACAAATTCCTGTCTCAAGAACTAACCGCCAAGAGCTAAACCAAGATCAAGCTACAACTGATATGATAATGATCCTAACGACGAAAAACAATCAAGAGTCAATTCATTGGTTGTAACACTATGATGGATAAAGTAATACTTATCTTAACTCACCTGGGTCAATATGTCTAATTCCCAGTGCCTACGCATTTTATACTGGAATGCAGACGGCATTCGTAGGAAAATTTCTGAGCTACTGCAATTGATAAGTGAGCATTCGATAGACATAATAGCTTTATCAGAGACAAGAGTATCTCAACATTTCAAATTCGTCACACCTGGGTTCACTTGCTATCGTAGAGATAAGAAATTCAATGGTGTTGGGCAGGGAGTTGCTATCTTGATTAGAAATGACATAACTCACACTTTACTTGACCTCCCCAGGACCCAAAACCTTGAATGTGTTGGCGTTCAAATCTCTATCTCTAAGTGCAGTATTTCATTTATATCTGCTTACCAGTCACCTAATCTACCCCTATTACAACTTGACTTAAACAAAATTCTGAATATGAGTTCCACGACTTTAATTATGGGCGATCTAAATTCGAAGCACCCATACTGGTATTGTCAGGTGGCCAATCCACTAGCCGGGACCCCTCCATGGGACCTGGAAGCGAGAGCCCTTGCGTCATTGTTCCAATGGCGCTGGAGCGGGACCACAGGCCTGCGTCTCGAGAAATCGAGGACCAGCGGTCCCAACTCCGCCAGGATCTCATGGAGTTATGGAGGGTGCGACTTGAGCAACCCAAGTGGGGTACCACCATCATCGCGGCGGTGAGACCGATCATGGACGATTGGCTGCAGAGGCAGCATGGTGACCTCACGTACCGTGCGACGCAGATCGTTGCCGGGCATGGATGCTTCGGTAGCTATCTGTTTCGCATGCATCGTGTGGTCACACCCCGGTGTCAACACTGCGAGGTTTCCGACGACGACACCGCACTCCACACGTTCGTGGAGTGCTCAGCGTGGGCGAGTCAGCGCCGGGACCTCGTTGTGGGTCTGGGCGTGGATACCCTCTCGCTGGAGACCATGCTTCAAGCCATGGTCTCCAGCCGGAGTAGGTGGAACGCGGCCGTGTCCTTCTGCGAGCAAGTCATGCTCGCGAAGGAGGCGGCCGGGAGGGAGAGGGAGCGTACCCTCCCCGCCGAGTTCCGTAGTCGGCGGCCAGGGCGCCCCAGACTCCGCGACTACGCCCAAGACTATCGACCTCCATGATCGGGGCCTGAGGACGGCGGGATCGCCATCCGCCGTCCTTACAGAAGCAGGCTAGAAGGGTTGCGTGCTGCGGGGCCTTTGCCCCATAGCACGCAACCAGATTCACTCACTGACGCGGGATAAAACCCTTCCCCAACGACGCGGGATTCTCGTCCCGACCCAACACCCGAAGAGACCACAGAAGTGGTCAAAGACCGCCGGGCGCCACTGGACATACCCTCCGCTAGTAACCAGAGACGCCCGGCAACGGACGTTAGAGCGGCCGCGGCCTCAAGCCGCGGAATTAAAAAAAAAAAAACAAAAGTGGCCAATCCACACGGTGATAGACTGTATGATCATATGATAAGTGGGGATTACGATGTCATTGCCCCGCGTGATTTTACTCTCGTACATTATCGTAGCTCGCTCGCCCCATCAACACCCGATGTTGTTTTAGTGAAAAATGTCCGTCACGTTTCAGTACCGTATGCAATGCAACGTTTATCCTCAAATCACTGGCCTGTATATTTCACTGTAGGTGGTACATTTGACAGGCACAGCCAAGCAATATTTAATTACTCCAGTGCTGATTGGCGAGGCTATCGACTCACCCTTAACAAGAATATAAACCTTTCAGCTAGCACTATTAAAACAGTCGATGAAATAGACTCCGCTATAGAAATATTAACTAATGCAATATTAACCTCGCGCGATTTCAATATTCCCAAAATAACGTCATCAAATTCTTGTAAATTACCTAGACGTATAAAGAACCTAATTAAAACTAAAAATAATCTAAAACGAAAGGCTGTCAAAGAATCTGACAATGGCTTCCGTCGACAACTCTACGCTCAAGTTAATCGAAAGCAACTAGAAATAAAAGATAGTATACAGGTTTTTAACGACAATAGATGGAACAATAAACTAGCTAAAATTGATAACCCTTCATCGGACTTGTGGCGTATTGTAAAATCAATAAATTACACACCTAATACCATTCCTCCATTAAAAACACAGGACACACACGTTACAAAATGTGCTCTCGATCAGTGTGAAACTCTAGCAGACTCCTTTGCTGAAAATATGCATCTTACTCATAGTTGGACCTCTGATTCAGAAACCGAGCTCTCGGTCTCCATGTCAATGTCCTTTTTGCAAACTTATGAATCTGAAAACTTTCCTCCTCTTATAAGACCTAATGAAGTACGTCAAAAATTGTCTCAATTAAAACCTCGCAAAGCTCCTGGTGTCGATGAAATACTAAATAAACTCTTGAAAAACCTGTCCCTAAAAGCATTAGTGTTTTTGACCAAAATTCTCAATGGCTGCCTTCAACTAAGTTATTTTCCTTCCAAATGGAAACACGCTAAAGTGATTGCTATTAAAAAACCAGGCAAGGATGGAACTATTCCTACCAGCTACCGACCTATAAAGTCTTTTGCCTAGTCTCGGCAAGTTGTTTGAAGCTATAATTTTGCAACATTTAGCTAAAGCCACTGAAAATATTCTAATGCCGGAACAGTTTGGTTTTCGGAACGAACATTCTACAACTCAACAACTAGCCAGATTAGCCGAACATGTTTCACATAACATAAACCTAGGTAAATCGACTGGTGTAGTACTGCTGGATGTCGAAAAAGCATTTGATACTGTATGGCACCAGGGCCTCCTTCACAAGCTACTAACCAATAAAGTGCCCCTATACCTTATAAAATTGATCAAAAACTACTTATCTGAAAGGTCCTTCTCAGTATTCATAGATGGTACGTCTTCTAGACCCAAATCTGTTGTTGCTGGGGTACCACAAGGTTCTATTTTAGGCCCGTATCTCTTTAGTCTTTACTTAAATGATATCCCTAAACAACCACACACACACCTCGCAATCTATGCCGACGATACCGCTGCATTTGCAACAGACAAAGATCCGGATATAGTTGTTGCCCGTTTACAGTTGGCGTTAGAACTCCTGAGTCAGTATTTCAAAAAATGGAAATTAAAACTTAACTTCAGTAAAACAGAAAGTATATTTTTTTCAAGAAAGCGCTCAATGCCTACAACAATCGTAAAACTAGATGATTTCAATGTCCCATGGAGCACATCGGTTAAATACTTAGGTGTTCATCTTGACACAAAATTGAACTGGAACAGAAATACTAGTGTCCTTTGTGACAAAGGAATTAAAGCTATAAATTCTTTAAAACCTGTTCTAAACCGCAAATTTAAACTCAGTTCTAACACTAAACTATTAATATATTCTACACTTGTAAGACCCTGCCTCACCTATGGTGCTCCGGCGTGGTGTAGTATCACGGACACAAATTACAATAAGCTGCAAATTGTTCAAAATAAAGCTATGAAATTAGCCTTTAATACACCATTTAGGACGAATCTTAAACAACTGCACTCAAGTATTAAATATCCTTTTATGAAAGAATTTATTCTAAAGATATCACGTAAATTCTATATGTACAAAAACCCTATACATAGAAACATTCTTGTCCCAGGTATTGGCAAAAGTCGCGCTGCCTCACTACCATATTCCAAAACGTACAATCGATACCGCTTACCACATCACTATTTTCTTAACGAACCATATACCTAACGAATGCTCAACTACCAGCGGACCGGTCCTCAATCATTCATGACGACCGATAGTATTTTATTTTTGTTCAACCCACATTTTATAAAATCAAGTAGGTACAAGTTCTGTTGTAGCATAATAATTATGTCACAAATGTATGAATGCATTTCTTTACAAATTATTTTAATTATCTTAGTCAAGGTTATTTTGTAGTTAATAGGAGTTCATTGGAAGTTGTTATAGTTTGTCAACTCACTAAGTTGGCTCACCAAATATCATAGACATAAGTAAGTACTAAGTGCAGATGTTAATAATTATTTTAGAAATACGTTTGAAGATACCTGTTAAAAGTTTATAAAGGCGCACTTAGCCTATGTAACATTCGTAATTAATCTTAGTAACAATTTAGAATAAGATCAAATTGTAACTATCTTTGTATTATTTTGTATGTAAATAAAGAAACTTTGAAATCAAAAATCAATGAATCAATTATGGCATCATGGTAAAAAATGCTATTACTTCAGAACTACAACGCGAGCCACTGAAAAATCACACAGGAGCACTAAATAAGGTGCGTACACGACTTTACGACAACGTGACTGAAGCCAACTCATAGTCCAGCTAACATTGATCTCTGAAAAAGTAAAATTTCATACACTACGCCAGTGATGAAAAGGTCTTACATTTCTGGACGGCGAGTTCAATAACAGATGCGCGTGGGCTATCCCACGTGTGGTGCAAGTTATGAATGTGTGTGGGTGGCTAAGATGTATGTATGAGTAATGCTGAGTGGAACCACTTTTAGTTAAAGACATGATTAACTATTAGTTAAGCTTCGGTTACCTATGAAAGCCGTGCTGTAGTGTGGCAGTCCAAACGCAGTGGTGAGTAACGTCATTGACGCGTTTTCTTTCTAAAGAACGGTGTCAATCACACTTTTTTGGAATACAAGCCATTTTTTTTATCATGGACCACCTTCTGATAACTTCAATTCACCGCTGTGTTGCGACCGCTTTGGACAACACCGGTTTCCTAGTAAACTAAAGCGGTGCACAATACCGGGTGAAAATATTGATGATAGTGATGTATGTAAAATATGGTATTATTATTTTTTATTTATTTATTTAGAACAGCTCACAAGATATACACCAACGCATTACATAATCATCTTCAGTCTTATTAATAAAAAAGACCTAATCAATGGATACTCCTATGTTTACACCGAAATAGTTGGTTCTAAATGTAATTGTGTTTAAGTGTGACGTAACAACCTTATTAATAAACTCGAAGCAACGTTGAAGAACCTATACATTATTTACAGCTCGGATTAAGCGTTCCTTGTGGCAACATTGTCGAAAAAAAACGCAATGTATGCTAAAATAACAAGTAATCAGTCGGGAGCTGTCAAATGAAACGTCACTCAACTGTCATCGTTTCGTACTTGTCTTTTTATTTTTGTTATTTTGTTATTGTTTCATTGTCCATGAATCGTGGGATATTGTTAATATCTTATTTTACAAGATGGCTCACAAACGTAAAATATTTGTACACTGGAATAAAAACGTATGAAGAAAAGTGTGTACCTACGAAGATTTTTTTTCAATTTGAAATTATACAGAGCAAGACTACAGAAATTGGTAAGTCTTATTTTGAAAGATTATTCTCAAAATACGTATAAGTCTTTAAAAGCGAACCCCAATAAGGCGAAGGGCAACGCATGGTTTGAAGTACATAAAAGAAAGTTCCTTACAATTATAGTAGTTGCGTGTAGTTTGTCAGTTTACTTTACTGATTACTTCATTACAACATTACAACATTGCACTTCATGAGATAAAAAATAACTGGATTGCGGGATATACATAAAGGATTTTTAATATTTTTTGTCACAGTATTATTATGTATTTTATGACTGTTATTGTGATAGAAATTATCATAAATTAAAGTATTGACGATAATGCTACTTTGTTTCAGATTCAAAGAACTGAACTTGAGAACCCGAGACTTGAGTCAGCTGCAGATATAATGGAAGGGAATGATAATGAATGCAAGAAAGCATCTGGTGGCTACAAAAGGGAAACTATTAAAACTGGCGGTGGATCTAATGTTCAAGTCCCAGTCAAGCCGATGTTGAGGTAGCCAACTTATGAAATCCAGCAGAGTTAATTAGTGATGAGAATAAATATGATTCCGATGGACCTTGCCTGGTGAGTTTTAAACGTCATCTATCTACATTTAGTGAGCGCATACAAATGATACGACAGTCTAAAGACATACTATCGGTTCATTCATCATCATCATCATCATTCACCGAGCCTTTTCCCAACTCAGTTGGGGTCGACTTTCCAGTCTAACTGCGATTCGGCTGAATGGTCAGTGTCTAAGAAATGGTCACCCATCCTAAGACCAGCCTGACTCGATGTTGCTTAACCTTTGCAATGTGTTAACATTGTCGGTTACCACTAGACCACGAGCCCCTCATACTATCGGTTCATTAAAATATATTAGGTATATTGGAAATGCGCATTGCAACAAACCTGTCTATTATGCACATGGTGACTTGACCACTGTGTTTGGCTCATTGTAGAGAAAACAGTTTTGTTTAAGTAAAAGTAAAAAAGTAAGCCAGATTTGTCTGTGTAAGACAAATTCAGGCAAGGATGGAATAAACCCCAGTACAAAAAACTATAATAAGCCCTGTACCTTAGCCCATGGTGACATTATAGATAATAATATACATATTTATTTAGTAAATATGTGTAATATGGGAAATATGTAGGTAATAATATTGTACATTGTTTTTCTAGGATGTAGATTTTCAAAATACTTGGCCCAGTCAAAACAATTAAAAGAATTGGAACACAAGAGACGCATGGAGATAGCTGAAGAAAACCATGCCATCGAAATAGAAATTAAAAGATTCAATAAAGAAATAGAAATTTAAAGAGAAGAACTCAGATGTGCACAACTGGAATGAAGCTCAAGACATTTTATAAAAATCCTTAAAAATTATGTTAAATTATAAAATAAAACCTTGTTGTAAAGCTTGATATTTTATTTATTTGTAAGTATGTCTTCATCATCAACCGAGCCTTTTCCCAACTCAGTTGCTGTCCAGTCTAACTGCGGTGCGGTTGAACTTCGATATTTTACGTGGAGCGACTGCCATCTCACCTCAACAACCTACGGGTTATATCGAAGTTCTGCAGTTAGACTGGTTGGATTTCGATTTAGGGCTCCAATACCCGTAACGAATGCCATAGATGTTCGTATGACAACGGGGACCGACGCGACAACGTGCTCTCCTAGGCACATTTGGTTTTTAGTCTTACTTACCTAATTATTACAAAATTTTCATTAATAAAAGCTGCTCGTACGGAATGAATAAGTAATTTTTCATTTCTTGATCCTGATAATAAAATAGTCTTCTAACTCATCCGTTACCCTCAAATGATCAACTAAATAAATTATTTACATTTTCTACGGTCAATGAACAAGTAATCACGACATCCGTATTATAGATTGTGCGGAGGTAATAGGAAGCCTTGAGCTGCTAGTCCAGCGCCGAACAATCGCTTTCTTGGCAGCATTCTACCGTATTTACCACTGCGAGTTTTCTGAAGAGCTCTTCAACCTGATCCCACCCTCTCCCTTCCGATCCCGAACAACGCGTGCCGGGCAGAGATGCCACTCCCACTCAGTGGATAGCATATTCGCGAGAACCGAACGGTTTATCGTTAGTGTCTCTGCCGAACGATAGTGGCCTGGAACGCCCTGCCTGTGCACGTGTTTCCTCCCACATATAATCCTGGGTTCTTTATGCGGAGCGTGAAGAGGCACATAAGTAGGTCGTCAAGTTGAGGGCACAGTTGTGGCCCACAATCGCTAGACGTCGTCACGACTTACCACCAGGCGGGCGACGTCAATTTAGCGAAACCAAAATAAAAAAGGCATAAAATCGGCTAGAAATAAAAATACAAATGAATGAGAAAAATATCAGATGTTTAGTTTAGTCATACGCACAAGTTATACTAGGGGACGGTTGGGATTAAATTTTACTGCGAAACAACAATCGAACTAGCTTACTTCCTTGCTGCCCGACATTTATTAATAATGAATTTGGTTACTTCAAACTTAAAGTTCGATGTAAAGTTTACTCTTTGTTTATTAATAAGGCTGCTTTTAAGTTTAAGTGTCATACATTTGGTGCTACCTCAATGACAAGCTGCCACGGCATGCATTGCGAAGCAAATTATAGACATAGATAAGTCAAACCAAAAAAAATAAGTAGGTACAATAGTTTGAGAGACATTGAAAAACTAAATTATATTAGGTATGGAAATAACTAGTATTGTGAAACGGGTTCAGGATGAGGAATTCAAATTTAACCAAATTATTATGAGATACCAATGCTAAAGGGTAGGGCCTTACCAGCTCGCAGTCCTACTGCTCACAGATGGAAGAGGTTCTGGCAAATATACCCAAAATAATCGGAAATTACAATAAGTTCGCCCCCTTACTATGGACCAAAAGTGACAGGCAAAATGAGAGCGTAATGAATGCATCACAGATGTAGTTTTGTGCTGTGTTCTGTGTAGCTATCAGTTAGTAAATGTACTTTTGTAATAGCAAAGGACATGAAAATACTATTCTGGGTCCACATGCATCAACTAGTCAAAATTGTTAATTAAAGCCTGTAAAGTTTTTGGTAAATTGACGTTGTAACAAAGTAAATAAACGTCGTTTTACGTTAAATATTTAAAATATTAAACTACAGTTAAAACATTGTGCAATCTGTTTATGATGATGTCAGCTCGAACTCCCGCGCATGTTTTCAGTCCCCATGAATTTCAGTACCGTTCGTACTGTGTAGCAGTTTGCACGTTCTGACATTTAGGCTGTTCGTTATATTTCTGCTCTCACGAGCGATACTAAATTAGATAGTTTTCCGACCCTGGAAACCTTGTTTGAAAGTATTTTGGTCAGGAAACTAGTACGGTTAATGCTGTAACCACTGTTACTTAGATCAAATTTCAAAAATATGTCAATAACAAAAATCTATTGATAGGTTTCTAGTTCGATATTTTTTTTGTCAATTGCCCGAGAGTTGGTCGGTTATTTTCTGGTGTGTGTTTTTGATTGGTGATGGCTATTTAATTTATGTATCGTTGGTGTTGGTTCTTCGAGGATTAAGAGCATTTTTCCTGTCAAGCGTTACTCCACCAGCATGTGGATCTGGAATGCATTGCGTGTGGATGTCAATGTCAAATTTCATACAATTATGAAAAGCGTTTCTTGTCGCGCGGGCAGCCCGCACTCCGGTTGCTATGGTAACGAGCTAGTTGCCAACTGATTTGACGTTGACATCCACACGCAGTGTGGACAAGACTCATACGCTGGTGAATATACGCATGACAGTAAAAGTTCCATAAATGGAGACTATCCCATTGGAGTGTGAAGTTGAAGCGTTTTGTTCTAATTGTTGACGGGTAAAAGTGATCCTCTTTGGGCTCAAAGGGAAATCATAATTATAAATCATTTATTACCAAATACTAGAATCACAATTGTCGGTGGCCACACACTAGGCAAGCCTGTCCTGTGAGTGCCTATTTCAAAAATATATAAACGGTGAACAATGTGGTTTGGCACAGAACTCAACGTTAACTACTTACAAAATGAAAACAAGAAAAATGAAATGACGGGATGAATTATGACGATTGGCTTCTGGTTGAGAATCAAGTGTATAGTTTTGATGAATTTAATGGGATTAAACTAAAGGCACGCTATGCTTTTGCGTGCGTTTTAATACATTATAATAGTGACGTGAAATTATTTTTTGTGATTATATATCTAATGTAATACGAATTGCGGAATCGATTATCGATATAAAGCTGCACGTATACGGGCAATTTTAAAAGCAGTATTGCTTAGCACCACAAATGAACAAGTCTAAAGCAATTAGTTGAGCAATATTGTTATTGCTGCAAATTGAGACAACGGTAACGTTACCATAAATGGAGCCTTATTGCTTGTGGAAGCGCTGCTTTACGGTTGTATTTGATTTAATTACCTATATTACCAAACATTGAGATGTGTGGTTGTGAGTTTAGTAGATGCCTAACCAAGGATGATAGAGATTTTTAGTCATGTCTCTTAAAGCTTAAAAGACGAAATTCCAATTCTAGAAATGAAATCCGAGTTCCAACGCTTATGAAACTAACCATGTCTAAAAAAATAAATCACATTCCCACCCACTCAAACTAACAATCAATCTAAAACGTATATTAAATATTTGAAGCAAATAAACTAAACGTTTTCCATTCAATATAACCCACATGATACGCCCATACAAATGTATTTCCGCTCTGTATTTGCTACATGACATATTAAACACCATTTAACGCTATTTAGAACTAGGTAAGGCTTTTGACGACAATACGGCTAATAATAATGACCAAAAGGCAATCGAGCGTTTTTATAAATACCGAAAGGTGGAAAAAAAGTCGCATAATGAGAAATGGTCGACACACTGCGGTATTGTTACATTTTGTCGTGGGCGATACCAACCATCAATGGATTTGTCGCAAACAGCGGGTGATATTGATATGGATTTTTTTGTCGTTTTGTGGTCCCGTGTGAATGCGGTTTGTAGGTTATTTAATTTCAGCGTACACTTCAGCACAAAAGTGTTAAAATAATTAAGTTGCTCGGACTGAAGAGATTCTATTTAGTAGCATGTCACATTTGGTCTAGCTGTTGGAATTTGATTTGAATTACTGAGTGTTTCTGTATATGGTTTTGTTAAAGTCTGGTAACGAAACAGGCTTACCCCTTATTACGTGGGACCAACAAAATTACTGTCAAAGTGCGGGTGTGTATCACAAATATGTCTACCCCTACGGATCCCCGAAGGGGATTCGAAGCCCCAAGGGGGGATTATCAAGCCACAACCATATGCCTATATTTATAGGCATGTTGTTATGGCTTGATAATTTAGTAAAGACTGGTTTTGAGACCAAACTGCTCATTGCTATTTATTATTTCAATTACTCAATACGCAATACATTTATTGCTTCCATAATGTGGTACAGATCTTAAAATAGTTATAGTTACAATTATGGACCCTTTCGGGCACAGCACAATGTTTGTCTGGAGAGAGGAGAAATTTTATTTGCTAGCTGTATTTTATTATTTATTTAGGTTTATGTTATTTATTAATTACACGTACTTTATTAAATTTTACGGTTTTGTTGGATATCACTATAAGTTATATTACGTTAGTCTCGTGTAAATGCGGCTTTTAGGTTATTTAGTTACAGACACTTCATTACAATACTGCTTAATAGATTTTATAAACCTATATTTTATAGGCATAAGGAATCAAAAGTAATTTCTTACATGGCAGGGTTCTTAGGCCAAAACTGCTAAAAGTCCAAAAATGTGCATTCATAACATCGCAGTAGTTGATAATATTTTGAAAATGCTTAATGCACCAATTTTTGCATATTTGTGCCAGATAAAGACTACAAATATTGAAGGCAGTGAAATGGAGAATCACTTTTTTACGCCTCAGGACGATATCGTTCATTCGCTTTTGATTCACTATACCTAAGTAAAAAATGTGAAATAAAGTGAGGAACAGCGTGATACGAGAACGTTGCGGTGTGTCAGAAGATCTAGTAAGTAAGATAGAAAAAGGGATGCTTAGATGGTTCGGGCACGTAGAAAGGATGGATGATAGAAGATTGACGAAACAGATACCTACATAAGGCGGGCGTGAATGGACAGGCAGATAAGGTCGACCTAGGCGAACGTTCTTCGACCAAATCGGAGATGTTTTGACCAAAGGCCAGGTCAAGAGTACCCAGAACCGGAGAGCGTGCATGAAGATAGTTATGAAAGTGGAAGAAGCGAAAGAAGTGTGCCAGGATCCTAGCAAGTGGAATTCCATAGTCTCTGCCTACCCCCATGGGAAAGAGGCGTGACCATAATAATGAATGTATGTATGTAACTTACTCAAGCAATGATTTTTGTAAAGAAATGAGAAGTCTAGTTCGTTTTTGGACTAACCATTTATGAAATCACTTTTGTTGCCGAGTGTCTCTATGCGTATTTTTTTGCGACTTTTACCAAATGTGCATAGATAGTTAGATAACTTAATATTTATTACAAATCTTTTGAGGCGTGATCTTGAGCGACGATTGATATCCTTGTAAATGGATCCAATGGATGTTCATAATCCAAGATCTTACTTATTTCTGTACTAAACGAAGCGACGTTCACGTGTTAATTGTAAAAAATATATGGTGCATTATAGCTGCGTTGTAAAGCTCTCAATATGAAATTTTATCATGAATAATTATAATTATTCTAAGCAATGAAGTTGGCTAGCTTTCTCGAATAATTTTTGTTTCGTATCGACCCGTAAATCGCACATTCATAGAGATAAATAAAATTGAAGTGTCTGTATTTCAAATTAACAGCTTAAAAGTATATAATAACATAAATATTGTTGGACATTCTCACACAACGTCATCTAGCCCAAACTAAGCTATCAGCTTGTGCTATGGGATCTAGACAACTGATAAACATACTTATATATTTCTAAATACATACATAATATACATAGAAAACACCCAAACTCCGAAACAAACATTAATTGTGGATCACACAAATATTTGGTTCCACTCGGGAATCGAACCCGAGACTCCGGAGTCGAACGCCGATGCACTACCGACCACGCCACCGAAGCAGTTAAAAGTTATATGTTTAAAGTACATACTGTTTCTGTGTCTGTGTTTCTAGAGGGCTTAATTAGTTAGTGATAATAAATTCACATAATATTCCCGAAATGAATAAGTTGGTGTTTAGGAAACGAAATGAAAATTATTCATGTAGGTAACAAAGTAACACTTATGAATGTCAAGGTTTATCTTCTTTGTGTTTCCATTTACAGCCAGATTCGCAAGGCAGTGTAAAACCTGTAAGAAAGAACCTGGCAATAAAACTCACGGCAACTCATCTTCAATCCAATAAGTAATTACAATTTACAAACAACAAGCGATGTTTAAAGCAATCTATATAAATATAAATTATTCGCCTTTCAACTCAAGAACAGCTTTAATAATTTGCCTAATTTTGGTTTTAAAATAATTGTAAAAGTTCAGAGATGGTTTAAAAGTAAAATTTGAAGCAGTACGAAGTTCGCTGGGACAGCTAGTAGTAAATATTTTTCAAACTCAAAAGAGTTACATAGATACTTATTACATTTTTTACTGCCACTTAAATATTTTATACAAAAAAATATAATATAATAACCCATTAAACTCATTCGTTCCCTTCAAATATTGATATTTGTGTTGCCACAAGCCATTGTGTGTGTTCATAACTAAACCATAGAGTAAATAATTACATAGGGACGAGTGTCAGCGCCTGCACAAAAAAGGGCGGTTTACACGTACCGATCGATCCGTGCATCGGGACTGAGTTTGGATCTGTCGGTTTGGATTGCGGATCAAATCTGTGGTGATAAAAATACGTCTAACATTGACAAAAACATCGACAACCAATTACCGGAATAGGACAAAATTGAAATGGGACCACTTGGGAAGCCGTAAATTTCAACTTAAAAAAATTCTAAATCAGTTAACCCAGTGGAAAGCTATGATCTGAAGTAACAAACATAAAATAATACCTTAGATCAAAAATACTATAGATATTGGATTCAGTACAAATAGAACGCGAAATCTAGGCACTCGAATACTATATAGGTAATTATTACAAATACCATCTACAAAATAAACAAGATTGTACAGTGATGGTTGACATAGAAATAATTCGTAATAATTAATACAAAAGGATCAATGTACAGTGCCGTTGTCGCATCCCTCGAGAGTCAGCAAGCAGAATAGGAACTTAGTACGGAAGCGGTTGAAGCGCCCAGGTGTGCAATGACCGAGGTGAAGTGGTGCCGTTTTTAAAGCACTGATCGGTAATCTAGGTATTTTTGATCTAAGAATAATACCGTCGTAATTAGAACATCCTCCTTTATTTAAAGCGGTTACAAGTTGCGACTTAGATAATCTATGACCACAGTTTTACTGACCGCGGGCAAATCTTTCACGTTCTTAGTCCAAACCGTGTGTAAACGGGACCACAGATGACTAATGTGGAGCAATGCTACGTCACGGAACGACAGATCAATCTGTGGATGTTTACACGTTTGTACCGATCCAACAATTTGTAATGGCGATAAATAAATAATAACAATAAATTTTATTTCATTAAATAAGTACATTGATATTACATAATTTCTTAGCCAATAGTTATAATCTATTCTAAACATCACTAGTAGGTATAAATTTACAAATGCTATGTTTTATTGTTATCTTGTTGCTTAAATATGTATCTTGGTTGTCACTTGAACTAGGTTATATTGTGTAGTAAATCCTTCGTTCCGATCTGTACGTGTAAACCACCCTATAGGGACGAGTGTCTGCGTCTGCGGCGTCTGCGCACAGAATGCGTCAACGGGCGGTCTTTGTATGCGCACAATACAGCAGTCAATTTGCGCGCTATTAAGAACTTAATAATTGGGTTTTTTGGGTTCAATGTATATAAAATACATACTAGAACGGACAGTAAGAAAATTAAATGAATAAATATTATTGATATTTTCATTCAAAAACATAATTAATTTCTCTATTATTGATATTTTCACTCCAAAACAGTAATATGGTACCCTCTATTAAATTAAAATAACTGGTAAAACCTTTACGTGAAACGACCTCTGCGGAGAAAAAACATCGGGAAGCAGTAGCTTTAAATTAAAAAAAAATGGTCACCCATCCTAAAACCGGCCTTACTAGATTATTAACCTAAGCAATATGTTAACATTGTCGGTTACCACTAGACCACAAGCCCCTCTGAGAAAATATTCTTACTGTAGGTACCTAATATTAGGAGGAGTTCAAAAAGTTCAAGTACGCTCTAAGTCTGAAAAACTGCCATATCTATTCGCTATTATGTTGTGTTATTTCATAGCTAAAGGAAACCATACCGACAAATGTTTTGAACATTGTTACTGTATCCGGCCACATTATAAATACTAATATAATAAAGATAGTTCACTCTGTTTATTCGCATGTATTTTTGTTTGTAATCATTATAGTGACACAACGTTTCATCACTTAACAGCTGAACGGATCAAAATCTATATATTTAATACGACAATTTGTCTGTCTGTCCGTCCGTCGCATTTTTCAATTTACATACATTTGCATGAAATATTAAAATATTTTTTTTTTTGTGAGGCGATACAAAGTTTTCCGTGATAAATAGTTAATTTTATTTTGGAATAAGTAAGTTGGAAAAGTGGACGTTTTCCGATTTTGTGGATAAAGGTGACGGTGGAATGATGGCGTTTTATGTTTTTTTAATCTTTTTAAAAAAAAAGGTTAATGTTGAGTCCGTTAATGAACTTTTTATAATGAAAAAGCTGTACCGGCGAACTTCGTAACGCATTTTTTTTTTCATAAGAACTGTCGTGACAAATGGAAATAGGGACTATTAACAATAGGGGTTGGTGATAGAAGGGTGAAAATTTTGGGTTGTATTTATGTTTAATGCAACATTATTAAAAAAAATCTAAAATTGTCCAAAAAGAACCCTTATCACTTAGGGGTATGTAAAATAGATAGTAGTCTATTCTCAGACCTACTAAAATTTCATAAAAATCGGCCGAGTCGTTTCAGAGCAGTATGGTTTTTTTATTTTTATTTTTTTTTACATACCCAATTTTTACGCGGCCCAATGCTGCGGCCGCTCTAACGTCCGAACCCGGGCGTCTCTGGTTACAAGCAGAACGTATTTCCAGTGGCACCCGGCGGAGAGCAGTATGGTAACTAACACTGTGACACGAGAATTTTATACATATATCAGCGGGTCTAGCACCAGTTCCTTACGATAATTTGCTTCAAAAAGCTTTCGTATTTGCCATACATTTCACCCCAGCGCCCCCTGATACTAGACACAAAGATAGACCTGAAGACCTAAAATTATAACCTGTGATATTGCCAATTCGTAAGAACGACGTCATCGCTCCATTCAGCTCTGAAACAGAAACTAGGCGTTAATTATGTGGCAATCTAGAATTATGAAACAATCAAACCTACAATTTATTGAGTTGTAGAATTTGTAGAGAACTTAAAATTAAGATTAACACAGAACGCTATACGCTAAGATGGGAGGAAAGTGTTAGGTTAGGAAGTGTTGAGTTAGGAGCTTGGCTTTCCATTAGATCTGCCACCTTTTTTATAGTGCGATCAATACGACGTTTGGCGTAACTTTACATGAAGTGTTTATGGTGCGAGAATCTCTATACCAATTAAGAAATGAATTCATCTCATTCGGCGTCGAGACACTAGGTTCATGGGAAGCGCACCAGCTCTTCACTGATCCCCGCGCAAGCAGCTTTCTGGAAAGACTCATTACATTAGCAATCCAGCGCGGGAATGCTGCCTGTGTTATGGGCACTCTGCCTAGGGGATCCTATTGTCGGGCGCCACTGGAAATACCTTTTAGTGTAACCAGAGACGCCCGCAGCAATGGATATGGGAGTGGCCGCGGTCTCGCGGAATTAACACATTTATTATAGTTTTAATTAGTTGAATTTGTAGTTTAATTTTAACATTTTTTTTACTGACTTGTCCTATATTTGTGTTTATTTTATCATAGTGATTTAATAGAATTAAGAGATTACAAGATTGATTACTATTTTAGAGCGTACAAAGGGCGATATTGTCGCTAGAACGTAACTACTTACAGGCACCTACCTACCCTTGAGACGAGTAATAGGTATATGACAGAATTTCATTCATATATTAGCAGATCCTCACCCTCCTTGGAATTGAGACCTCACAATCAGAAAAGAACAAAGCAATATATTTCAACATAAGTTATGAAGAAAACAGCTCAACCTAGACTTAATCACGTATAACCTTTTTAAAAAACAATGCCTTCGTCTCTCCGTCAGTAAAAAAAGATTTATCCGTCAGATTATTTAGAAGAGGCAATAAAGAAATAATATGCACTTACACCTTTTTCCACAAACCCGAACCTCTAGTGGAGCCACAAATACAATGAAGACAAATCTTTAAAAACACATCTTAATCTTAAGTTTTAAGAAAAAAATAAGACACTTATTTTAAAAACTTTAAAAAAATACAACAGTAGCAAATTTGTCACTTAATACTTTTCAGACCACCCACGTAGCATTTCTTTACTTAAAGTTTAAACTTTATTCTGTGTAAATAAGATATGTTTTGTTATAAAACTGTAAAGGGTGATTATTGCATTGTGCGGTAACAAATATTTATATCTATTAGAATTGAGTTGTTCAAGTGTAAATCCGTTTCGGATTTAGTTAAAAACTCTTTAAATAAACATTTAATTTACTTTGAAAGTAATTGAAAAAGTATTACGTGAAAAGAAGTTTTATCTTCAAAAGGAAATTGAAGCTTTAAAACAGTTTACTAAGGTTAAATTTTGTATAATCTGTTTTTAGGATTCCGTACCTAAAGGGTAAAACAGGAACCCTATTACTAAAACTCCGCTGTCCGTCCGTTCGTCTGTTACTCCTACTTATCTCATGAACCATGATAGATATACAATAAAAAAATTAACAGATGATGTATTTCTGTTGCCTCTGTAACAACAAATACTAAAAAACAGAATAAATGAAGGTTTCCATACAACAAACGTGATTCTTCTTTTTTTGCCGTTTTGGTACAGAACCCTTTATCCGGGTGTCCGACTCGCACTTGGCCAGTTTTATAATCTATTCAAAAACTTCATAATTGGAATCAAATCTCTTTAGCATCCGGACATCTAAACTTAATTTCTGAAGCGTATATTTGCTTGGATGGTTTAATTTATGTGACAAATATTCATTCAAACATATTCTTTGGCCAAAATAAATTTAATGTGTTTTGTAAATGTTTCTTTTTGAGGTTTTATTTGTGTTTCTATTTCCGGGATCGGAGTTACTCTACCGATAAAACCGGAACTCTCACAGAACGTAACCAATGAAGGGTTAAACGGTATTTGGGATCCGTTCTTAGGATCTTTGGCTTACAACAATTCATGCAAGAGAATTGAATATGTCATCGCATTTTGCGAGTACCAGTATATATTTTAGGTAGGTATAGTTCGCGAGGCGTAAACTGAGCTTTGCATTTGTGGGAGTGCACGTACGTGAACGTATAATGTGACCTAATTTACACACACATGTGTTGTACACACAGCTACACACAGCCTTTTTACTCCACTTTTCGTAATCACTCACACAAATGCAAAGCTTAGCTTAGACCTTGCGAACTATACCTGGTCTGAACTATACATCGGTATACTAACTTTGGAGGTAGTAGTTTTGCCATTACAGATTAACATAACTGGCTTTGTGTCACAGTGGTATGTGATTGCGCCTGCCGTCCCTGAGGCCCCGGGTTCGATTCCCAGGTTGAATCAAAAAAGTATTAATTGTGTGATCCACAACTTTCTTTCCCGACTGTGATTCGGGTAAACTTCAATATTTTCCGTGAAGCGGCCATCTGACCTCCACAATCTATGGGCGATATCGAAGTTCTGTAGTTAGACCGGTCGGATTTTTGATTTTTAAGGCTTTAACAAGCCATAACAACTGCCATAGATGTTTGTATGACAACCGGGACCAACAGCTTAACGTGCTCTCCGAGGCACGGAGGGGTCTCAATGTCTTTAGATATAGTGGCCCATCCTAACACTGATGTTGCTTACCTTTGCAATGTGTTAACATTGTCGGTTACCACTAGACCACGAAATATGAAGCCTAATCAATGCAGACAAATCACCAAAATCTTTACCCTAATAATTAACCTGCAGTTAGGGTCTTTTCTGGTCAATAATATTTTTATGGGTCATTTCTGAACAATTTTACTAAATAAAATCTACACAATAATACAATTCTCCGTAAAATAGAAATTGATTAATAAACTTAACCCTTTATCAACTCAATAAACATTATATTATCAAGCACGTGGGCACTTGAGGGTTGAGAACTAACACGTGTCGTGAATCGTGATATGACATTATTGTCAATACACCTGAATTGTTTTTGTGTGATTATGTGATTATAGGGTTAATATTTTACGTAAGTAATAAAAAATGCGAGATTCAATGACGTTATAAGTTGATAGTAAAAGTTTTAAAGTTAAAGTTTATTTTGGTCTTTTTACACACACACACACACACACACATATCACGCATATATCTCCGGTGGTAGGCAGAGGTGCACATTACACACCCACAATTTGCCAGTGTTTTTAGACCCACGTAATAGGGGGCAAGCCTATTGCCGTCACTGGGCACATTTATAATGGGCTTTGTCCAAAATAGCCGAATGAATTTAATAAAAAGAAGACGCTATATTGTAATTTTGGAAAAATTTGAAACCTGTTTCCTTGCGATGAAATGTTGATAAAAGGCAACAAAATCTTACGTGCCAGCCGCTGTGGCACAGCCAATTACAGTTCTGGGCGTCGCGGACTAACTGGTCTTTTTAGCACATTTAAATAAATTATTTTTAAAAACATGCTTTGTTTTAACAAGAATTTTATACGTTTAATTTATTTTTTACTTTTTTCCATATTGTAGAAGTGCATTAAATATAATTCGTTCGCCATTTTGTATGAGCCGCCATGTTGGATTTAGAATGACGTCACAAGGTTTAACCATGTATTGTCATCTGAACCAAATGTGTCAGCAAACACAGCTCCATCGGTTAACGAAATCTGCTTCAAAATTGAGTTGCAAAATTCAAGCAAACTTTGCAAGGTAAATAAAAGCTTGTATTTATTAGAAAGAAGAAAATTAACAATAGAAAAAAATACCATTGTGTTGTGCACTACAAATCTACACTATATAAAGGCGTCAAAGAACTCCTCCGCTTCTTCGCCGACTGGCAATGTTCCCAGAAGGCTGGCAGAATTGCCACGTTGTATGGCAATGCTTATTCTTTGAACTAATAAGTAACCAGCCTTCTGGTGTTGAGAAGAGTCGATCATAAGTTTCGAGATAGTTTAAAAAAGGCCGTGAGCGCTCGGACTTTATGGTCCCAGCGTCTCTAACCGTTAGGTAGTTAGGTATATTATGTAGATTCGATGTAGTGGAACAAATGGTAAGAGTTATAGTTACTTTACTCATAGAATTATAATGTTTAGCGTAAGCACTTCGTTCTCTTTTTTTCTAAATGTAAAAGCCTAAAACTGAATAGGCTTAGTACCTACCCAATGTTTTTATATGTAGGTATATTGTATGCATTTAATCTGCTGCGTTAACGAGAGCGATACACAAATGTTACTAATTGGCCGAACCAATCCACAAATATAGGATGTTTCGAAATTGAATGTTCGGATTAGGAATATTAATGATTTGTAACTTAGAAGGAAGCCTGGTTGAAGTGCAATTTGATATTCTTACTTTTCGAAGACGTGTGTTCGGTAGAGCCTGTCAAACTTTCAACACATTCCTAATGCTAGCTCCACTTATCAACAGATAGCATCTGCGGATAGCGTTTGCCAGCGTGTAGAGGGGGGTTTTGCTTGTCTGTAGTAGGAATTGTACCTCCTGTCCTCCTTTAACACGTTGGCAGAGACATCCGCTAGCTTAACGCTAGGACCTATAGTTTATCAGAAAGGGTTGAATTTTAACGACGCGATAACATGAAACATAGGTATTCTTAAAATAAATACTAATATTCCAGGAAGGTGTAAATAACGAATTTATCTTACATACATAACCAGAAGAGATGCAATACTTTTTGGCAGTAGTTTTAATGATGCGATGTAATATAGACCAAGCTTATAATTGCCTTTACCGTAAAATAAAATCAATAAGCTTTCGAATCTAAGTTCCAACAGCAAGGACCTACGTTAGATACCATAGAAAACATACCTACAATATTTTTTAGTCTAATATACGGATTTAACACACAAAAGCGTTCATTACGCCTAATTTTCACCTGTCATTGGTTGGTCCCACGTAATAGGCGACCCTATTGCCATTTCCGAGCAAAATGTGTAATTCTATCAGAGTCTCGTTGGCAACATGTCAAATGCGCATAGCTTATGGCATGGTGATGTTTGTGACCTTTAGCACGGATATAACCGCGTATGGTTTAACATCAACCTGTATAATAATCTGTGAAGGAAATTGGGGTAGTAATTGGCGAGATATGGCCAATTACGGATCAAAATGCACAAGTACCGATTATAATAGACGTGTGTCGAACCTAGTACAGAATCCGGACGGATTGCTTTTATCATCATGTGCCTACACTCAATACAAATATTAAGCTATCTAGTGATTGCAAGTGGATTTAGTGCGGCGGATGGTTAGATACATTTTTGATTATTTTTCTTATCTAGATTACAAATATTATAAAAAGGTAAAAGTGTTTTTAGGGTGATTTTTTTTTTAATGGGGTAATCTTTGAAACCTCTGAACGGATTCTAAAATGCTTTTACTAATATTAGATACGAGGTGGGTTGAAAAGTAGTCGGCCTAACACTGATCCATTTAGTTCTAAAAATCAAATCTACCCACATTATTTAGTTTAATTCAGACCTGTTAATTGTGTGAAGTTTGAAAGGTGTGCGATAATTAGTTTTAATTTTATAAATTTATTAACAAAGCAATCTAAAAATCAAATCTACCCACATTATTTAGTTCAATTCAGACCTGTTAATTGTGTGAAGTTTGAAACGTGTGCGATAATTAGTTTTAATTTTATAAATTTATTAACAAAGCAATCTGACATCATTTCCGCAAATGGAGCCAATCGAGCAGCGTGCTGTCATTAAGTACATCCGTAAGAAGGGGCTGTCATCAAAAGCCATCCATGATGATATGGTCAGTACATTAGGGGATTGCGCTCTTTCATATTCATCCGTCAAAAAATGGATAGCAGAATTCAAGCGTGGTAGAGAGAGTGTGAAAGACGAACCCCGCTCTGGAAGGCCTTCGACGTCCACTACTGACGAAAATGTTAAAAAAATACTCGACTTAACTATGGAAGACCGTGTTGGGTTTCCACAAGGTGTCTGCGAGGTGGGTTCCGCGACTGCTTACAGTTGAGCAAAAAAGGATGCGATTGACTATTGCACGCGACAGTTTGGAGTTATTTGAAGCTGATGAATGTGATTTTTTGAATCGTTTTGTTACTATGGACGAAACATGGGTTCATAACTGTACACCGGAAACAAAACAATAATTAAAACAGTGGAAAAGACCTGGTTCACCACCCCCCAAAAAGGCTAAGTGGATTTTGTCGGCAAGTAAGGTGATGGCTTCAGTATTCTGGGACTCGAAGGGTCATTATGGTTGATTATCTTGAAAGGGGTAAGACTATAAACTCTGATTATTACTGCACCTTACTACGTCGTTTACGAGAGGAAATAATAGAAAAACGTCCAGGAATGATCAGAAGAAAAGTCCTGTTTCATCAAGATAATGCTCGTGTTCACACGTCTGTCCAATCAATGGCAGAAATTCACAACTGTGGCTTTGAACTGTTACCGCATCCACCTTATTCACCTGATCTGGCACCGTCAGAGTTTTTTCTGTTCCCTAACCTAAAAAAGCACTTGGGAGGTCAAAGATTTTAGACAAATGACGAGGTCAAGGCAGCAGTAGACGCATATTTTGACTCTAAGGAAGAATCTTTTTTTTTCAACGGGCTAAATGCTTGGAAGGGAAGATGGCAAAAGTGCATTGAACTTGATGGTGATTACGATGAAAAATAAAAATATATTTCATTTATTATGTATTTATTTTCTTGGTAAGGCCGATTAATTTTCAATCCACCCTCGTATAATAGTAAAAGAATTCTAGTGACTAAAATAGAAAAATGGATACTTAGAACATTCGGACATGTACAATGGATAGATATAAGGAGACTGACGAGACAGATACATACGGGTGATGAACAGGCCGGTAAGGGTCAACCTAGGAGATACTTCGACCAAGCTGGAGATGTATTGTCAAAAGGCTATAGAGTACCCGTAACCGGAGAGCATGCATGGAATAGTTATGAAAGTGAAATTTAGTGAAAGCCAAGATGCCAATAACGTAGTGAGTGGTATTCCTTTTGTAATGGTATTCTTTATGCATACCTCAACGAGAAAGAGGCGACAGTGTCTGTATTTAATATCACAGATAACAGTATACTATACTATACTATACTATACTATACTATACTATACTATACTATACTATACTATACTATACTATACTATACTATACTATACTATACTATACTATACTATACTATACTATACTATACTATACTATACTATACTATACTATACTATACTATACTATACTATACTATACTATACTATACTATACTATATGAAATAGTCAAGCCTCGAAAAGCCATTCTCATTATTACAAACAATGCAATGACTTAAAGTTTGGTTTGACTCAGGCCCTTCTAAGGCCATACCTACGTCAAAATAAACTTCAAGATATTGTAAATAGACAAACAGATCTTTTTCGAAATTATTGAAATTTAATTATTGAGGTAGATAACTTTTGTAGCCGACTATACCTGAACGGTGGATTCTTTGATCACCAGCTATTATGTTACAGATCCTCGTCTAGGACGAGCCCGGGGAGCCCCCATGCCTGGAACCCTCAGTTCTGTGGGAGGAAGTGGTGAGGAATCACCGCCAATCTACAAACCTGGATCACAGGCGTAAGGATTGTTACTTCTAAACATTTTCCTGAATCGTTTATTACACTCACAGTTCGTCAATCACATAGTGGGTTTTACTGTAGTTGCATTTTGGGCCAGAGCCTCGTTCGTCTGTCATCTGGTTCATCGCGAGTAGGCGAGGATAACTTAGTCCTTGGAGCTTGGAGGTGATAATAGGGCTCCTTAGTTTTATCTTTGTGCTATACTACCTAAATATCTGACTGAGCGAGTGAAGCGTCCACATTTCGAGAATAGGTAGCCAAATTTCGAGTGGCCACATTTTTTTCCGATACCACTAAATTGGCACAAGGGTTCCTTAATTCCGCCGGGGGCCACTGGAAATACCTTCTGTGTTCTTTTTTCTTCTTCTACCAGAGACGGGCATCTACGGACGTGAGAGGGGAAGCGGACCTAGGCCGCGGAATTAAAAAACAGAAGAGTTCCTTAATTTAAAACAAATTAATAGTGTTTTTATTTTCTATTGGAGAGGAAATGGTTGGTAGGAACCCAAATAATGTGTTTTATGGTATTGAGAGATCTACTGTTCAACCACTAATATAGATGGCCATAGTATGTATTTCATTTTTTTCACAGTTACGTAGTTTCACAATTCGTAAAACCGAAACCTCCTCATCAGTATTGGGAAGAGGAGACCATGTTGACTCTAGTACCGGAGAACAAAAACTGTTTACTTTGCGAGGCCCAAGACTCAGGAGCGTGTAGAGCGATGCCTTCCTGTGTATACTGTGAACCAACTGTGACAGCTCTCTGTGAGAGAAGTACTCCATGTCTTCGATGCACTGGTACGTAGACTTAACAGTCAACCAATCATGTCGCGAAAAGTATTCAAAAGTTTTGTTAATTTGGTCATGTGATGGAAATTTGCTGCAATATAATTGGTTGAACATCTCGATGGACTTTAGTCCCCACTACCATGCTCATAGGACAATAATATACCAAGAGCCTACTATTATAAATTACTAATGGCCTTAAAAAAATTCAGAGTAGGGAAATCATGTCATCTATTGTCGGACACTTAGTACGGTTGTAATCCCCTGCCAGACACCCCAGAACCTACGAAAAGGTTATACAAATCTTCGCAAGTAACCTTAATCCCAATTTCATACTTTCTGATAGTTCTGACCGGTGTCGGAGATATGCTCTGAGAAATCTTCAGCTTATATAAAATGCCGTATGTCTTGCAGTCCAGGGCTCTTACTTTATAAAGCCAGTCTAAATTTAGTATTTTCTTTTATTTCAGTAATAAAGAACCCATTTTTCAAGTGTATACCTGGTGAGAAGTACATGGACGAGTGTGACTCCTGCCGTTGTACTGACGGCCACGGAGGATGGTGTACCAACCAATACTGCGAATACAGATCCTTATATATTTATGCTATGAAGCTGTCTGACGGAGAATATTATTAAAAATAAACATTATTGCATTGATTTTTTCCAACATTTCCATACTTTAAACTGTATCCTTTGGCTATTAGAAAAGTCTCGGTAAGCGGCAATAATCGAACCCCCTATTACGATGAGTGGTGAAATTATTAGTACTTTAAATTATACTTTAATACTTTAAATAAATACTTTTATTAAAATGCCGTTTGGGGTAGAGACGCTGGGACCTTGGGGTCAGAGTGCTCACGCCCCATTCAAAAATGTATCTAAACTCATGATCGACACTTCTCAAGACCCAGAAGGCTGGTTACTATTTGGCACAAATAATAAGCATTGCCATAAAACGTGGTAATGCTGCCAGCCTTCTCGAAACATTGCCAGTCGGCGGCGAAGCGGAGGAGTTCTTTGACGCATGTTAGGATTTAGATGTCATTTTAGTACGTATAATTAGTATAGGTAATGTACATATTTAGTTAGTTTGAATAATTGTATTGTTTTATTATGTTTTCTTTAAAGTGTAATGAAAATTGCTCAATTATGAGTAACATGGTCGATTGTGACGTCAATCTATTTACGGCAACTCAGACGGCAAAAATCAATTTATCTTTTGCTTTTTAAATTACCCGAAAATATTGCTAAAAATAGCTCGTGTCAGCGCATCTAGGAAGGCCGAAGGGTTTGCCACAGTTTTGTTATGTTTCTTCTCTTTACACACACACACATATCACGCCTATATCCCCGAAGGGGTAGGGGTAGGGGCAGAGGTGCATTACACACCCAAAGTTTGCCAGTATTTTTAGTCCCACGTAATAGGGGGCAAGCCTATTGCCATTCTTCTCTTTATTCATGTGATTATATTCCCATAATGCACGTTAAGCCGTCGGTCCCGGTTGTCATACGAGCATCTATGGCAGTCGTTAAGATCACTGGGGCATATCAGTTAGCTTAATCAGTAATGTAATTGATATTATTGCACCAGACTTGGCACTAATTTTTAATGAATGTGTAGATGAAGGCATATTCCCTAACCTAATGAAAAATAGTAGACTAACACCATTATTTAAGAAGGGATCCAAGCAGGGCCGTGCCGACCCCTGGCAGCGCCTGTGTGCGAACCCTATGAAGCGCCTTTTTTTAAATTCATGTTTCAGTCCTTTTTTTTAAATATATAAAACCAATTCGCTTGCCAATTACTGACAAAAATTAAACGCGCATCGGTTTTAGGGGCCATTCTAACATCTTCAGGTCCCCAGTGACCTCACCTGCAAGCGGCGCACTTGCTAATCAAGGAACGAGGCAATGTGAATTCACGGTATCCATACCTAGGCCTCTACGTGGGTACCAGGTGGTACATCAGTGTAAGTACGGGGGGGTACCCTCGTGCAGCTGTGATAAAGCCCCCCGAGTAACCCAGCCCAGGTTGGGTTGTGTTGGTGGTTCAGATACTGTACAGCCGGGCCCGGGCGATGTGTGTGGTGCGTCAGGCATGGCACCAGTGGGTGCGCAGTGCAGTCAATTATGTGTGGGTGGTGTGATTCGACCGGTCGACCCGCCCTGGCCCGGAAGGCCCTTGGAAAAACCACCCCCAGGATGCCCAGGTTGCCGTGCGGTGACCGGTACGGGTTCCGGTGACCACGCATCAATGGGGTTTTGGAACCCTTCCGTCCAGCGGGTCGGCTCCCATCTAACCACACGGTTCTATATGAAGCTAGCCTCTGCGTCTTGTCACGTACTACTGCAGCAGATGTCGGTATACGGGTTCACATGGATACCAGACAGGTCAGATCACGCGCCAACTTTGCTGGATCTACTGGAGCTGGTGAGTCGCCCAGCCCAGTACAGTGTGTCGGTAGGCGCCCCACTGGGTAGCTCCGACCACTGTGTCGTCCACGCTGGCCGTGCCGCCCGTGCCGCTGCCACCTCCTGCACTTGTTGTGCAAATGATTCTTAGGAAGTGGATGGTAGAGTACAGCCGTAATATATTATAAATTTATTATAATTGTATTTTTATCACGTTTTCTTCTAATTTTGAAGACGTTAAAAAAGTCCTACCTACCTAACCTAACACAATGTAAGTATTGTTTTTAGCGTGAACCTACTAGAATATTAACTTTTAATTAAACTATCGCGTTACATAATCTATTATAATATTCTACGGGAATTAGCACGAATCATACCGATAGATGTGCACAGATAGTACATACCTCTTAGTACATATCTCATATTCATACTAGATTATTCTTTAATTTTTATTACAAACAAAACAATTTAATACGCATTACTTTGCATACACTTTCGATTAAAGGATTGTTCAATTATTTTGGCTCTCTCGTTCGTTAAAATCGGGGAATTCCCGTGGCTCCTCTCGGCTTGCGTCGCACGTACCGCATCGGGTTGCGTTAATAAACAAACTCACGGCGGGCGCGCCTTGATGAAATTGATCTAAGCACAGCGCAGTTTTTTGATTTTAGCTCGTAGGTACTTAATTAATGTAAACTAAACAGCCCAGCTGTAAACAGCAAACGTGAATATTATCTTGGAGGAGCCTTGTACAATGCATTAAGTATGTAGGTTACTTACTTATCGATAGGCACCTACTCTACTAAAAAGAATATGTACGTTGTCCAAAATAGTTTCGGTGGCGGCGCGGGCGCCCCTACCGTCTTGGCGCCGCACATTTCGCGCACAGGGGCGGCTCGGCCCTGGATCCAAGTCAGAACTTGGTAACTACCGCCCTATTTCTATTTTGCCAGCTCTGAGTAAGGTGTTTGAGAGAGTGATGCTAAATCAAATGCAAGTCCACTTCACGACCAACAATCTTTTCCACAACCAACAATTTGGCTACCACCGATGCGGGAGCAACCCTTGTTAGCTTGATTTACGACGCATGGGAGGGATCGCAGGATGCCATTGGGGTATTCTGCGATCTGTCTAAAGCATTTGATTGTGTTGACCATCAGACACTATTGCTAAAGTTACGTCGGTATGGTTTTGACAAAAAATCCTTAGAACTATTAGAATCTTACCTGACAGATAGGCTGCAGACTGTACATGTGAACAACGTTAAGTCAAACGTCAAAATAGGCGTACCTCAGGGATCAATTCTGGGACCTTTTCTCTTCTTGGTTTATGTTAATGACTTGCCTTGCATGATCGAGGCACAAGCTGGCGTAGTAATGTTCGCGGATGATACATCACTAATATTCAATGTAAATCGGCATAGTACAGATGCGAATAATATTAATAATATTTTAAATGATATTTCAAATTGGTTTTCTACAAACAACCTATTGTTGAATGCAGAAAATACCAAATGCGTTAAATTTACAATGCCCAATGTCAGACAAGCAAACGTCTATGTCGTGCTGGGTAGCCAAAGGTTAGAATTTGTAAATAACACTACCTTTTTAGGAATAACAATAGATTCTAAATTACAATGGGGTGGCCATATCACCATTTTAGCTAATAAGCTTAGCTCTGCTGCCTATGCAGTGAGACGGATTAGACAGTTGACAGATGTAGCTACTTGTAGGCTAGTTTACTTTGGTTACTTCCATAGCCTGATGTCCTATGGGGAAATACTACTTTAGGGAAATGCAGCAGATATAGAAACAATTTTTATATTACAAAAGAGGGCAGTCCGTGCCATTTATTGTTTAGGTAAGAGAGATTCTCTTAGGGAGCTATTTAAAGATATTAATGTTTAAACTGTAGCTTCCCAATATATATTTGATAACATACTGTATGTCAGGAAAAATATATCTAGCTATACTAAAGTAAGTGACGTTACAGACAGAAATCTACGTAATAAAAATAAACTACTCCCTCCGTGTTATCGGCTTAGCAAGGTTAGTCATTCTTTCAAGGGGGAAGGTATACGCTTTTATAATAAATTGCCTGAATCGGTCCTTTGTATGCCCGACAGTAAATTTAAAACCTTTATAAAGACCACTTTATGTCAAAAAGCATATTATAAGATAGTTGATTACCTTAATGATAAAATTGTCTGGCTTGAGCATGGTGCAGCCGCCTCCTAAAATGCCGTAATTGTAGCATATTTTGTACTTAGGTGACAAACAAATTACTACAAACAAAAACAACGATACAAACAAAAACACGAGACCAATGTACATTGGTCTCGTGTCAGAATCAAAAAGCGTGTATAATGCAAAAAAAAATTGTAGTACATTCGTCCACATTTAGTCTTAAGAAAATGTGTAAATGAGTAAATGATTGAAAAAGAGTGACCGAGAGTTTTATTGCCAGCTTTTTTCTCTCGGTTCTCCTTATTGCTTTGCGAATCTGGCATTACATGTAAATATAATGTAATAAGATATTTTTTATTTTAAGTACTTACTGACGTTTGTAAGAGCCATTTAGTGACCTATACAAATAAATAAATCATTTCATTTCATTTCAGGGGTTGTTGGAGCCCTAAATCAAAAATCCAACCGGTCTAACTACAGAACTTCGATATCGCCCATGGGTTGTGGAGGTCAGATGGCAGTCGCTTCACGGAAAATATCGAAGTTCAGCCGAATCGCAGTTAGACTGGAAAGCCGACCCCAATTGAGTTGGGAAAAGGTTCGGTGAATGATGATGAATGCGTCGGTCGGGCTGCTATCACTAATCTATTACAGTATAATCCCCACCTAACGTCAGGTGTCCACTTGCTCACAACTAATGATCGATCGCGCAATAACTTTTATATTATGCTCATAATCATTATCAATTTGTTATATTAATATTCGTACGTCATTATCAATAAATGATCCTCATTATTTCTTTAGTCAAAACTAGCGGTCGTTTGCGACTTTGTACGCTTGGTAACGTGCTTTTTGCAACATTTTTTAGGGATCGGTAGTAGAAGTCTCGGAACTCGGAAGATTATTAATTTGTTATGTCCGGCTGTCCGTCATCGGGTTTCCTCCAAAACGGTTAGTGTTAGAAATATGAAACTTTGCCTGAATACGTATATTTACCACGACGACAAAATGCTAAAATTACATTTTGAATATTTTTTTTTGGTACCTACCTCCTATCACTAATTTCTCGACTCTACTCGCCACTACTACCTCCTCAGTCTGTAACGACAGTATATCCGTCACCTGTTCCTTTAAACACTCAAACAGCGTATAGGTCATTGCACAGCCGAGCCACTGGTCAGCTTCTGCGTCCTCTATAGACGCTACTTTATCCCTTACTGCCGGTACTATGTGTTGGTTATAAAAGATATCCATATTAACAACCTCCTATCTGATATCTGGGAATGATATTTTTTTCTCGCGTCTACCCCATCGTGTGGGGTATAATTAGATAGGTCTTTGAAAAACATTGTGGGACTAAAAACACTGGCAAATTGTGGGTGTGTAATGCACCTCTGCCTACGATTTAGATGATACATGGGGCACACTAAAAGTTTTGCACTTCTAGGACTATTTGAACTATTTGTAGCTAGAACTATTTGAATTTCGAATGTTATATTTTTTTAAACGTTGCAACCTTCTTAGTAATAAAAAAAACAATTGGCGGGAAATCATTTGTCAATTGTTTTTATCACACATCAAAGTTCTACGTATGCAACGAAAATGGAATTAAGTCGAAAAGATTTTAGAGCGATGATTTTTTATGTTTTTATAAGTTCTCACTCTCCGCAACCCTGTGCCGCTCGTCTTCAAAATGCTTTTGAGAGAGAAGCACCTTGTTTGAGCACCGTGAGGCGATGGGTTGCTGAATTTGTGAGAGGTCCAGTTTCTTTACATGACGAATTTCGTGAAGGGCGGCCTTCAACTGCCGTCAACGAAAATAATTTGGCTACTGTTAAGCGGTTAATTGAAGAAAACCCGCGGATTATCTATTAGACAACTCGAGGACTATTGGCCATTGGTATGAGTCAAGTCCAGAAAATTTTACACGAAGAATTGAAAGTTCGGAAACTTTTTGTCGTTGGATGCCTCATGAACTGACAGCGGAGCAGAAGCGGGCTCGCGTGGAATGGTGCTCACAGATGCTACTGAAGTACTACCACGGACATTCTAATGCTGTTTATGACATTGTCACAGGAGACAAAACGTGGATTTATTGTTTTGAACCCGAAAATAAACAGCAATCTTGTGAATGGGTGTTTGAAAATGAGAACAATCCAACAAAAGTGAGGCAGGCGAGAAACGTTGGTAAAAAAATGATCGCGTTTTTTTCTCAGCTACGGATCCCATCTGTACAATTTCACTTGAAGATCAAAAGAGTGTTAATGCCGCGTGGTATTCTACCAGTTTTTTACCCAGGGTGTTAGAAAAAGTTCGCGAAAGACGACCCAAAAGTCGCGTTCTCCTACATCATGACAACGCTTCTTCACACACGGCCAACAAAACAAAGTCATTTTTAGCTTCTGAAAAAGTACAACTCGTCACCCATCCTGCGCATAGCCCCGACCTAGCACCCTGAGATTTCTGTATTTTCCCCAAAATCAAAGATTTGATGAGAGGTTTCACTTTTACCAACTCCGAAGAGGCAGTGATAGCGTTCAATCAGCACGTAGAAAACATGCCTTCAGATCTGTAGTCCTCCGGTTTAAAAAAATGGTTCGATCGCATGAAAAAATGTTTAAAATGTAAAGGAGAGTATTTTGAAAAGCAATAAACATAATATTTTGGTTTTAACATGTTGTTTTTTTTGAGTTACGCATAACTTATAGTGTGACCTACGTATAGGCGTGATATGGGTGTGTGTGTATGGAGTTGATAGGTATATCGAAATTCAGCTGAATCGCAGTTAGATTGGAAAGCCGACCCCAACTCGGTGAATGATGATAGAGGATAGATACACAGAAATCCTTATATAAAATCACAACTTTTTCCCTGTCAGTAACTTTGTGGACTCCACGTAATAGCCTGTCGAAATGATTGAAAATAGTGGCCTGGAGCTTTTATTGCCAGGTGCTCAGGTTCGAATCTGTTATCGAATAATATGTAATAATAGTATGTAATACATAAATATGCAAAATTGTTATCTGCTGACGTTAATACGTGTTCTTTTATAACCTATAATAATAAATATTTTTGAGTTTGAAAACCGGGTTCTTTAATGTTTGGTAGTTTTTATTTAATTATAATCAGAGCAAATTACAATAAAACAACAAAATAATTTGCACAAATTAAATTTATTTTGCAATCAAATTGATTTGAAAACGATTTAATTATTACCCGTTCCCACGCGTTTTGACAATAAACATGGGTAAATTTACACAAGGGTTGCCAGTGACCAAGAAATTCCCGACTTGTTACGAACAATGACAAACGGTGACATATTTGCACGCATTATTGACGAACCAATGAATATTAACTCGTGAGAAATAATATTAATTTAATTTTATGATTTCAAATAAATCGGTATATTTAGGGGAGTTTAATAAAATTAGCAAGTTCTTTATAAGGTTCCGTACCTAAAGGGTAAAACGGGAACCCTGTTATTGAGACTTCGCTGGCCGTCTGTCTTAGGTTGTATCTTATGAACCGTGATAGTTAGAAAGTTGAAATTTTCACAGATGATGTATTTCTGTTGCCGCTATAATAAAAAATACTAAAAAAAACAGAATATAATAAATATTTATTTAAGGAGGATCCCATACAACAAAAGGGATTTTTTTGCCGTTTTGGAATGGAACACTGTGCGCGAGTGCAACTCGCACTTGGCCGGTTTTTAACAATTTCTGGGTTTATTTTCAATGTTATCGTTGTATCTATGTAGTGAGTTAGTGTATGTAGAGAAAATATAAAACTCTTTCTAGAAATTTACACTAAATCAGTGTAATTTGTAAGCGTACTTACAATCGCGCTTGTGGGTTATAGCAAAGGTTAGATAGTACCTAGGTGGTAAATCTATTGCCGCTACTCGAGCACATTGATCGGCAGGTAAAGTTGATTTGGCCCTCTAAGGTGTGACCATTATAATATGAACTCTCTAAACCTAACGGTGTTCAGATTTTGAAAAGAAAACCCGTATAAAAATGTATTAAATTTAATACTGTTTTAATGAACATGAGGTGAGTGGAAGAAAGTTAGGAGGGAGGGTTAGATTGGTAGTCGATGAGTCTAAAGCCGACTGAACTAATATCGGCGCGGGGAGGGACAATTGACCCAATAATATCGTTCACCAACTGACTCTTAAGGACTAACGTACACTGAGGTGCATGATTTCAAAATTGTGCCCATACAGACTGCAAATTTCATGCATTATTCTACGTTCGTAGTCAACAGAGTTAATTAAATATTATGATACTTTTAAATTATATGCGTGAAAGAGGATATGACAAAGAAAAGAGTGACGAGGAAATGACGTCTATAAAAGATATGTGGAGGAGAAAGACATTATTGTGCCGGCCGACTCCAAATAATTGGGATAAGTGCAGGTAACTGTTGAGTGGAGTTTTTTTGCAAGGTACTTACATAATCAAAAACATACCAGAAAATAAATTTTTCAAAATTTTTGTCTGTGGCGTTGTTGGTATGTGTGTCAGTTCCGGTCTACAGGCCGCATTTTTCAGCCGATTTTCATGAAATTTGGCACAAATGTTCTTTGTTGCAAGGCGCAACTTTTGTCGAAGGAATTTTTAGATTGGTGGGAATATGGGGGAGAAATGGGGGGAAAATGCATTTTTCAGCCGATTTTCATGAAATTTGGCACTAGTGTTCTTTGTTGCAAGGTGCAACTTTTGTCGAAGGGATTTTTCGATTGGGGGGAAAATGCGAAAATAACGCAGGTCTACTATTCACAGAACCACTGGGTTTTATAAGGATTATTTTTTGCCCAGAATGCTTTCAACAAAAGTTCGTAAGTGTCATTCGTTTTTAAAGTAGGATAAAACCACCAGCAGTGTGTACGCTGCCCCTTTAACTAGGCCGGTGTAAAGAAGGGTACAAATCGCTGTATAAACTTAATATCGTCTAAATTGCCGGGCGCCGCGGGGCGGGGCGGTCGTCGAGGTACGGGGGAGGGGGTGTACAAACATCTAGCTTATATTGCGATGATCGCATATTGATTCCGGTCATAAGCCGATGTTACAAGGATAATTTCATCCGATGTGGTTATTCATTCATTTGGCCTTATTGGTTCCGTATTTGTCACTTTGTCAGCTATATTATTGATGATATTACAAAATTTTCTGATGTTGTTGTGAATGTCTAGCCAATTAATCTGTTGATCGGTACCTAAATACTATCTACATAAATACTATCTTTATAGGTTAATGTTAGAGGAGGAAAAATTCAGCCCACATAATATGTGCTGAATTATATTACTACTTGTCAAAATGGGCTGAGATTATGATGATAGGTAAATGTTATTTACTTCTAAAGTCGATTACAAAGAGTTATTTATTTATATCTTCGTATTATTGCATATAATTAAAATCAAAGACAATGTAAACTTCATCGTCAGACTTAACGTTAACAAGGAGCATTGTTAACACAGAATGGTACGCTGTCATCTGACAGGAGAGAAGCAGAAGTCAAACTCAAACTCAAACTCAAAAATATTTATTAATATAGGTTATAAAACTAGGTCACCACCCTGCTTCGCGGCAGCATATTAGAGCGCAGCAACCATCACATATCTTTGTGTAATTTTATTTTTTTGTAAAAAAATTTTGAGGGCCAAAATTGAAAATTCGGGCACCGTTAGAATGATGTCTGTTAAATCTAGTTTAATTTGATATATAAATTGTTGAAATCGGTAAAGTATTGACAGAGATCTCGCATAAGAAAGGATTGAACTTTCTTGCACCATGAGAGCTTCGCTCGCTACGCTCGCTACGCTCTAATAACACTTATTAACGTCAGCACATAAGAATTTACATTCAAAGCCAGATTCGCAAAGCAACGGGTAGAGCCAAAAAGAAAAGAACCTCAACTGATTTCCGCTTCCTTTGTCGATGTAGAATTAGGAGTAACGTAGAGTCTTACTTGTTCGCAGACAGTCAACCTGTAACGACGGCGATGGTTGGTTCAATCCAAACAAATCATCAGGAAATAATAAAATATCGTACCTTTAACATTATGACGTTTATGTCCCATTTACATATGAAATATAAGTACTTCACTCAAGTATCAAAATACCCTTACATTCTTGGAGCCACTGGCAGCATTGCTATTTCTATCTGCCAAATAAGAGCCAGCTATGTGCGTTACATAATTTAAACAATTTTATAATAATTTCATCGTACCCTATCGCTATTACATAAAAAGTCTGAAAGTTACTTAATAATGCTAAAGGAGACCAAAGGGCTGGATTTATCTCACAATAATTGATAATTGTTTTTGTGTCATTTTCAAACATACTTCAAAATTAAACTTCTGATTATTTGCTGTAGTGTGTCGCCGCCCGACTCTCGAGCCCCGATGTCTTGCAGCGCATTGTGCGTTACTTGTTGAGATCAATTACAACAGCTGTTCATGAAATGGTTAGGAAATGAGATGTGCTCATAATGAACTTTTTTAATTATAGCCCGAGTTTTTATTGGAAACTGGTTGCTGGTTCCAGGTGGAAATGTTTTACTTTTTTAATCTTGTTTCTTAACAATTGAATCTACCTAATTTTTGATAATATGCAATTTTCGAATCCAATGATGTATCGCGCATATTTTTAGGGACTTTATCCTTATAGCTGATGCTCACAATCGTTTCGTATCGTATCGTAAGATGAAATATTTTGAAAAAAGCCGAGCTGAGTTTCTTGAGGGCTCTTCTCAGTCTCGTTGCATTTTGGAACCCTCGGTAGAGTCACACCAACTTCTGACGAATCTAAATAATTTTCTGAAAATTTCAAAGATAATAAACGTTATTTTATTTTATTATATTTTATATTTTATTTTAGTTTTCTAGTACCCAATTCCACGGGGATAAAATAAGTCACTCCTTATAACATCAGCTATCTGCCAGTGGAAATCGCGTTGAAACCATTTCTATTTACGAGTATAAAGTAATGGTAAGTATGATGTTCAAACTTTTTAAAATAATTGCATTACTTTCACAAAAATAGAAGACATTAAAACGTCGACAAATGTTTCACCTCTAAACGAGGCATTCTCAAGACTGTCTCAGAGAGAACAGCCAGTCTGTAGACTGTAGGCTGTAAGTGGATTTTCGCCAGGTAACGCCTGATTCTATCCAATATTTGATTTCTATTTATATAAGTCAAAAATCATTTTATTTATATTAGTCAAAAGTTTTTTATTTGGAAGTACATACATGCACTTCATCATCCACCGAGCCTTTTTCCAACTCATTTGGGGTCGGCTTTCCAGTCTAACTGCGATTCGGCTGAACTTCGATATTTTCCGTGAAGCAACTGCCTTCACAACCCATGGGAGATATCGAAGTTTTATAGTTAAACCGGGCGGATTTTTGATTTAGGGCTGCAACTACATACATGCACTTCAATTTTATTTATTTGTATGTATCTATAATATAAAGGTAGATTTTAAGTACAGGAAAGTTTGTTAAAATTTGATAAGTACAACGAAAGCCCTGACTTCAGTTACCTAATGCAAAAGAAGCTATAAGCTTTTTACCCGGGGATCAGCGTTTATGAGATCCCTTGTACACACAAGCATTTACCAACTTCATAATAAAGTTAACAAACTAAGGATATAATAAACTTTGTAAGGGATTAAAGCTCACTTTGTCTGTGTTAGATGGGTTACTTTATACCAAGCGCCCACAATCACCAGACTTTCGGAGTTTGGGTGTTTTTTTATGTATAAAATGTTTGTAGTAAGAAATATATAAGTATGTTTATCAGTCGTCTAGATCCCATAGCTCCAGCTTAATAGTACTTAGTGCTTACGGCTTTTTATCAATGCCCTCGTGCCTGTCATAAAATGTTCTCAAATTTCACACAATATTTGTACTTACTGTTTTATTATACCTAGTAAACATAAATCTTGTATATAAAATGCTCGTGTCACAGTATTGGTTACCATACTCCTCTGAAACAGCTCGACCGATTTTTAAGAAATTTTATATGCATATTCAGTAGGTCTGAGAATAGACCTAAGTGATAAGGGTGGTCCCCAATCCCAAATATTTCATACAAATACAGACCTAGAATCACTAAATATATTGGGCTGTTCAAATTGTTACCTAGTAACGCAATTAATTGTCTCATCTGGTTACCAGATGAGATACGGTTGACGTTCTGTCTCCCCTACTATGAAAGAATTCGAAACTTTATAGCTCATTTTTTTTTGATAAAACAGAGCATCCCCCCTCCCCCTCTAAAATCTAAACGGCTGGCTCGAAAAATATGAAAATATTTATGATGGTAGTCCATGTTATAAACTTTCAACAAAAACTAAGTATACAGATTAGACAATTTTTTTTTTTTAGAGATTTTTTTTTTTTAATAATGTGGCATTAAAAAATACATACAACCCTAAATTTTCACCCTTAAATCACCAACCCCTATTTTTTAAATTCACCTGGTCGCGATAGTTCTAATGAAAAAAAATGCGTTACGAAGTTCTCCGTGATAGCTAGTAAGTCTATAAAATCCGCCATTTTTTCAAACAATCCCAATGAACAAAAGTGTGATATTGACGCCTTACATTTTCACCAATTACAAGCTTGTCGATCTCGTAGGCGTGAACTCCCCCTTCCAATCCTACCTCCCTACCTCTCGCGGGAACAATAAGTAACAGTTTAAGGAGATTACGAGCAATTCAGCGGCGATAAGTAGGCCCGTGCGAAGAAGAAAAGGTATTACATAAGGTATTGTACACGGCTGGCTGTTAATCAGCTCCGGTACAAAGCCATCTTCTTTTTTTTAAGACGTGGCTCCATCGATGTTCATCGATACTTTCGCCAATGTCAAGGTAATGCATGATTAGTTGATAGTCCCGCACAGAAGAACTAGTTATTCCTAACTAGCTCCAGGTGCAGGAAACGTTGTTCGGCATTTGAGTGTATGGGAACCCTTTTCATTATTGCAGAGTGCCAGAGGTAACCTAACAAGCCACCAGCCACGAGCTCAGCAAAAATCGAACCTGTGAAAGCGGTCAGTTATGCAGATTTAGTTATATTTCAGGAGACGTATTTGAAAATTCGACGTCTAATGGCGGCACTTCACTTGGCTTAGTGTATTTTGTGTTTGTGTTTTCCCAAATACCAAACATAAAGCCATCAAACAAGCCATCCACACATGGGCTGTACAGACAAACAACTCAAGTATGTAACTATACTAAATATCGAAATATTTGCTTGATCACAAACAAATTGAACGCATCAGTGATACAAAGTAAAAATCGGAGTACTTTTTCATTGATTCCATTTTAATTTTGGAAGAGCCGTCATAAATGTTTAATACACGTCTGAACATAGCGCGCTACTGAACATACCAAGTGTGGACGGTCGACGCAAATATTTGATTTATTTGATCCCTATGATGTGTGCTCAAAAACCGACACGTGGACGGAAACGCATATTTGATATTTGCGTTATGTGCAATTAAAACAAATATATTCAATTATGCCGTCCACACATGGACGTATACACATACAAATAAAGCAAATAGGCGAACACGATACATGAAGTGAGATACTACTATAAAATGACTAAAGAAATGAACAAACAATACTTATTTAAACTACAACTTTATCTCTAATATCAAAACAAAAGAAAACATTATAACAATATTGTGTGTTAAAAAAATAGAAACGTTTATTATAAAATCCCCTCTAGAAAATACCTATAAATAGTGACCAAAAAAAGGTCATGTTGTGAATTTTATTATATCCAGTTGATAATATTATATTTAGAAGGCAGTGGAAAGGACTGGGTCTATTAAAAAGGTTGAAAAGCAGGAGGACATTGAAAAGAAAGAAGAGAAAGAGAGGAAGCAAAAAAGGTGGAAGCTAAGAGGAGTGAGTCTATGAAGAAGACTGAAGGTTTGAAGAAACTAGAAGCAGTAGACAATAACTACAAATACGAAGTAAAAATTGTTGACGAACAGAATACATAGTTTTTCATTCACATCTGTATCAACACGATAACCTCCGAAGTAACATGTTTGTGCTATTTTCACAGATAAACTCAGGGTAACATATCTACATACAAAGCGGATAGCAGGAACAAGTAATCGTGCTTTTATACATAAAAAGCGAACTATTCCACTCGAGCCACAGCTCTTATGAATAAAATAAAATACGCCTAGTCTGACATATTCTGGATGGGACTGAAACTTAAAAGAATATCGTCAACGCAAGTACATTTGAGCACACACATGTACAAAAGGCTTAATACACACAGCCAGACGTCGAGAATTTTTGCCAAATTAATCTGTGTTCAAACACTCAAAAGTTCTTTGTACAATCGAGCAGAAAATTTAATCTTGCGCCGTGATCTATATTGTACTTATAGCATTTTATAAAGTGTGGAGTGGAGGGGTAAATCATAATTAATACATCCATTTCTTAATATAGTCACGCTTATATCTCTGAGAGTTAGACAGATGTGCATTTCACAGTCTCATTTTGACAGTGGTGCTAAGGGGCTCTATCAAAATTTTCATGGCCCAAGTCATCCTGCACGCGGTGCATCTGCTGACAGACAGAATAGAATCTTGCAAGAATACTCGAACTGCTTGAAAACGGCAATTAGCTGATATGACCTTTTAAGATTAAATACGAGTACATGATTTTGTGTTGTGTGTTTTGTATTTTGCTATTAGTTTTCTTAGTCTCACGTTATAAGAGAGAGCCTATTGCCATTACCGGACACTGTATTTAATAGAAAACCAGGAACCATTCTGTTATCCGAACGTAAGTTCCAACAGCAAAGACCGACGTATTTGAAGGAGTCCGGGCTCTATTTTTTTTGCCTTCTAATTCCTTCAGACACGTTTGACTGCTTGTCCAAGGAGTTCATACACTACGGGTAGTTGAAGCCCTACAAAATCTGACTTAATTGTGACCTCAGAACTTTGTTATCGTTATATGGGTCGCCTTTTTCTTTCACGGATAATATATTATCAGTTTTCAGTCTTTTGGGGGTCGCCCAACTCGGTTGGGAAAAGGCGCAGTGGATAATTATGAGCTTAGGTGTAGGAAAGTGGGTGTTATAAGCATGCTCATTACTCCTTCCTTCATTATGGAAAGAGAAGGGGAAATAAAAATGCAAATAAAGTTGTGACATATTTTAATGAACACGACTACAGGATTACATTATTGCAAATTCTCTACATACTAATCGATCCAATAAATATTAGTTTAGCTGCATGAATATTTAGTATTCATTCTTAAAAACGTGCTTCATTATTATATACTATGTGTACTTAATAATCTTATTAAGTTCTACATTATATTATTATAATTTACATTATATACAGTTCCAAAAAGTATATAATAATATTTACAATTCCTTTAAAATAAGTAAGTATTACATTATAATTATGTATGTTATTCTGAGTTAGAATTACGAGACGGCTCTATCATGTTCTACGCGGCCTAAATCACCCTAACAACGTACATCTGCCGGCAGAAGTACTAACAATGTGTAGTTAGATAGACCTCTATCTAAATCTTCGAGAATACGTTAACGTGGTATTATGTGAAAATACTTAAATAATACTAAAACTTTCAAGGTTCATAATGGATTTTATCTTAAGTGCCCAAGTCAAACTGGTGAGGTTAACTCATATGAGCCCATTAAAGTAACTCGTGTACCTATTTGTCTGAACCTGGTGAGCTTTTACTTAAAGTTACCTACGACAATTGGGCGTATAACATATATTTTTTTAAGAAAAAGGCGTTATTAATGTTGAATTCAGAATATTGTGCATAATATTAGGGTATGTACTAAGACAATGACTAGGGGTTTATACAATCTAAATCTAATATTTAGTAGAGACACTAAATATCCCTATGCACATCACAGGTGAAAAAATGTGCAATATACTGGAATGAAGGAACTGCAGAGCAGATTGCAAAATGCACCGCATAGGTTCGAACACAATCCGGTCATAGCAATGGCCGAGCGTAGCTGCAATGCATGAATTGCGCTTTTGTGAATCTATGCTGTACCAAGACTGACATTCTGTGTCAGCCTTTTTGCGGCCGCAACCATACAGTGAATCCCTGTGATATGTTAAGTACAGTACAATACTTGGGATAGGTTAAGTACAGAGTTAAAATGTTTATTTGTGCAAACCAATACAATTATATACGTCTTCATACATAAACATATTATTATATTTCCTAATTTTACATTGAAAAGAAGTCTTGTAATATAACAGCGTTACAGCTTTACAATTTTGACAGAACCAGCACATAGTATGTTACTATAATGAATTTTAAGGCACACGTCTTCATCCAAATTGGTATCGATATTAGACTCGATTATGTAAATAAAAACAAATTTACCAAAATAGTAATAGAAATGATATTTTCATGAAAAATTAATTGCTACAGTCAAAACTACAAGTACCTATTATAATTAAAAATATTTGTTAGATATTGCGTTGGAAAAATACATTATTGTATCAATTATTTTAGATGAATACTACAATTTGTTGCCCTTCTCTTATTGGTAAGTGGGTTTTTTATTCGTTAACTTAAATAATATATATTTGAAGCAATAAAGTAATAATTCGAAAATAATTTCGATAATATTTTATTATAAACATTGTTGTATGTCACATATAATATTTTTTAATTTGTTGCAAATAAATTATATAATAAAGTTCAAAATAAAAAAAAAACAACATAAATTCACTAATGTCAAAAGAGGACTTAACTCAAAAGTTGAATAAAAGAATGTACAATACAAAATATATAGAAACACTTTTGTTTACGATTGTCCAGTGTGATTTCTACATGACCACACAGAATTTGCAGTAGTCTCTTCCACTTCAGGTTACGTATGTACTTTGTTGTTATGTTGTAGAAGAGCATCATGAGCTCGGATACGAAGTGCTTCGGCACTGGCGAGACGTGCTAGTGATGTGTTAGGGGATAAAGGGGAGGGTGGCGTTGTTGGTGATGGTTCCGGTTCCGGAGGTCGCATTGCTGGTGGTGGCAGCGCCAATACATATCTGTAAACAAACGTCTATCTCAATATTCTAATTTCAAAATAGTTTTTTTCTTTTTTATAATTTTAAATTGGAATAAATCTCAGATAGCAAAGCAACCAAGTGGGAGTCGGACTCGCACACAAAGGGTTCCATAACAAATCGGCAAAATGATCACGGTTGTTGTAAGTGAGCCCCCTTAAACATATATTATATTCAGTTTTTTAGTATTTCTCATACAATGCAAAGGTTAAGCAACATCTAGTCAAACCGGTCTTAGGATGGGTGACCATTTCTTAAGACACTGAGACCCCTCCGCGCTTCGGTGAGCACGTTAAGCCGTCGGTCCCGGTTTTCATACGAACATCTATGGCAGTCGTCAGGGGTAGTTGTAGCCCTAAATCAAAAATATCCCCGGGTTGTGGAGGTCAGATGGCAGTCGCTTCACGGAAAATATCGAAGTTCAGCCGAATCACAATTAGACTGAAAAGCCGACCCCTACTAAGTTGGGAAAACGCTCGGTGAATGATGAGTATTTGTTGTTATAAACGCAACAGAAGTACATCATCTGTGATAATTTCAACTTTCTAACTATCACGGCTCATGAGATACATCCTACAGACTGACGGATGGACAGTGAAGTCTCCGTAATAGGTTTCTCGTTATACCTTTTGTATAACCTAAAAACTACGATATGTTACTTTTCGTCAATACTCTATTAATAACAAAGAAATAATTCAAAGCATACCGGTGCAGTAACGCCCTGAAGGCAGCAGCAGGTTCCGCATCATGCCACAACGGGGTAGGGACTCCAAGAGCTCCAAGGCCAGCTCCGAGCCCAAGAGCCCACCATTCTCCTCCAGGAGGGCCACTACCAGGCCATTCGTTCACGACTGCAACAATTACAAACTTTTTAAATCTTGGATACATAGACTTAGATACATAGAATTAGATAACTAGATCTTTTGGGAATTTTACGTAACAGTCACTAGAGAAGTACCCGTAACAGACAACGGCATCTGTAGTATAGTATCGTTTTATCTGCGATCTTGAGTTCAACTTTTTTTTGCCATCTAGTCTCAAAGTAAGCAGAGCCTCTTATACTTAAATACATTTTATTTTGTAAATACATACATAATTATTATACAAAGGAAACACCCAGACTTCGGTACAAACATATGTGTCATCACACAAAGTTTGTTCCGACCGGGAATCGAACCCGAGACTCCGGCGTCGAAAGCGGATGCCGTAACAACCACGCCACCGAGTCAGTCAAAGTGTGACAATGAGTGACAAAGTGAGTTCAAACCCTAGCTAAAAACATTATAATATAACCTATGTTCATGGCACTTAGCACAAGAACTTTAACTTAGGAGAGGTTAACAGTAATTTTGTAAATTCTTATCTTAAATATAATAATACAACCGTTTAGTATTAAAAACTTTCTCCATCTTGATATCGATTAAAATACAATCAATTTTATTCATAACTCATATTAGTCGTTGGAATCACAACGTTATTATAATTAATATCGAATGCAGGTGATAACAGTAATAGATAATGGTGACAATGCACCCTTGTATACCAACACCTGCGGTATATTATGCTCACACCTTTATCCACAGTTAAATAAACGGTGGAAACATTCAAATATCGAATGTGAGTTCGATATTTAAATACAATAAAGAGACGGTCAAACTCATCCTTCACATGCGACGTACACCACGCATTATGACATCTGAACAGGATCTGGCCTATATATTTGTATGGTAACGAACACTCTGGTCATTCACCACACTGTCTTACACATCACCGCGCCAGATTCGCGTGTTCCCATGCTATCCCATGCGAACGACGCTGTCACAGACGTTAAGGGACTACGCACACTTATTCAGCTCCATTCGCGTTTCGCTGAACGATTTTGGTCACACTTATACAGCTCTGCTTTTATCAGCCGCGTACGGCGTCGTAAGAATGAGAAAAACCGTCATAGCGTGCTATCTCCGCTGAAACGCTTCTGTCTACTGCGTACGGCGCTGAATCGACGGTGAATGCGGCGGAACAGCGCTGAACGCGGCGGAATTAGTATTGTGACGTCAACATCATCCCTAAGCTGTTCCGCCGCGTTCGACGGTGAATGCGGCGGAACAGCGCTGAACGCGGCGGAACAGCGCTGAACGCGGCAAAACAGCGCTGAACGCTCCCTATAGCATTCGCATGATAAAAACACATTTATCCTCATTTTATACTGGTTTGCCGGGAAAGGAGAATAGACACGGAAAGCTGAATGGATGCGTACACGTCTCCATACAAAATCGTTGTTTTCTATGGACAAAGGCTGAATAGAGCTGAATAAGTGTGCGTAGTCCCTAAAGTGTCATAGCGCGTAGAAAATGTAAATGTCAGACGTCGTAAGACGTAGGAGCAGTGTGTCGCTGTTTCCCACGTCGCGTGGCATACGTCGTATGTAAAGACCAGTGTGTTTTAAGCTGAATTCGAATATATTATAAGGGCAGTTTTCCAGTTCGCATGCCTGCTGCCCAGTTTCTATTATTTTATAAGATTTCATGTTATAATACCTAAATAAGCTAAGGTCTCGAAACGGCTTTCTGCCGTTCAGACTTCTGTCTCCGAAGAGTAGTCTCGGTACACTTCAGGTCACAAAAAGTTGCCTATGGACCTATTCCTATATGCAAAAACTTTTCGAGATTATAGGTATGCGTACGGACGGAACGCGAATGATTTGACAATTCATTGACACTGACACTGACGTGACATTAAAAACTAATTTAACTCAAAATATACTGAACATATTCTGATATCGAATGATGTTGATTTAATATTTTTTTAAACACTAGTAATACCTAATTGGTACAGTAAACGAGGTAATCGTCGCCATAAATATTTTAAAAAGCTCCCAAATTACCAAGAGGTGGGCAGGTATTAAAGTAACCGTATCAGACGCAATTATCACTTTTGTTGCGTGTCGTATTCATAACGACCTTCACACACACAAATACACACTTAATACACTTAAAACACACCCACTTGCGGGTAGGTACCGTCTCTATTTTTTATAACACCTTTAAACGAAAATTGTCGATTCATTAAAAATAAATAAATAGAACTAAATAAATAAACAGAAAAATAATAGACTTATTTTAAATTAGGTCTACAGACAGATTGTCATACATCCCAACTATATCCCTAAAGAGGTAGGCAGAGGTGCATTACATACTAACACTTTGCCAGTAGTATTGTTGGTTCCACGCACAGAATAAGAAGAACGAAACAATCGAATCTCCACTCAGTAATTAAAACCAAAACACACTTCCAACAGCAAGGACAGATGTTACATAACACTAAATAGAATATCTACAGTCCTAGCGATAAACATAATTAATATTATTTATGTATTTTAAAAAAGAATTTATGTCACACACATGTATGAAAATGACAGCAAGTACAATCACGCACACAAGTGCTCACCCTTAAATATCCAATATATCATTCGGTAAACAAATTCTCAATAATAATCGTTATCAAAAGGGATCTCACTCCTATCATTATTAGGGCATTAGTAGCAATAGAAAAACGATACTTGCCACACGCAAACGAATAACCGAATATTTCCGAAACAATTAAAATTAAAGGTGTTGATTTGATGGTTTATTGATGTGGTGTAATTTGTTTTTTTCTGATTACTGAACCCATTTTTAGCTAGATTATTCCTGGGTCCTGTTGGTTATTTTTTATCGCGGTGATGTGTTAACGTGGAAATTAGGAATGAAAAAACTATAGATATCGGGCGGGAGCCACAATAATCAGCTAGTTACTAGTACAATCCACAAATTCGTGCTTGAGTCAATATTAAGAATTCCAGTCATGGAGTCATCCAGTCATGGATATACAACTACATGATTCCAGCAGATCTTAAAAATATCTCCATGATTCCGGCAGAACGTCCTCGAAATTCAGTCAACTAAGGTATTAAATGAGTACAATTTATTGGCTATTATTTACTGTAAGAACCCTACTAATTATGGCAGGCCCGGGGTGTCACTCGCGCTGGAATCGTCGACAATTAGCTGTGATTTCGATGTAATCACTTGTCACCCTTTCCGCAGCCCTATGATTTAAAATACTTTGGACTGCACGCACCCTCGCTTATTATACGTCATTACCAAATACTATATGTTTTAAAGAATAGGGTTCTACAAAATATTCTGTGTTCGACATAGGTTTGATGATGATGTGATTTCTATGCCCAAACTACAACCATGAATGAACTAAATAAACTAGTCGTCACCTATATCGAACAGTACACCTCGCAAACATTAAATAGGTAATTTTTTTTGTGTTTTGGCTAGCATAACCTACCCAATCAAAAAAAGTTTACGCAGAAAAAATTGTTTTAAATTACGGATTACTTGTGTCTAATTTCGTGGAGCTCCGATAAAAAATGTGGTTACTGCCAGACAAACAGACGAACGCAAAATTAATGGAGAGGTGCAGTATGATCTCGGAATGGAGATGCTTCACTCGCTCTGTCAATAACTCCTGTCATTATTAGGGTCGCTTCACGAAAAATATCGAATTTCAGTGCAGCAGTCCAGGTCGGCGTCGTATGACTTCGTCCTTCGAACGAGTAGACTCATTGTACAACGAGTAGACTGGCGATGTCACTGTCGCCTTATCGTAGCTGTCGCGTGCCGCATGCTGCAAACATCCGACGCCCACCTTTAAACTGGAAAGCTGACCCCAACAAGATTGGAAAAAGGCTCATGCAAAGGAGGATGTTTCCGCTAGTATTGTTAGATTACTCACCATGATCATGATGCATAAAAGGGGCGTGATCTCTGCCGAGCGCCTTTTCTCGTTTACGCCATTTTGCACGACGGTTTTGGAACCAAACCTGTTAACAATAGTCTTTTGTTAGCTTCCACAGAATACTGAAGACAAATATGGGGTGGGGCTTCTGTAGTATTATTTTTATCGGTGAGTAAAGGTAAGGTTGTACGTGAGGTTGGTAGGGACTGCTCCGAGTGCGTGGTCGGTAGTGAAGACTCGGGTTCGATCCCTGGGTCGAATCAAATATTTGTGTGAATCACAGATGTTTGTTTCGGAGTTAGAGTGTTTGTGTAGGTATGTATTTAGAAATAAATATAATAATGTACGAGTAGTATATCAAATTATATTATAATATGAATCCCAAAACAATAGTCCTTGAGGTGATTGGACCACCGGCTGTTCCATGGGAACCCTCAAACGACAGAGTAAGACATCATTCAAATTATAAGTAGTTTTTCGGTTGTCTAGATCCCCACAAGCTTATAATTAGCTTAGTTTGGGCTAGATGACGTGTGAGAATGTCCAAAAGAAATAATGCAAAGAAAAAAATCATCAATATTTGTTCAAGATCACATCATCAGTTGAATAAAATTTCGACAAAAAATGACTGAAAATTTTCATTCCGACATCCATCGTCTGTCCATATTATAATTGGTCCAATCCAACCTGTGAGTTGCGGGCGACTTTAAATTTTTTTATTGTGTAATTGTTAGCAATTTGACGCTCTCCCTTCCCGGCCCTCACCCCCCACTTGTCCGCACCTCTCGACTACAATGGCACAGTAATGAAAAGCAATTACGCATACGTGGTCTCCATTCCTGCAAACAGGCTCACGAATTATAGCTCAATGCCTCTGTAACAGAGTTCACAATTGTGTTTCGTGTTCGGAAGAGAATAGAAGCAAATTGAGCTAGTCGAGCGGCATAGCGCTAATAAAAAGACATTGAAGGAGAAAGGAAAAAATTGGTGTAATTTCATAATTTTCTAATGAGACCGTTTCACTGATTCAGTGCATTCATATTTATAATGCCTTCGCTTAGTTCCAGTGGCGGCAAGTACGGTTGTTTAAATAGTAAAATATTTGTATAAAACGTATATACTATAGGGGCGCCTAGTAATTAGGACCTTCAGTGCAGCAGTTCAGAACGTGGTGCACCTCCAAACCAACGCACACGGCTTCAGCTCTTTAGATGATTGGTTATTCAGTTCATCTCGCAAGTCTAACGTTTTAATGATTTCAAAATTGTCAAGGTTATCAATTTGATCGAATCTTTTTCATGTTTGTTACCTCATACAATTAGACTGGATGAACCGAATTTGAAATTTCTTTTTGTAATTAAAAGCTGGTGCTTTCCGTTTAGCCTCATTTGATTTGGTCCCATCCCGACAATTGGAAACGGGTTCTGTTTACCTTACATTATCTAAATAAATAACACGTCTACTTAGAGCAATTCAGGCCCAACTTATTGCCGCAATCTGGTGAATTTTATGTGTAAGAGTCTTGTACTTTGATAGGTAACCTACTGCTAGGTGAGGATGGCTTAAGACCTCTTAGATCTTAGTGGAATCACCTACCACTTCGTTTTTTATTTCGTCGCCCAAAGCCGCGGCCGCACCTACTTATTTTTTATTTATTTTATTTTATTTGAGATAACAACAGCCATTTTACAATCGTGTATACGTAGGTCACACTATAAGTTTTGCGTAACTTAAAAAAACAGTATGTTAAAACCAAAATATTATGTTTATTGCTTTTCAAAATTCTCTCCTTTACATTTCAAACATTTTTTCATGCGATCGAACCATTTTTTAAAACACCACAGATCTGAAGGCATGTTATGCTAGGCTATGCGCAGGATGGGTGACGAGTTGTTCTTTTTCGGAAGGTAAAAATGACTTTGTTTTGTTGGCCGTGTGTAAAGAAGCGTTGTCATGATGTAGGAGAACGCGGCTTCGTATTTCGCGAACTTTTTCTAACACCCTGGGTAAACAAATTGTAGAATACCACTCGGTATTAACACTCTTTTTTTATCTTCAAGTGGAATTGTACAGATGGGACCCGTAGCTGAGAAAAAAAACGCGATAATTTTTATACCAACGTTTCTCGCCTGCCTCACTTTTGTTCTCATTTTCAAACACCCATTCACAACGTTGCTGTTTTTTTCGGGTTCAAAACAATAAATCCACCTTTCGTCTCCTGTGAGAATGTCATAAACAGCATTAGAATGTTCGTGGTCGTACTTCAGTAGCATCTGTGAGCACCATTCCACGCGAGCCCGCTTCTGCTCCGCTGTCAGTTTATGAGGGATCCAACGACAACAAAGTTTCCGAACTTTTAATTCTTCGTGTAAAATTTTCTGAATTTGACTCATACCAATCCCCAATAGTCCTCGAATTGTCTCATAGGTAATCCGCGGGTTTTCTTCAATTAACTGCTTAACAGTAGCCACATTATTTTCGTTGACGGGCCGCCCTTCACGAAATTCGTCATGTAAAGAAACTCGACCTCTCTCAAATTCAGTAAACCATCGCCTCACGGTGCTCAAACAAGGTGCTTCTCTCCCAAAAGCATTTTGAAGGCGAGCGGCACAGTCTTGCGGAGAGAGAAAACTTTTAAAATCATAAAAAATCATCGCTCTAACATCTTTTTGACTTCGCTATATTAAATAAAATTATAGGTTCCGTTGTAAATATTAGAGATTTTGTTGTTATATCATCTATTACTTACCCTATTATATAACCTCTGCCAACAGAACCATTAGTAGTTAATAATGACAACAACATGCCAGTGCATCGTGAACATACGAGACGCAAGAACAGGTTTTGACGGTGCAACGGTAAGTCACTGCCACTGCAGATACTCAGTTTTTATGAGTGTGAAAATACTAGGTATTTATTTGATACTTAGTATTTATTACTATGAAAATACTAGGTATTTATGTGTACAAAATGCGAATACGAACAACTTTTCCGACCACAGCATATACATATACATATATTAATAACCATGGTGACTATTCTTATTCATATCTACTTATTCTCTATTATCTATTATACATACTATACCTACATTTAAAATCAGATATTTGTAGATATTTAATACTTTAAATTTAAGTAAGTGCATATTAGTTATTGTTCAAAACGCAAACACGAAAGCAAAGCTCTTTGCTTATGTTATGTACGTAAATGCATATACTTACACAAACACACGGCAAGTATTTTTAAGATTATGATACATTCAACAATATAATAATACGTAATAGCACGGGGTGAAAAACGGCACGGATTGAGATAGTTATCATCTACCAGTTATGATATCCTTAACCTTGTGAAAAAAAATACTTTTATAAGTGATAAAGGGGTCAACGCTGCTAAATTTATCGTTGTATGTGTGCGCGATTCTTTCGGTCACGGCATTCTGTCCATGTGAGGTAGGATGAGTCGGAACGCTTAGCAGTTGAGTGTGACGAGTGCTATAGGTTGGGGTTCCAAAAGTTATTAGTGCCAGTAAATCAAGACAATTAATACGACTACGAAGTATACGTCCATTGCTAATCGTCTCTGGTTAGCACTAAAAGAATTTCCACTGGCGCCCGGCGGGGATCCCCTTCTCATGAAAGTAACGTAGGTAGTTAATAATTTTAAAGACTTTCATAAACTACTATTATGGTAGGTCTGTACCGTCACATTACCAATTATTTCACAATCTAACCCCGGGTTTCTAGTTCCAATGTCAATCCAAGGCACTTGTCATATAAAATACATCAATTAAACATAGATTTAATTCCACGACTGCATTTTGAGAGCACTTCTAATGAATAGAAGACCGCGTGTCGATTACAAAGAGCAATCACTCCACATTTTATTGAAACCGTCTGAATTGCATTCTAAAATTCGACATAGCCAATTGAAATTGAACCTTACGCCCAAAAGAAACTGAGTAAAATTTGTAGAATTCAAATTTGTGGTCGTTTGTCGGCGAACGCCATCTATGAAGTGGATTAAAAGCAATTTGCAGTTGTTGAGTGTGATTTAAGGAGCGTGGGTGGCGCCCCCTTCGTACTACTTTGGAAACCAATAACTCCACTTGAGAGATTTACAAGGAATGTTCATGTATTAAGAACAAGTGAATAATACGAAAAAGTTCAGCACTGAAACTAAATTTCTAAATAAATTTTTGGTTAGAAAGGTACAAAGTATGAATGTAGAGGGCTTCAGAAATAGAGGATTGACGAAGAACTTCAAGTGACAGAGGACGGCTGACAGAGTTGTATGGAGGTGAAAAACATGTTGCACCGAACTTAAATAATTAGGACATGGGCAGGAGATAATGAGACGACGAAGCTACCGCGTTTTGATATTAGATTCGTGATTGATAAGTGTTTGTTGCAGAAAGGACAATGGCTAATTTTGATATTTGAATATTTGTAATTGATATTTATAATGAATATGTTTATTCACAAATATTCAAAACAAGAGACTCCTGGGATAGATTTTTATATGCTCTGAATTACAGACTATATATGATCTGAACAAAATGCACTATGTGAGCATTCTATGCAGCACTTGTTCCTAATTTTGCTTTTATATGAAACACGCCTGTATCCCCGAAGGAGTGTGACTACTTTTCGCCAGTAAGTCGGTCCCAAGTAAAAGAGGGCAAGCCTTTTAATTGTCCGTTAATTAAAAGGACGTATACAATGTAAAAACAATAACTACTCTAAAATATGAACCTAAATGAAATGATAAATACAAGCAGTCTTCGTTTTTCTAAATTGGCTCAAAACCCCTTTTAAAGAAGAATACAAGAAGACAATACGTTAATGCGTCTGTATGGTACCAACTAAAGCCTAAAGAACATAGCTGATTCCTCAATGTATGGTATAGTGCCAGATATTACCCGTCCCTCTACAGTCCCCGTAAGCCTCCGGTAACCGCAACTTGAGTTGGTAATTACCAAATTGCACGGTGCTCGCTTTAACCGAAGCCCAAGACCACTTTATAAACCATAATTAATTAAAGGCTTTTGTGTTAGTGCTTCTCGTGTGTTATTCACAACAGGGTATTTTACAAAAAAATAGCAGTAACAGTAAAAACGGACAACTCTGTAAAAAGTTTTATGTATGATGAATGTCATGATACTGATGATTAATGTGATTATAAACAAAATATATTGGTTAAACATGTCGAATTGCCTCGGTTTTTCATCAGTCGAAAAATCTTTGTACTATCAACTTGTAATACGTACAGTTAAAAAATACTAGTCGTTCTTACATAGCTAATGTTACGGCTATTTTCCTATATTACGGCTATTATTTTAAAGCCATCCAAAAATCATAAAGATAGTCAAAAAATTGCATTTAGTTGACAACAAAGACACAAATAATCGCTCATCAGTTGCTCAGTGCGCTCGTAGCGGTAAGCTGCGCCTAGTACCTCGTTAGACCTATTCAGTCGGTGAGCAAGTTATTAAAATTACTACCTTTGTTGTAAAATCGTTTAGATTTTGACTGGTTTAATTTTAAATGTTCTTTGACATTATGTAACCGAGTAAAATATGAGCGAAGAACCTATAAATATGAATCTAGAGAATTGATACTAAATATAACCACTGAGGGGAAAACAAAGGTGTTTAATACGAAACTATAAAGCGAGGCCATCCATGGCTATTTAGTATTTTTGTTTTGTAACATTTAAGCTTCAAAATAATTCGTGGGATTCGTTATCCAATGTAAAAGTAGTATAAGTGATTAGGATACCCAGTTAGCTATCTATCTAGAATGGCTATCTATATATAATCAGATGGCTATCTATCTAGAACGACGTCTTCCTTCCTTTCTTCGGTTGATCCTTTGGTTTAAAATGCTTGGACTTTTCTCTTGTCAATGCATCATAGGTACTCATTTATGCGTAACCTCATTCTAGTCTATTTAAAGGTTACCTAAAAGTAAAATAGACCACTGAAGACGATAAGAACGCTAAATATAATACATGTGACTGTTGTTGTAGTTATTTGTTTGCTCAATCAGGTTGGTGTACAAAAAATAAGCTATTTTACATCTATATTTCTAAGATATTCCTTGGACTAGATTAAATTTCACGCTGTTTGACACAGTGAAGCTATTATAATGGAAAGTTTAATACAGTTAAATAATATAAGTGAAATAAACTCTTTTGAAATTAAAACGTGTCATTTCGCACTTGTGTAAAAAACAAGTCGCTTAAGAGCCCTGATTACAATATCTGCCACAATTAGTGGCTAGTCGGATGGTAATGCGCGCCGCGACGCTGCAAACATTAGCGCACTCGCCACGAGAACATAATGACTGTAAGAATTAGCGCGCATTGTGCAACTAAACGATGTGAACACAATAATGCGATTAACTGAGTTTCAGTTTCATACTTTAGTATTACTCGTTCATTTTGACTGCCTCGGTGGCGCAGTGGTGTGTGTATGCGACTGCCGCCCCTAAGGTCCCAGGTTCAATTCCCGGGTCGAATCAAATTATTTGTGTGATCCACAAATGTTTGTTTCGGAGTTTGGGTATTTTCTATGTATGTATTTAGAAATATATAAGTATGTTTATCAGTCGTCTAGATCCCATAGCACAAGCTTATATTAGCTTAATTCAGGCTAGATGACGTTGTGTGAGAATGTCCAAAATATTTATTTATTTATGTTATTACTACAGTATAAATGATTACTCGTCTATTTTTAAAGAGACCACTAGTGCTCTCTTAAAAACCTACAAGTTTTAACCAGCCGCGGTCACATCACTAGACCACATGTGCGAATTAAATGAAACCATCCTTTTTAGTGACAAACAGACGATGCGCTAGCAATTTTGTACGACGTACCCGAAAATGATAGCAAAGTAGGTAGCTAGTGCAATAAACAACTATGTCTGAACTCAGTAAGCGTCTGAGTGAGGAGACTGGTGATCCCCGTGCAGAAAGCATTCTTGCGCAAAGACTCTCATTGGCAATCCAGCGCGGGAATGCTGCCTGTTTTATGGGCACACTGCCTAGAACTCCCTGTTTTACATAGATATTTATTTTAGGTTTTTAGTGTTACTAAACCTATAACCAGCTAACAGGGAGCTTTAATTTTTGTGAAAGCCTCATCTGTTAACCGGCAGGAACAGACAGATTCTTGTAAAATGATAACATATCGATGGCTCCTATGTGTAAGAGCCAAAATGCACAAAAAAAGCTTTACACGAGAGCTTTCCAAAGTTTTAATTTGCTGTAATTTCTGATTGACAAAACCGAAGTTTACGAAACTTTGCTGGTATGTTAAGACAACAGACTATTCTCCATATTTATAATACAATATTTTATTTAGAAATTCATCTTTTTTAATACCTAAGGTGTGTTCGGCTAAGATCGGATCTGGTAGAAGATCGTATCTTGTAAAAATCCAGCGGATTAAGGGATATTTTTCGATGCTGGCAACATAGAATGCGACTCCATTTTATTGTGCCCCTCTCCTCAGACCGCGTTTATTGCTCCGAATGATAGGTTGTGTGTAGTGGCGAGTTTAACGAAAAGGACATTTTTCTCGTTTTGGACGGCGATCCGGACTTTTACCCACCGACTTTTTTTGATAGATTTAGGTACGTATTCACTTGTTTTCATTAATATTTAAATTGAATAATATAAATTATCAAATAACCTCTAGATTAAAGTAATTGAAATTGATCTAGGGCTCTTGTAAGCTGAGATCCGGTTTTTCCATTATTCGGAAAAGATCGGATTAAAACAGTCCGATCTTTTGTTATGTAAAATATGCCACTGGTTCTCAAACGGAGCGGCGTAACAGATGGTCGGACAGACGAGCGCTGCCATTGGAAAAAAATCATATTTTAATGTCAAGGGCCAAAATAAATAGTAACATCAAAACTGTAATAGGATATTTTCGAGGAACGAAACAGATTATTGCTGAAAGTAGCCACTTTTAACAATAATGAGTTTCGTTTCTCGATGTCACTATTAACCGTTTTGATGTTACGATTAAAAAATAATATACATGTAACTGGAGGTTGTGCTCATGACATACTATGTTCAATTTGGGCCCTTGATATTGAGACATGTTTTTTTCAAATGGCGGCATGTTAATGTGTGCCGCACCAGGAACAGGTCAAGACCTTCTCCATCATTATGCTGAGTCAAGACTCAGCATAATGGTGGAGATGGAACCCCTAGCGCTGTTAAGTATTATAACACAATTTAAGAATAGCCTTACTAAGAAATTGTGTTTTTGTCCATACTTACAGATTTACCAGAATACCAAAGAAAATCAGACAGACCCACAAATTACACGAAAGAAGATTTAAGGATTGTAGTAAAATTGTGATAAGTTTGCTAATAATAATGTTGATTGATATACTTTATGGTTTCATTACTTCCCAAACATAAGCAAGTAGGTACTTGCAATATTAAAAATATAATTTATGTATATTTAATATTATTCAATTATGATTTTGCTGCCCATGTTACTAATAGTTTCTTCAACAAATTTTAAGGCCCCATCAAATGATTTCTTATACTTACATAAGTTTGAGAAACATAATTTCCTTGAAATTAGACAAGCAGGAAAAGATCGGACATTTAAAACAATAAAAAAATAAATAAAACGCTCCCGCTACACATAAAAGGTATTTCTTTTTAAATACAATATCTCTGTAAACTACAAGAAACACCGGATATTTTGCTCATATGCATCATATCCTACTAGTAATAGAAGTGAAATTAGATAGTAGTCCGGTCTTACCACGCGAAGGTCCGATCTTTTTCTGCCTCTTTATAATTCTTACCTGAATTTTGAACAGTTGTTAAAACCAAACCATTGCGTATGAAGTCTATCAATCTCACGATAATAGCAAGGTTTCTTACGCTTAGTTTATTGTATATTTGGTTGAGCTAACTTACATATGACTAGGCAAAAACATAAAATTTAGAACATCCTCTTAACACAACAAAAATCCGTCCGGTCTTAGCCGAACACACCTTACATTATTTATATATTTTTTTTTTTGACATTACATTCAATTTAATTTAATTTTTTGACTATTATATCTTGTGTGTTATTATTTAATTTATTATTATTTGACATTGCCATTGACATTTATTTAGTTTACTGTTCCTAGGAATTTATTATTACTTATGTCACAAATTTTATGCATGCCTAAAAGGTAGATAAAAGAACTCGAAATTATTATTTTATAATACCCCATCACGTTTGATCAGCAAATAAATGAATTGATTTAATTTATTTTGATATACTGTACATTGGCTCTTTTACTTCAGTTTTGTTAAAATTGTTCAATAATTATTTAAATATCTAACTATCTCTTACTATAATTAATGAATTATCAACTATTTCAATTGTTAAATGAGCTGATGTTTTTTTTAATAGCTCACTGATAACATGCGTTTACCATAAAAAAGTCAAATAGGCAAAATTCTTGGTTTGGCCTTTATACATAAGAGCCAATCGAGGCTAAGTCGATTTTGTCGGCAAGTAAGGTGATGGCTTCAGTATTCTGGGACTCGAAGGGTGCGATTATGGTTGATTATCTTGAAAGGGGTCAGACTATAAACTCTGATTATTACTGCACCTTACTACGTTTATTAATAATTTATAATATATAAGTAATTTATTATGTAGATATTTATTTTCTTGGTTAGGCCGATTATTTTTCAATCCACCCTCGTATATCCAGATTTAAAGGAACTTCTAAAGTGATCAAAACTAGATACTAATACAACCTATAGTTCCTCTTATGTAATTCCTCATCATTCTTGCACAAATATATCGGAACATGACGACTAGTTAATTTGTTGGTGAAATGAGGCCGGTTTGGTCATAGAATGTGAGACTATTGTACCTCCAAAAATTCGCATAATTCTACTTCAACACTCACCTGCACTCTGGCCTCGCTAAGATCCAACCTCATTGCTAATTCTTCTCTGGTGAACACGTCAGGATATTGCGTCTTGTCGAAGGCCCTCTCCAGCTCGTGCAGCTGGTATGTAGTGAAGGTTGTACGGCTGCGACGCACCTGCTTGCACGATAGATACAGATCGATTTTAGAGTTCTTACACGATGAACCACTAGGAGTCCAGGATGAAACAAGTGATTGAACAGAAGAAGAAGGAAACGACTCATGGTTTGGACATATTATGTGAAAGGAGGTAAGTAGGAAAGTAGAGTATGAATGCCTTTAGAAATAGAGGTAGGCCCAAGATAAAAATACACGTCACAAAATTGACACAGAAAACCAAATAGTTCTCGGAACGGGATTGAAATGAGACTACTTGGGAAGTAGTGGCTTCCAATAAAAAAATCGGTTCACTCAGTCGAAATATATGAGGTAGAGGTACAGTCGAATTGAGATTATCCTCCTGTTTTTTGGAAGTCGATTGAAAATAGGAATATTGTGCGTGAAAAAGGATATGAAAAGGAAGAGGTGATGACGTCTGATTGGTATGTGTGCAGAGGGAAGATGTTGCGCCGACTCGGGATAACGGTGGGTAGGTTAAATGACAATTGTAGTTATCATGAACAGATGGTGTCTGCCAATAATTGCAACCTATTATGTACCCCAAGTTTATGATAGACGCTAAGTCGGAAGACCACTAATCTGCACTACACTTAATAGGAGGGATAGCCACCTGCCGTCCTTACAGAAGCAGGCTAGAAGGGTTGCGTGCTGTGGGGTAAAGGCCCCAGATTCACTCACCGACGCGGGATACAATCCTACCCCAACGGCGCGGGGTTCTCATCCCGAGCAAACCCCCGTAAAGACCACACAGGTGGTCAAAGTCCGCCGGGCGCCACTGGAAATACATTCTGCGTGTGAACCAGAGACGCCCGGCAACGGACGTTAGAGCGGAATTAAAAAAAAAACCATATGGGAATTTTACGCCTATAGCCTTCCTCGATATAAGGACTATTCAAATAATGGTCGGAATGGGAGAAAGAAACCCAGTCGAAAGTTACGTTCATACATATGGTTTTTTTTTGTTTGTTGCCTAATGGCAACAAACAAAAAAATTGAAGTCAGTCGAATTGAGAACCTCCTCCCTATTTGAAGTCCAACCAGGAGTTCAACCAAACAAACTCCTCAGCCGTAAAATAATGATTAAAAAAAATCTACGAGTACCTACAAACTATATAGGTTAGGAGCCCTAGAACATCGACTTTTACCAATCTAGTAACCTCGTCAACAAACATAGTTAGTTATGATAGTGGTCAAGGCAATTTGTTTTTGTACTTTTAAGGCTTTTGCAGGAAACCTATACGATTGATTTTATAATTTAATTGCCTTTCTTATCATATCAATATCGATTTGTTACCAGATCGGTGTAGGTACCTACTCGTACCTATATTGACTTACCTGTTCATCTACTTGCCAGGTAGCTATGAACAGTAAGGTAAGTAGCCTACCTAGGCATACTCTGTGTGGTCAAAACTATCAGTTGAGATGAAATTCATTCGGTTGTCAAAAGAGTGAAGGTAATGAAAGAAAAATGATGAACATTAATTCAATTGAAAGACTGCTTCGGTAGCGTGGTCGGCAGTGTATCGGCTTTCGACTTCGGAGTCTCGGGTTCAATTCCCGGGTCGAATCAAATATTTGTCTGATACACAAATGTTTGTTTCGGAGTTTGGGTGTTTTCTATTATTTAGTTTAGTATTTAGAAATAAATAAGTATGTCTATCAGTTGTCTAGATCCCATAGCACAAACTTATAGCTTAGTTTGGGCTAGATGACGTTGTGTGAGAATGTCCAAAAAATCCATTTTTTTTTTGAACACTTTTCGATAGGCAAGTCATTTGATCAGAAACGTGTCCCATCCTGTTACTAGATGGGTGAAAGTCGTTCTTCTACGTCTCCCGTACTAATACTCGTAGTTTATTGGTCCACTTTAGTTATTCGTTTATAATTAAAATGCATCAAGTTACCTTGCGAGGTCTGCCAACATCCAACGATTCGAGATGTTCACCGTGATCGGTGTGATCATGACCATGTTCACTGTGATCGGCATGCTCTTGGTCACCGTCTTGTTCGTGATCAGAATCGGACTGTACCACACTTTCACTCTTCAATTGTATTCGATCTGAGGGCAAATAACACTGAGTTAGATATTTTGTTATAATTCTCATTCTCCTGATGTTTCGATCGCTTTTCAACAGTTATTGTCATATAGGTATAAATATATATAAAATATATTTAAAAAAAAAGAATATTTTAATATTTCATGCAAATGTAAATTGAAAAACGCGACGGACGGACAGACAGACAGACAGACAAATTGTCGTATTAAATATATAGATCACAAAAAACACAAAAGAAAATGACAGGAAAGTCTAAATTAAGTATGCTATTATGTATGTAACTTCTTTGTAACTCCTTTTTTAGGGTTCCGTAGTATAAGTCTCGGAACCCTTATAGTTTCGTCATGTCCGTTCGTCCGTCCGTCTATACATCCTCGGCTTTCCTAGAAACGGTTGGTGCTAGATTGCGGTTATTTGCGGTTTCTACCCGCGTTAGTTATTGTTAAAAATCCTACATCGCGCTAATAACATTTGCACACTCTTACTTATAAGCAAATATGTTCCCGCTACAAATTTTGCTGTTCTCTTTGAGACAGTCTTGATAATGCCTCGTTTAGAGGCTTAACAATTGTCGACGTTTTGTTGTCTTTTTTAAACTCTGCGAAAAATAATGCTATTATAATTTTATTAAATTTTTAACATCTTACTTACCATTACTTTGTCATGGATTTTCGCCAGGTAACGCCTGTTTCTATCCAATATTTGAAAAAAAACAGTCAAATTAAGAACTTCCTCCTTTTTTGGAAGCCATTTGAAAAATGTATGTTTCACCTCTGCCTTCACGCTCGGAGATATACACGGGATTTTATGTTATGTTATAAGGAGAATCTTTCATTACTCATAACTATTTTCAAAGAAACAAAGAATCAGTTTCGTTTATTCAGTTTACCACATAAAGAGCACATATGAATGTCAAAATTTACAATTTTATGTCAACCAATGTTATAAAAGTACTAAATTAAGTACATAAATAACCATTTGAAAATTATTCTTTCGCTGGTTCGGTAAGTTGGTTCTCCTGAGAAGATACCAGCAAGAAACTCAGGTAGATTATCCATTTTCTTTTTTAATGAAGTTTTGTTTACATTGTGTTACAATTTATAATTTAACTATATTAATTAAACCGTAATAATATTATATTATATTAAAATATTATATTAAAACGTAAGTCCAATAAAGCACTTTCCCACCGTACAACACGTGATTGACATGACATCGATCTCTTAATCCCGCTACCGTTACGAACCAGCAAAACAATCCTACATTACCCTTATAAAATTAAATAAAACTACACATTAAAACTCAACCTTACTATTAATAGTTTAGTATACAATTTACTTTACTATAAAGTTTAACCCTCGTTTAAATATCGCTATACAAAACTTCATTGTAAAACACTTAACGTTGAACGGTTGCTATATTTATTTATACTAATACTATTTTTATAGCAGCTTTTATACAATTGTGTTACACAATAAGATGAACAAATACGCAGATTAAAACGATGTTCATTATGTCGTAGTTTGTGATGTTCATAATGGTAATCGTACTTACAATGGAGGGGTACTTTTGTACGGACCTTAAAAATGCAAGTTTCTTTTTTGTGTCACACACGTTTGTTGCAATTTTTACCCTAAATGTGTGCATACGGGTTTCGCCGAAGTCAATCTCACTTGCAAGAGGTGCACTTACTGTTCAAACGGACGTGGCCTTGGCAAACATAAAAGTTAGATAGGACTAGCAGTATCAATAAAACGGTTCAAGTGCATGTCGAGCCACGCGTAAGATAGGGTTCCGTAATTACCCATTAAATACTCTACTAGGCGGTTCGCCGGAACGCGGGCGGTTACGTCGAAATAAATAAGACGGAGTGAAAGACAGGTTAATTGCATTACGGCATAAATAAATCACACTAATCGGATGAATAGTTCCGTAGTTAAATAATTTGAAGTTTTGAATTATTAAATTTGGCGCGTGAAATCCAACAATCGATATTTTTAGTACTATGAAAGGTACGTAACTTTAATGTTTGATAACTTAAAAACTATATAAGCTACATACACCAAATACTATACAGCACAGCACGTTAATGTGTTCTATCTGCAGCCAAATTTCAAGTCGATTGGTTTAAAATTGCGACCGGTATCATTTTACATACATTTTCGAATGGGACCATCTTAGAGAAGACTCCGCTACGCTCCAGGTCAGAAGGGCCCTTTAACTTAGGCAAGGGCCCTTAGGCTAAGGCAGGCGCGCCGCTCATATTGTGAACGCTCATATGTCAACCATTATGTTTCTTTTCAATCGATAACTACTAAAACCTTAAAATACCATGATATTTGTAATTATTACAATTGTAATATGTAGTTTGTAGACAAAAACGACGACGACATTACAAGTAGATGTAAAATTATAATTTTTTTGCTTGTAGTGAAGTTTATGAGTGGGAGAAAATCGGCGACACGCGTTGTAGTACAAAAAAGGAACTATTTCCTTTCTAACATCTTCTACTGTTCTGTGGCTACGCTCCGTCTTAATAACTCCTGAACTAACAGTGTTATACCATCCGTTATAGTTTTCTTTGAAAGGTCATAATAATGGACTACCATCATGATTTTTTTCAGGTTCTTTACGATAGCCGTTTAGATTTTAGAGGGGTAGGGACGTCCTGTTTTTGCAAAAAAATCTCTTCAAAGCTAAATATTATCTCGTAAGCGGATACTTATATCAAAAAAATATCTTAGCAATCTTTCAATCTTTTTAAAGACTTATTTAATGATACCCCACACGATAGAGTACACCTGAGAAAAAAACAATCGTCCGTACTTTGCGTGTAGAGGTGGTAACCTAAAAAAAATTTTTTTTTTCAGAGTTTTATTGCAGCACTTTGAAGGCGTAGAAATATACATATCCATAAAAAGTTTCATGGTTTTTAGCGGTAACCGTTTGGGAGGAAAACTGAGGATGGACGGACGGACGTGACTTGTGTCGTACTCGAGAGCGCGCGAGGTGACGTCATCGTCGTAAATAAATATTATAGAAATTAAACAATATTTAAATTAAATAAGTTTATATGAAAATACGCCCAATTGACTAAATGAGTTGTTGCCAATTGGCGACGTGAGCTGTTTTTTCAGTAGGTACTACTCTTCGTGTCTATATGTTTATTGAAGTCTTTGCCAAATCAATTACTTGTACGTATTTGTAAGCAATGTATGTTCTTTAACTTTTTGTGTCCAAATTTTTATAATTAGTTGTCCCGGCGGACTTCGTACCGCCTGAAAAAAACCTTTTTAAACCTTCCTCGAACTTCTACAATTCATTTAAGACGAAGACCGCGAGACCGCGGCCGCTCCCATGTCCATTGCTGCGGGCGTCTCTGGCACACACCAGAAGGCATTTCCAGTGGCGCCTGGCGAACTTTGGCTACCTGTGTGGGCTCTTCGGGTCTCTAGCCGTTCTCGAGTTTAAGCAAGACATATTTTTATTATAAGAAGAAGAGATGAGTAGGGAAGATAGGTAAACCTATGTATATTTATATATTTTTGTATTTCAAAGCAATGAGTTTGCTTAAACTATTCTTAAAATATTAAGAAATAAATTATAAATAAATCACAAAAACTGATGTCATCGGCAGGACTTGAACCCACGGCCTTTACCTAACACTACTCTCTCTCGACTCTATATATATGACTCTATGTATATATCGCAAAAATAAATGTGACCCGTCTGGAATCGAATCGAGTTTAAAGGGAGAATGCTTTTTAACCTCTTATATGTCTGTATATTAAGTTCAAAAACCGGCCAAGTGCGAGTCGGAATCGCGCACAAAGGGTTCCGTAAAAAACAACGAACAAAAAAAAAACAAGTTGTATGAGAGACCCCTTACATAATAAATGTATCATCTGTGAAAATTTCAACTTTCTAACTATCACGGTCCATGAGATAAGTGCAGCCTGGTGACAGACGGACGGACAGACGGACAGCGGAGTCTTAGTAACAGGGTTCCCGTTTTATCTTTTGAGTACGGAACCCAAAAAACCAACATCATTATTGATAATGGTTTTGATCACGTACAATGTAATCCGCTCAAATTGGCACTTCAGTTCCCCATACTAACATACGCTTAGATATTGTTATACTATATTGAACTCTAATAACATTGGTTTATTGCGATCAAAACGTTCTTTTATCCTTTGAAATATTCTTATACGTGAATCGATGGGTTGCCACAGATAGCTTTATGGTAGCACTGGAATTCAACGAGGATATTTAACCCTCGGCATGTCTGGTGATCAAAAGTTAAACTGTATGGTGGGGTCTCACGGACCCGGATTCTTAACCCTCTCTAATTTTAAAAACTAGTGTATTATCTACTTAAATATACATTATATAATCCGGAAACAATAACTTTTTGAGAATAATAATTGACAACTAGAAAAAAACATGTATGCCAAGACATTTTAGGAAAGGTGGTTGACGCAATCTGAAAATTTGTCACATAACCACTCGGTTATGTGACAAATTTAGCGTACCAAAAAAAAAATTCCGCATCGGTGGGGGCTGACGTGTCACACTATAATCACCATGGGAGGCCGGACTGTCAAGTGGTTAACATACAAGGAAAACCAGACCTGGCTTGAGGGTAGTAGTTATTTTTAAACCTGCACTTTTAAGCACCTGGCAGGGGTAAAAACCCTAACAATAATGTTCATTTTATTTATTTTTGCCAGGTTGCCTCATACTCGTACATCTATTTTAGGAATTTTTTTAATTGTTTAAATTTACTACAGCGGTTGTAAAAAAACCGATACCCCCCAGCCTGCGTTGCTGTATTTTAGAATATTATGGAAGCTTTTCCATCTTTCCATTTAAGAAACTTTTAACTTGTCTTAAACACCTTCCCTAAAAATATCTACCAACTCTCGGTCTATAGATTTAAAACAACAGGCAAAAATTCCAAAAAAAATTCCATTTTCGCAAGGTTTTCTGTTGGACCATATTATGGGCAATTAGTAGTAAAAGTATCCAAACACAAATCTGGGAGTATTAGTGAAAAGGGGTTTAAGTCGAAATTTTGCGAAAATGAGTAATGAATACAGAAATATGCGCAAAAAAGCTTTAAGTATCAGTTGATGTAAACAGATTTAAGTTAGGTCAAAAAATAAAGAAGATTCAATTAAACAAAATAGAAAAAATATTAAGTAAACTTGTGTGTAAGTACATTATAATATTGTAAAATAAAAAAATAACCCGTCAAAAATTTACCGACTTCAAATTATCAAAATGGGACCAATTATTGTCGGAATGGAACCAAATTGAAATAAACAAATTTATTTATTTTTTTGTTTGTGTGTATATAATTATTTAGCTTTTTTGTAGCTTTAAATTATAAAAAAATCAAAGCCGTTTCACTCCTTCCAAATATAATGAGGTAAAAAACATAAAAAAACATCCAGTCGAATTAAGAACCTCCTCCTTTTGGAGGTCGGTTAAAAATATTTATGGTTAAACTAACAAAATAATGAACAGCTAATATAATATTGCTAATTCAAGTAGCCAATATTACAACCACCCCCCATAGTGAGTTCATACAATAACAGATTAAAAATTCATAATATTTCGTACAATGGCGTCATACTGGGTATCTTTGTGTGTGGTTATTAACACACTCGAATGATTTTGTATGGATTATATTGTAGCTATTGTAACTATATAATTATTGGTAGCTTTACTGTACGGCTTCTTAACATCACAGCGCGTATTATCACTAGCTATTACTCGCGGATTTGTTCGCTGTTCGCGATGTTTTATTTTAATTCCGCGAGACCGCTGCCACTCACATGTCCATTACTGCGGGCGTCTCTGGTACACACCAGAAGGTATTTCCAGTGGCGCCCGGCGAACTTTGGCCACCTGTGTGGCCTCTTCGGGGGTTAGTGCGGATGATAGTTTAAGTTGATATAGAGAGTATGACTAATAGTAAAAAAAAACAATTCTATTCTAGAGATTGTAAGATTTAACGCAAAAAAAAACATGATTAAGTTTGGTACAGAGTTTGAAGACTGAAATTCTAATTAGTCATCAAAAAATATTTAAATCTTTTATCCAGTTTTCTGGGAAATGGGAAATTTTTAAAATTTTTTCTTAAATATTATACGTAATTATTTTTTGTTTAAATAAGATGTAATTAAAATTGATAAAAAAGCTACTCAAAACAAAAAACGATAATTAGAATAGCTTCCACTTTTTAAACCCCACTGGTGAGGAAAGCGGATTGTTTAAACTTTTGACGTCCATTTTTTCACACTAAACTAATAATTAAGAGATTGTTAAGTAAACTTAACAGTCTCTTAATTATTAATTTTAGAATTTCTTAATTATTATTATTAATTTTAGAAATATTAGTTAAATGGTTTAAAAACCATTTAACTAATATTTATTAAACTTTAGTTCACTTGATTAAAATAAATGATCAGCTTCAGAAAATTGAGAATTAGAAATTTATTTTAGGCGGGTGTAGCCGGTCTGCTAGTTTCTTGTTGTTGCTAGTTCTCTGATCCTTTCTCCACTACCTTCATTAAAAGGTTGTCTGGAAGAGATCGCTTTTAGAGTTAACGCGGACATTTGTATATTCTCCATATTATGTACAATAAAGAGTATTTGATTTGATTTAAGTTCAAGAACACTTACATTTTTTCTAGTAAGTACTCGTAGAATGTCTTTACAGCTAATGTCCACAAAAAATATTACTTAGTAAGTGTATGCACTGATATTTTTTTATTTATTAAATACCCTTACAAAGACGTACCTACTTAACGCCGTGCAATTACAACAGATTTTCATTATAATATCGTTCTAAATAGTCATCATCATCATCTACCTGCCCTTATACAAATTATTTGGGGTCGTTGCAACATGTCTTTCTCCTCCACACATGGAAAACACACATGGAAATGGAAAAAAGTGACTGAAGCGATGACGTCTGATAGGGATCAGACGTCATCTCCTCGGTTACTTTTTTCCTTGTCATGTTTTCTTTTTATGCATTCTATCCTCCTTTCCTAGTCTGAACACTTCCCCGCCGAGTTCCAAAGTCAGCGGCGAGGGCGCCGCAGACTCATCTACGCGGAAGATCATCGACCTCCATGATCAGGGCCTGAGGACGGTGGGATAATCACCCGCCATCCTTACAGAAGCAGGTTAGAAGGGTGCTCGCGTGCCACCAGATTCAGTGACCGACGCGGGATAAAAACCTACCCCAACGACGCGGGATTCTCATCCCAACCAAACCCCCGAATAGGTCACACAGGTGGTCAAAGTCTGCCGGGCGCCACTGGAAATAGAGACGCCCGGCAACCGACGTGAGAGTACTTACTTCTAAAACCCTCCACATTCTTACGTTACACCTTTCTAACCATATTACTTTCGTCTCTTCTCGTAATATGTCCATTATTGTCCATCGGTACCATAACAGTCGCTTGTTTTTAAATTTTTCATTCACTGGTGCAACTTCCAAAGTTCCTCAAATAAATTCGTTCCTTACTTTATCCATTCTTGTAATATGGCTTAAAAAGTCACAATAATAATTGTCACTTTGTTAATTAAGTAGGTGGCAGTTATAATTATTAATTAATAATGACATCATTAACAAATTATAATACACTTAATATTAAATAATGTTGATATCGCTACATTATTTTATATTAAGTGTAATTATTAATAATAATTGTATTTAATTATAAACTTGTTTTGTAATTAAAAATAAGTCAGTAGTATCCTACCTGGCTAATAATTCAAGTGCCAAAAGATATTGATATTTTATTGTTAGGTAGTTTTTATATAAATTTAAATTCTTCAATAATATTATAAATGCGAAAGTTTGTAAGGATGTCTGGATGTTTGTTATTCTTTCACGTAAAAACTACTGAACAGATTTTGATGAAACTTTACAATAATATAGCTTATACATCAGAATAACACATAGGCTACAATTTATAAAGATACGGCGACGGGAATAATCACGCGGACGAAGTCGCGGGCGGCCACTAGTACATAATAAATCAGTAACTGGTGATCAAGAAAGCTATAACACGCAGGCGGAGCTGCAGGCAACAGCTAGTAGAGAACATAATAGAAGATATAATAGAGAAACTGAACTGATTTTATGAACGCAACAAAACCCAAAACAATGGTTTTTAGAACTTTTGTATGTTTGTCTGAATGTTTGAACACGCTAATCTCAGAAACGGCTTAACCGATTTAAATTTTTGATTTGAATTTGCGGTAAGGTTTTCAATTGCTTCATAAATAAAAAAGTTATGTAGATCTAAAGTAACACGCAGGCGGAACAGTTAGTATTAAATAAATTAATACCGGGTAAAATTTATTTCTTTTGAAAGTGCGAAAGTACATTTATTTACAATAAGAATTACAATATACATAATTATATACTAAAAATATTTATTACGATTAATTCTAATCTATTCGGGATATTTTAATTACATACATACATACATACATTACAGGCCATAATAGTTTAATTACAGCAGATATAGAAACAATTTTTATATTACAAAAGAGGGCAGTCCGTGCCATTTATTGTTTAGGTAAAAGAGATTCTCTTAGGGAGCGATTTAAAGATATTAATATTTTAACTGTAGCTTCCAATATGTATTTGATAACATACTGTATGTCAGGAAAAATATATCTAGCTATACTAAAGTAAGTGACGTTACAGACAGAAATCTACGTAATAAAAATAAACTACTCCCTCCGTGTTATCGGCTTAGCAAGGTTAGTCATTCTTTCAAGGGGAAAGGTATACGCTTTAATAATAAATTGCCTGAATCGGTCCTTTGTATGCCCGACAATAAATTTAAAACCTTTATAAAGACCACTTTATGTCAAAAAGCATATTATAAGACAGTTGATTACCTTAATGATAAAAGTGTCTGGCTTGAGCATGGTGCAGGCGCCTCCTAAAATGCCGTAATTGTAGCATATTTTGTACTTAGGCGACTATATTACGCAGTTGCCCCAAATTACTTTTAATGGTACCCCTGTCGAAATAAGCGACACTGTTAAGAACTTGGGTGTCCATATTGATAATACATTGTCCTGGGATTATCAGCTACAAGAGGTTAGACGCAAAGTATTTGCATCTACGGGATCCCTGCGTAGACTGCGAATGCTGCTTCCGATTTCCACTAAAACTGCGCTGGCACAATCGTTATTACTCCCAATCCTTGATTACGCTGATGTCAGCTATCTTGATCTTACAGAGGAGCAACTTGATAAGCTTGAGCGACTCCAAAACGTTTGTATTAGATTCATATTTGGTCTACGCAAATATGACCATGTATCCGAATTCCGCAAGATGCTCAAGTGGCTCCCAATTCGCCTTCGCCGGAATACTCATATCCTATCTCTATTATACAATATACTGTTCAATCCTTGTACCCCCCGATATCTTAAAGAACGATTCAAGTTCCTCCATGACACACATTCTAGATCTCTGAGGTCATCAGAAAATTTAATATTGGAAATGCCGGTGCATTCCACTAGTTTCTCTGACAAGTGCTTCACTATTCAAGCAATTCGTCTATGGAATGCCCTGCCGCTACATATCAGACGCGCTCAAACAATAGTATCTTTTAAAAATATGGTAAAGGATTACTATCTCACTTCCGTTAACTAGAAACTCGCTAACGCTATCTATATCTTCTATTCTATCTATCTATATATTAAAGTATCCTTTTATCTATCTCTTGAACTTCACAACCATCTACTCTCTTTGTAAAACCTTTTATTTTTATGTATAATATTTATATTACATTGTGCACAACCCCTATCAATTTCAACAATTTTCTTTCCATCCTGAGGTTGTCTGGAAGAAATTGCTCTTTAGCAATAAGGCCGCCGGTTGTACATTCTTTTTAAAAATATGTGTATATATTTGTTTATGTTTTTGTGTACAATAAAGAGTATTTGATTTGATTTAATTTGATATTTTTTTTTTGTTGTATTGTACACTCTTTTTGATTGACACGAGACCAATGTACATTCGTCCACATTTAGTCTTAAGAAAATGTGTAAATGAGTCAACTATTTGAAAAGAGTGACCGAGAGTTTTATTGCCAGGTTCTTTCTCTCGGTTCTACTTATTGCTTTGCGAATCTGGCAGTACATGTATATTATAGAAGCAATGACATTTTTTATTTTAAGTACTTACTGACGTTTGTAAGAGCCATTTAGTGACCTATACAAATAAATAAATCATTTCATTTCATTTCATTTCACCTAAAAATATTTACATTACAAAATATCGTTCAAAAAATCCTCCGCGTCATTGCCGACTGGGAAGGTTCTCAGAATGCTGGCTGTGTTGCCACGTTGGATAGTGATACTTATTCTTTGAAAATAGCCAACCTTCTGGTCATAAGTATGTTTATCAGTTGTCTAGATCCCATAGCACAAGCTTATAGCTTAGTTTGGGCTAGATGACGTTGTGTGAGAATGTCCAAAATACTCGTATTAAAAAAATAAAAATATATTCATCGATGATTTCGCCAATGTCAAGGTAATGCTTGATTTTTCCCGCACAGAAGAACTAGTTGCTCTGAACTAGTTCGCGGTGCGGGATAAGTAAACGTTGTTCGGTATTGTAATTTGTTTGGATCTGGATTTCTGCCCACCTCCAGAGGTAACCTAAAAGGCTACCAGCCACGTCATTGCCGAATGGGAAGGTTCCCAGAATGCTGGTTGTGTTGCCTCGTTGCATGGCGATACTTATTCATTGGGCCAGAAAATAGCCAGCCTTCTGGTCCTGAGAAGCATCGATTAAGCGTTTAGCAATGTCTCTATACGCAGCGGCGAGCACTTGGACCCCATGATTCCAGTGATTCAACTCCAAACGGCTCAAATATATAATAATACCCATGTAATTAATAATAATTATTAAATAAGTAAACTAGATAAGATAGATGTTAAATAAGGATTTTTTAGGTTACATTACTCTATTAATCCCTTATACGTAGGTCACACTATAAGTTTTGCGTAACTTAAAAAAACAACATGTTAAAACCAAAATATTATGTTTATTGCTTTTCAAAATACTCTCCTTTACATTTTAAACATATTGTCATGCGTTCGAACCATTTTTTTTAAATAAGAGGACCACAGATCTGAAGGCATGTTTTCTACGTGCTGATTGAACGCTATCACTGCCTCTTCGGAGTTGGTAAAAGTGAAACCTCTCATCAAATCTTTGATTTTGGGGAAAATACAGAACTCACAGGGTGCTATGTCGGGGCTATGCGCAGGGTGGGTGACGAGTTGTACTGTTTCGGGAGCTAAAAATGACTTTGTTTTCTTGGCCTTGTGTGAAGAAGAATGCGGCTTTTGGGTCGTCTTTCGCGAACTTTTTCTAACATCCTCGGTAAACAAATGGTAGAATACCACTCGGCATTAACACTCTTTTGATCTTCAAGTGGAATTGTACAGATGGGACCCGTAGCTGAGAAAAAAAACGCGATCATTTTTTTACCAACGTTTCTCGCCTGCCTTACTTTTGTTGGCTTGTTCTTATTTTCAAACACCCATTCACAAGATTGCTGTTTTTTTTCGGGTTCAAAACAATAAATCCACGTTTCGTCTCCTGTGACAATGTCAGCATTAGAAGTCCGTGGTCGTACTTCAGTAGCATCTGTGAGCACCATTCCACGCGAGCCCGCTTCTGCTCCGCTGTCAGTTCATGAGGGATCCAACGACAACAATGTTTCGGAACTTTCAATTCTTCGTGTAAAATTTGCTGGATTTGACTCATACCAATCCCCAATAGACCTCGAACTGTTTCATAGTTAATCCGCGGGTTTTCTTCAATTAACCGCTTAACAGTAGCCACATTATTTTCGTTGACGGCAGTTGGGCCGCCCTTCACGAAATTCGTCATGTACAGAAACTCGACCTCTCTCAAATTCAGCAAATCATCGCCTCACGGTGCTCAAACAAGGTGCTTCTCTCCCAAAAGCATTTTGAAGACGAGCGGCACAGTCTTGCGGAGAGAGAACTTTTAAAATCATTAAATATCATCGCTCTAAAATATTTTCGACTTAATTCCATTTTCGTTGCATACGTAGAACTTTGATGTGTGATAAAAAACAATTGACAAATGATTTCCCGCCAATTGGTTTTTTTATTACTAAGAAGGTTGCAACGTTTAAAAAAATTTAACATTCGAAATTCAAATAGTTCCGATTAGCTAGAAGTGCAAAGCTTTTAGTGTGCCCCATGTAATAAGTGGATCATGGTGGGATCCTATGCACCTTACTAAACCAAAATTAAGAGGTACAAACATTCCCGTTATTTTTTTAAGTTAACCAAAAGAGATTTGATAGAACTTGTTCACATTGCCGGGCATCGAACCTACTTCGTTTAGACGCCAGCACCACAGAATAGGGAATAGTACTTACATGCAGAACTGGCACTCTGACGTTAATTAAAGCAAATTCTTTTGTTTGCAGAGAACATAATTCGAACGTTAGGGTTGTCAGTAAAGTAAAATATATACCAGCATAATTTGACTGATAATTATGATGTTAATGCCTCAATATCAACTGTATGGTCCATGCCGTGTTACAAACAAGAGACAATCCTTACTGACTTACAACTTCAAGTTGTAGCTGACGTCACGTATTTTTTGCGATTGTTAGGCGAGTGACATAGACCTGATACGGCGTCGATAGGTACATACATTTTATTGCCCGACGTTTAGACCAGGTTACACCGGCCGTGGTCACAGGCTGACTGGTAACAGGACAGGTCACCCTGTGATAACGTCGTATTTAAATTCCCATGTTAAAGTAAAATAAAGATTATGAAACCCGAAAGTTTAAAAGTTAAATCAACAAAATTAATCGAATTAATAGCAAAGTTTTAAGTTTTTCTTGTTAAACTATTAAATAACACATAATAATAATCATATGAATGTAGTAAATACTTACCAGGTTGTCTGTCTGTATGTCCGAGAATATTGTCAATGGTGTAAGCAGCACCTCGACGTCCAGCTTCTGACATTTTAACAAAAAAGATCACAAGAAAACACTCACTTCAGTTCAAAAAAATCACAAATTATTATTTTAACAAAAAAAAAAAAACTAAAAAATTATATTTTAAGTTCACTGAAACTTATTATTTAAATAAATTTTATTTTAATTAAGTCCACTTAAACTTTTTAATTATTAAATTTAAATTTATTTATTTATAATTTGTTGTTATTCTCGTAAATAGTTAAACTCTTTGCGTTTGCGACTCAGTTACTCAAATCGCAAACTTTGACTGACTATCTGAGGGTTTGATGAAAAGTGAGTTCGTATCAACCCCTGTTTATGAACATATCTTTACTGGTATTTTATCTCTCTCACACTTATGTAACACGGTGTATGTTTCTCTCTGTTCATCGCCCCGCCTACTTGCTCGGATTGGTTAACGAATTAAAGGCGATAGATGTATTAGATTAGGTTGTTTCAAATGTGTAGTTTTATTACTTGTAATGTTAAGTTTAATATTGAATTGCAAGTTTTTTTTTGAGTAGGTAACACTAACAACTTTAGAACACGAGATGTTTTTGAGGAGATTTATTTTGCCACAGGGAGTTCTCCTGAGTGCGTACCTGAGGCAAAAGGAGCAGTGGAAGGGAATTTCAATTTTAATTAGTTAAGGTCGGAAAACGGCTGTCTTCCTTTCACACTCCTGTCTCTGACCGGCAGGTATTTTTATTTGTAGAACTTCAAGTTCTGTACTATTCTAATTTCTATTGTAAAAAACGCCAACTCCAACACAATATTGGTCAGTGACCACATTTAAAAACTTCTTATACCATCCTGAGTATTTTCGTTTTACATATTCTAAACAAAATATGTGAGTTCGAATATTCCGATCATAAAAATATGCCCTATAATTAAGCCGGACAATACTTATGCAAAAAGAACAGTCTTAATCGAATCGAATGTGCCGCTATCGAGATATGGGTGTGCGGACGGGCAGACAGCAAGAAGTGATAGATGATAGATGATAAATGATACTTGTAGTTTAAATTTTATGCTTTCGATTGTCGGCACTTGGTGGAACATATATTAATACATTCCTATTACCAATAAAAAATTGTAGAATATCTATGCAAGTTAGTCATTTTTGTAATTTTCCGCCGGGCGCCACTGGAAACCGCCGTTCGCCACTGGAAATACCTTCTGCGTGTGAACCAGAGACCCCGGCAACGAGAGCGGCTTTGGCCTTGGGCAGCGGAATAAAAAAAAAGTGAGTCATTTCATAATGTATTTATGATAATCTTCCATTCGAAGACAATAAGCTAAAACTTAAAACATTTTTTTGTAATTTTCTTCGATATCATTAGTTTAATCACTAAACATCACTAAACATAAATAGCTGCAGTTCATTCAATTAGAATTTTGCACGCAACCGTCTTTAGAAGCTTGCTGTTATGAAGTCTTAGATGTCCTATACCAACAACTTCAGTGCAGGGTTTGATAGTACAAAGATGTGATTTAAGTACACGAGTGCCTATTGTATTTAGTACAAATTTGATTGAAGATGCAAAGTAAAAACAAAACTCTACACGTTACTACTAACGTTTATTTATATATTTGGATTTTTTTACAACATACTGCGACATTATACTTTTAGCATTTCAATTAATATTCATTGAAATGCTAAAGGTTGAAGTAAATAATACACCAGATATTTTTTTTCTTTTTTCAAACATGGGAGAGACCGCGGTCTCTCCCATGTCTATTGCTGCGGGCGTCTCTGGTGACACTGAAGGCATTTCCAGTGGCGCCCGTCGGACTTTGGCCACCGGTGTGGCCTCTTCGGGGGTTTGGTCGGAATGAAAATCCCGCGTCGGTGAGTGAATCTGGTAGCGTGCTGTGAGGAAAATTCCCCGCAGCACGCAACCTTTCTAGCCTGCTTATGTAACGACGGCGGGTAGCTACCCCGCCGTTAATACACCAGCTATCATAACCTCACGATGGATGCGAAACAGATACCTACCGAAGCATCCATGCCCGGTAACGATCTGAGGTGAGGTCACCATACCGCCTCTGCATGATCGGTCTCACCGCATCGATGATGGTAGTTCCCCACTTGGGTTGCTCAAGTTCCTGGCGGAGTTGGGACCGCTGGTCCTCGATTTCTCGAGACACAGGCCTGTGGTCCCGCTCCAGCGCCTGGTTAACTGTCTATAACATAAAATAGCGAATCAAATTCATTCTTAAATAAATATTTGCGATGCTGAAAGTTATTATCGGAGAAGGGAACGGGGAAAATAATTACGGGAATCAAACTAAGCTTGGACCTTAGTTTGATTCCCGTAATTATTTTTCCCGTTCATCCGTATAATGTATGTTCCAAATTACCACAGGGTTGAAGTCGCGGGCGACCGCTAGTGTATAATAAATTTATTCAATGTTACGAGTATCATGTTGTAAAATGTTAATTTTGAGAGGATTTATTTTGACAGACCGATTAAGCAAAGTAGTAAATCATAGTTTATGACAACAAAAAAACAGTTTATGACGGCTACCTACTTTACAATCTCTTTGCATTTTTACCTGATTCTTTTAACTGTGTGCTATACAGAATGAATTTTTCAAGTGGGCTTGGATGGCCAAATCCGGAACTATAAAGAATAGCGAAAAATGCTCAAAGGAGTCACGAGCCCGATTTTGATAAAACTTAAAACCTCATCATTAGATGTTTTAAAAACATATAATCCTAACTGGGAATCAAACCCATGGATTTAGAAAAAAAATCACATCCTTTATTATTACACCATACGATAGTGTTGCTGTTAAGGATCAAATTCTGAGAAGTAATGATATACGGCAAATTTATATAATATATATAATACGACATTGAGATTATACCTGTAATGACTTGTATGTAAGAAATAAATAAGTAATAATAAATAAGTAATAGTAAATAATAATAAATAACTTTCACTTCTATTCTATAAGTGGAAGTATTGTGATCGTGTTTAAAATAGATTTTGAGATTTTGAGTTTCCCATGATCCCTGAGCTACCCTTAGTCGAACACAGTGATTTCTGAAAAATGGATAAATACATAAATTTTTCAGAAATCACTGTATTTGTTAAATACGTATGTACGAAGAGCTACAGATCGATTGTGCTCAAATTTGACACGAACGTGTATTTTAATAGTGGGACAGTTGACGGGGAAGCTCGTTGACATAGGTAACTTTTTCTCGGCAAAAATTTCCCGCCCAAACGCTCAATTGCAATACCGAACAACTTGTCCCGCCCCGCGAACTAGTTCAGAGTAACTAGATCTTACGAGCAATCTGTAGACTCACCCCGTGCCTCGCTGAAAGAACTATTTAAAGAAATTAATATTTTAACAGTTGCTTCTCAATATGTTTACGACAACATCTGATACGTGCGGAAGAACATAGAACTCTTCAAAAAAAGATCCGACAACCATAATTATAATACAAGAAATAAATATGTCAATGGCAAAAAATAGACTTAATAAAGTTGGTAATTCGTTTGTAGGCAAATGTATCAAAATATTTAATAAAATTCCTCAGGATTTGGTTGACATGTCTCTTAATAAGTTTAAAATAGTAGTGAAAAAAGTTTGATGGAGAAAGGCTATTATAATGTAGACGAATATCTAAATGATAAAAATGCATGGTCAAGCTAATCTGCTGTTGTTAGCCACTCGTACAATATAAATTGTAACACAATGTAAACAAAACTTTATTAAAAAAGATAAAGGATAATCTACCTGAGTTTCTTGCTGGTATCTTCTCAGGAGAAACATAACTTACCGAACCAGCGAAAGAATCATTTTCAAATGGTTATTTATGTACTTAATTTAGTATTTCTATAATATTGCTTGACATAAAATTGTAAAATTTTGACATTCATATGTGCTCTTTATGTGCCTAAACTGAATAAACAAAATTGATTCTTTGATTCTTCTGTGCGGGAAAAATCAAGCATTACCTTGACATTGGTGAAATCATCGATGAACATCGATGGAGGAACGTTTTTTAAAAAAAGAAGAAGGAAGGAAAAATGAAACCTAGTTTTACCATTATCATTTTTAAAATAAATAAATCAAGAAGTTTGTGAATAGTATTTAAGGGGAATGCTTTGTGAGACATTTTATTTGATCCAAGCATGTTTTTATTATCGATCTTAAAACAATGTTTTACAAAAGGAAAAAAAAACACTTCTCTTTTTTAAACGTGTCCATTTTACAAGCAGTTTAGATAATTTATTTATTACCTGTACTAAAAACGTACCCACCTACCTGTGAAATTGCCTGGAATTTATAAGTATGTATATCTTTCAAACGTAGACCTTTGTTTTCTAATCTAATCTCTACTCCATTCATCTCGTCAAAATTATTATTTAGTATGTTACTGACTGTACCTCTGGTTTTAATGACTTCCCATAATCACAAAAAGTAATAAGCAGTTTTGACTTTTCGAATAAATATATACACACACACACACACACATATCACGCCTATATCCGCGAAGGGGTAGGCAGAGGCGCATTACATACCTACAATTTGCTAGTATTTTTAGTCTCACGTAATAGGGGGCAAGCCTATTGCCGTCACCCGGCACATTTATAATGTACAAAATGGCCGAATGAATTTAATAAAAGTAGCAGTAACATTTTAATTTTGAAAAATAAAAATTTAAACCCGTTGCCTTGCTATGAAATGTTGACGAAAGGTAACATCTTACGTGCCAGCCGCTATGGCACAGCCAATTAAAGTCCTGGGCGTCTCGGACTATAAATATACCTAATCCGTGGGAATCGGGAATTAGAAAAGTACCTACCTAGGTAGTCCCGTTTAGGAAGTTCTGTTTCTGTTGTGAGAAAATAACCCTACAAGGCTCAATTTTTGTTTTATGGCTGATAATATTTAACGGGATGTAGTTAATGTTCAAAAACTAGGGAAAATTAATAAAAAAAAATTAATAGCTAATATTTTACTAGAAAATCAATATTTAATTTTGGTTCCACATGTGGTATAGTGTGCCTTAGCACTACTTTTTTGGTAATGAACATGAATATTTGTTTATATATTTTATTTCTATTTTTTTTTAACTTGTTTAGAATATGAATAAGGGTGTATATGTGTGTTTGTGAAGGTGTGAATATGTAAAATAAATCAATTAAAAATTTGACAAAATAAATAAATTTTGTAGTCACACTATAAGTTTTGCGTAACTTAAAAAACAACATGTTAAAACCAAAATATTATGTTTATTGCTTTTCAAAATACTCTCCTTTACATTTTAAACATTTTTTCATGCGATCGAACCATTTTTTTAAACAGGAGGACCACAGATTTGGAGGCATGTTTTCTACGTGCTGATTGAACGCTATCACTGCCTCTTCGGAGTTGGTAAAAGTGAAACCTCTCATCAAATCTTTGATTTTGGGGAAAATACAGAAATCACAGGGTGCTAGGTCGGGGCTATGCGCAGGATGGGTGACGAATTGTAATTTTTCGGAAGCTAAAAATGACTTTGTTTTGTTGGCCGTGTGTGAAGAAGCGTTGTCATGATGTAGGAGAACGCGGCTTTTGGGTCGTCTTTCGCGAACTTTTTCTAACACCCTGGGTAAACAAATGGTAGAATACCACTCGGCATTAACACTCTTTTGATCTTCAAGTGGAATTGTACAGATGGGACCCGTAACGTTTCTCGCCTGCCTCACTTTTGTTGGCTTGTTCTCATTTTCAAACACCCATTCACAAGATTGCTGTTTTTTTTCGGGATCAAAACAATAAATCCACGTTTCGTCTCCTGTGACAATGTCATAAACAGCATTATAATGTCCGTGGTCGTACTTCAGTAGCATCTGTGAGCACCATTCCACGCGAGCCCGCTTTTGCTCCGCTGTCAGTTCATGAGGGATCCAACGACAACAAAGTTTCCGAACTTTCAATTCTTCGTGTAAAATTTTCTGGATTTGACTCATACCAATCCCCAATACTCCTCGAATTGTCTCATAGGTAACCCGCGGGATTTCTTCAATTAACCGCTTAACAGTAGCCACATTATTTTCGTTGACGGCAGTTGAAGGCCGCCCTTCACGAAATTCGTCATGTAAAGAAAGTCGACCTCTCTCAAATTCAGCAAACCATCGCCTCACGGTGCTCAAACAAGGTGGTTCTCTCCCAAAACCATTTTGAAGACGAGCGGCACACAGCGACAGTCTTGCGGAGAGAGAGAACTTTTAAAATCATAAAAAATCATCGCTCTAAAATCTTTTCGACTTAATTCCATTTTCGTTGCATACGTAGAACTTTGGTGTGTGATAAAAAACAATTGACAAATGGTTTCCCGCCAATTGTTTTTTTTTATTACTAAGAAGGTAGCAACGTTTAAAAAAATATAACATTCGAAATTCAAATAGTTCCGATTAGCTAGAAGTGCAAAACTTTTAGTGTGCCCCATGTATAACAATGTTTTTCCTGATCAGCAGAACAGTTCAGCTGTGCATTTTGCACAGGATATGAAGCTTTTCCCTTTGCAGGTGGGATATTTACACCGCTGTTTTTTTTCACCCCAAACAGAAAAATAACAATTCCATCACTCAACAGGAGGCGGTAGCAACGCTATTAGTGGGCTTCTTTCTCTTGATTTCAATTTTATCAGGTAAACTTGAAGGTCTGCCTCTACTCTTAGTAATCGATCGTTACAGTTTTTCTATGTTGAATTTGAGGTCCCGTAGTTTGAGTGGAGTTTATAGAAACTTCACTCAAGGTAGCGAAGTCCCGTCCTCATGACCTCATCATGTAGGTACATGCTTTTGCTCTCCAACTCTTCTATACAGTAGGTAACCAACCATTTATAAATATAACATCAAGAAGATGACAGAATACCCTCAAATAACATTTTCTCGTCCCTTATTTTATTTTACATTTACCTAGACTCGAGTCCAGCAAGCCCACACCATCCATATGCCGATTATACGTTGGATAACTACTAGAGGTCAATCTACTTGTTTATATTTCTACTGCTTCTTGCAGTAACTTTTACTGATTGCAATTGCTGTTGGCCCACGAAAGATGGTTATAAGACAACAGGTTTGTTATCATACCATATAAATATAACGATATTAACTCCATCAAAATCAGCCACCCATTCTTCAGAAAAACCCCTCTTCACTTAATCTTTTTCAGGTTCCTAGTAGATATTTCAATATTTTTTCCTAAACGGCCTTTGTTAGCAGTTCCTACCGATTATATCCCCTCTTTGGCCAAATATGATGTCAGTTCTGGAGATATCGAAGTCACCCCTGATGATCTGGGCTGAAAATCAGATTCGTGAACATCCACGATAAGTACAGACAAACTTCGTGTGATTTCCATGTCGCTAATAGATTCTGCGAAATGGTTGAGGGTATACTAGATTTCGGATATATCATCATCGCTTGTAGCTTCTGAATGATCTTCCTCGTCCTCACAACCTAAAGGTATATCAAGATAATGTTGAATGTGAGTTATCTCATAATCGGCGTGAGTTAGTCTGTAAAAAAATGTATTCGTAAGCACAGTTCAGGGATGTATACATACAAAAAATAGACAGCTAAAGCTCACGGCACCATATGTAGAACACAGATAAAAATACGATATTAAAATATAAATATTAGAGTAATTTAAAAAAAACTACTCATCTCAATATTTTTATCCACTGCAATATCCCTCAATTAATATATATTATGATTTTTTGAAACTGTACTAAAAATGAATTTGTAAATTTTATATCTAATTTCGCACTTTGTAGACAGTGTGGCAAAAGTGACGACATCTAAGCGAAATGTTATACTTCATATCATTACTAACTTTATACTGTATCCATAAAAGATCAATAGATGTCACTATAATTATTTGTTAATTCTGTAGGAAGTATAGAAGTGGTTGTCCCGTATAATGGCACTGGGTGCCTTGTAGGGTTAAGATCCTATTCTACAGTTCTGTAGGTACATACTATTTCATTACTTTCAATTTCTGGATACCAACCACAATAAAAAGTTACGCTCTTCTATTTAACGTCTTAATTTTTTTTTCTCTTTTTATTTTTTATTTATTCTCTTACACTGTCCTTCTCACACTTCAAGCCTTGTCCACTCTTCTTTCTTTGTGCTATCTATTCTCCTTTGGAATGTGCTCCCCTTGGAGGTCAGGATGTAAACCAGCCGCTCCGTTTTCAAGAGGAAGTCTTACTTTTACTTTTGTCACCTACGCTTTATATGTTATTATATTTGTGTATCTATTTTATGTAAATTGTATGTACCTACTATGTAGGTATGTATATTAGTATTAGTTATTTAAGTATTTATAAGGATTTAAGTTTATTATTTACCGTAATAATTATTGTGTATCGCTTCATCTTCCGATAGCATGATTTACGTTAAGTGTCATGGCAACCTCTGAGCACCTGCTCTCTGCATCACCCAAAGGTTGACTGGTAGATAATGCCTGTGGCATTAAGTCCGCCTTAGTACAGTTTTGTGCATAAGTAAGTTTAAATAAATAAATAAATAAAATACTTGAGTTATTTGCCAACGATTCATTCAACTAACCTGCGTTATTTTTCACACAATTACAACAAAACAAACTGAAGTACAAACACGGTCTTTATCGTAGTATACGAGTAAAGTACTCGTAGTAGCGATCAATTGTCAAAGATGAGAAGAAAAAGAACTGACGAGTTCTTACCACACTAGTACTGTGTCTTGCGCGCCGCACCACGCCATAGGTTTTGGCCTATAACTTTTGACCCCTTAGGGCTAGGTCAAATTTTCGATTTTTTGGCTTGCCTCCAGATCGAGGGCTATCCATAGAGGGGTCAACCATCATTGGAGTATAGCAATTCTCGAGAGCTAAGGGGGGACAAAAATTACATTCACCATTTCTATGTATAGATAGCCGATAGATAACGCTATTCAACCGACTTCCAAAAAAAGAGGAAGTGCACAAAGGTTTTTTTTTATGTTTGTTACTTACTAGACTATGGACTATGTGAACCGATTTTGAAAATTTATATTATACTACTTCCCAAGTGATGCCGTTTCAATTTGGTCCCATTTCGGTAATTTGAAGTCAATTGTTTTGTCAAACGTGTATCTTCTATCTTATACATATATATAAAAACTAGTTGTCCCGGCGAACTTCGTATCGTATTCGTACTAATTTTTCTAATATTCCGGCCTTTTTTTTCATAAGACCCTTCTCCTGATAATAACGAACACAACAAAAAAAGAATCAGCGAAATCGGTCCAGCCGTTCACGCGTGATGTCGTGACCAAGAGAAATAGGGATTCATTTTTATATATAGAGATGTTATGTTGGTTTGTGTACGCTTCAAAAACTCAAAAAGTTCTGCACCGATCGAGCTGAAATTTTAGCATGATATATATAATCCGCATCAAGGATTGTTTTTATCTAATTTTTGAATCAGTAAAAAAAAAATATCACAATGTGCCACAGCGAAGCGTGGCAGGGTACAGCTAGTATTTTATAAAAACTATAGTAGGTCATTTCAGCACCATGGTCATTTCAGCACCTCGCTCATAACGCCCCGAGAGGGGTATAGTTACCCACAATAAAAACTGAAGTACCTATGTACCAACAATGGTATGTTTTATCATAATATCTTATACTTTGGCCATTTGCCAAATGTTCATCACTATTCATCATTTATCACTTTATCACATATAACATTGTATCTTAATTTCTTTTTATTGTTATCAGTAAACCTGAGTTATAATTTTTTTTTAACATTTAAAGAAATACACTCTCTTGAAAAACAATAGAAAACTGTAGGATACTTCAATGCATGGTATTTTTTTTGATGACGTTGAAAAACAAATTCATAACCAAAAAAAAATTATTTTAGTAGTAGGTAGGTATTCCTCTACAGTCTATTAAACAGTTGTATAGTATATTTGAGAATCACGTGAAAACAATGTTATCTGGACCGATCTAATAGACAAAAATTTTCCGCTGTTTTGTTGTTTGCCCGTGGTCCACCTACATAGTTCACCTGGTTGTACCACGGGTAAATTTTTTTCCCCGTGGTCCAACTCAGTTTCACTGGGTGTACCATGGGTATTAATGTTTTCCCGTAGTCCATCTAAGCTGTTATGAAGTATATTTTTAAAATTTAAATTGCCCGTGGTCCACCTATATCGGAAAAACAAAAGACAGTCGTAAAATATTTATTTTTAGGATTTTTTTAAGGTTGAAAATCGCGTGCATTTCCAAAGTGAAACAAATTGTCATAAATATGTAGTGGTAGTTGGGAGGTACGAGTATATTGAAACGCTTAAAGTAACAGTATGTGAATTAATGAATATTTATTATTGAAATGCATTCGCTTTTTTTTCCCACTAGTTCTACTATGTTTGATGGAACATAAAAGTGGAACATAATATACAACTTACCCGATTGAATGTTTGAACTCATTATTCTGAAAAAGTACCAGGCGATCATAACAGAATAGGAGGTTCCGGTTATGAAACAGTGAAAAAAAATCTATATTCATAACCAGTTATGAAATCTTGGTTATGAACGTGGACGAAGGGGCAATATCGAAACCAAAAGAGTCGGTTACAAACATACAAGCAAGTTACAACCAGAACCTCCTATTCTGTTATGATCGCCTTTTCAGAATATTGAGTTCAAACATTCAATCGGTTTTCACTGAAAGAATTTAAAATCTTGAAGGCTCTTATGTTGTTATGTATTCCTGGTAACACCCAGGTACTTAAATTATTTAAATCTTCGTAACCCGTAGTAATCCATGCGCTATTATCGTTTGAAAAAAATATGCAATATAAAAATATGTAAACGATTAGTTTGTATGGAGGTTGTATGCCTGATGCCTGTACAATATATTATCTTGTACAGGTGGACCACGGGGAAAAAAAAATACCCGTAGTACAACCAGGTGAACTAAGGTGGACTACGGGAAAACATTAATACCCATGGTACACCCAGTGAAACTGAGGTGGACCACGGGGAAAAAAATTTACCCGTGGTACAACCAGGTGAACTATGTAGGTGGACCACGGGCAAACAGCGAAATTTTCTTTGTCTAAGGACCGAATACTGAGACGTCACTCAAGTGTATAGGAGCTGTTTTATTTGAGCAGCCCTTAAACTTAAATTTTTCATACACACCTTTTTCTTTCACTTTTGAGTTTCTGAACATTTGAGTGACGCTTAGGTATTCGGCCGTAAGTAAGTCTCTTATAGACTTGCGTTTTTGCGGAGCACGTGGCTGGTTGCGTTTTAGGTTACCTCTGACACTGGGCAAAAATCCAGACCCAAACGCTCAATTGCAATACCGAACAACTTTCATTGTCCCGCACCGCGAATTAGTTATTCTGTGCGGGAAAAATCAAGCATTACCTTGACATTAGTAAAATCATCGATGCACATCGAAGGAGCCACGTTTTTAAAAAAAGAAGAAACTTCTTCTTTTTATTTTATTCTTTTTATTCTCTTATGATATTGTGAGCTCAGATCTGCTATTGTTACTCTACCTAAGGTCTCCACAGCGAAGAGGTACGAAGAATACTAAACTATTATTTTCACTAATGAGTCACGTTCTTAAATTTTTTTTAAAATAATCCACAGCAGTATCTACATAATATGTGAAAATACTATTTTCGGACACACAGTTTGGATTCAGAAGCGGGCTGGGAACTAGGGATGCACTATTTGGGTACCAAATCCTTATCCCCCGTCCCGTTCCCGTCCCTTACCCGTCCCTCTTTAGAGCTGCCGTGTCAAAGGTCCAAATTGCCAGGATGATCGCCGACCTTCATTGAGAAGATGGCACCAACAGAAGAAGATATTGTGAGACGAAACTGCTCAGTGTTAATAAGTAAAACTGGGTGTAAGATTATAACGGTTTTTTTTTTACGATGCACATAAATAGATGATTTTTTTTCTACATGAGATGTCTATTCCGTTGGTAATAAAAAATATACCTAGCGTAAGTAAATGACCATGTTAGTTGAATAAAAATATTATATAGCTCTCTACGAGTATCTCACCGTAGGATTGTAAAAGCCGTTCATTGTAATCACACTCATTATTGACACGAATTGACTGCTTCGGTGGCGTCTCTGGTATCTCAGTGGCGAATCAAACCCTAGACTTCGGAGTCAAAATCAAATTTGGGTATTTTCTACGTCTATTTTGTTTTTTTTAGAAATATAAGTATGTCTATCAGTTGTCTAGATCCCATAGGACAAGCTTGTATCTTAGTTTGTGCAAGATGACGTTGTGTGAGAATGTTCAAAAATATTTATTTTTTTGTTATTGACGGAATGATTGTAATAATACTGGCGAGAGTTTTTATTGCCAGGTTCTTCTCTTACAGACTCTATCTCTAATTTGTTGGATACCTACCTTAAGGGCATTGAAAAAAAAAACAATGCTCTTTTATCTTCTTTTCTTTGTCTGTTTGTAGTAGATTAGTATAGGCAGGTAGTAGCCACCTAATCTCTAAAGGGTCTGAACGGATTTTCAACAGTTTTCACAGAAAGATTACATTTTTTTTGGGACAACATTTAGGATGTTACGAAATCGAATTGATACCGACTGTCTTGGTGGCGCACGTGAATGCGATGCCTGAGGAACCAAGTTCTATTCCGGTCGAATCAAATGCTTCGGAGTTTGGGTATTTTCAACCGACTTCAAAAAAAAAGAAGGAGGTGGTCAATTCGACTGCATGTATTTTTTTATGTTATTACCTCATATCACTGGACTGGGTGAACAGATTTTGATTTTTTTTTTATTCAAAAACAACTACTTCTTAAATAGTGCCATTTCAATTTGGTCCCATTCCGACAATTATTTGGTCCCATTTCGGTAATTTGAAATCGGTTGTTGTGTCAATTTTTGAGGTGTATTGTTTAATTACATTTAGTATGTATATAGAATTAGTAGGAAATATATAAGTACGTTTAGAGAAGGAAAACTCGACACAAAGCCCTATACTAAACCGTTCGGCCAGCGTGGTATATAATGTAGGTTGAATTTCCCCCCTCTTTGGGCGTCAAGTGGGCTGACATGATGATGATAGTGATAAGAATCGACAGGAATAAAGGTGTCGTCATAATTAGTCATAAGCAACTGTTCGCAGACAGAACTACGGGCTATACAGAGATCAGCCAAATGTCAATGACAAATAGGTATTAAATCTATTTAAAATCTATTTTTAGACATTCTCACACAACGTCATCTAGCCCAAATTAATGGGATCTAGACGACTGATAAACATACTTATATATTTCTAAATACATACATAGAAGACACCCAAACTCCGAAACAAATATTTCTGGATCACACAAATATTTGATTCGACCCGGAATCGAACCTGGGACCTCGGGGACGGCAGTCGCATACTCATACCACTGCACCACCGAGGCAGTTACCGAGGTATTAAATCGTATCTTACCAATTCACCCTAAATCAAAAATCCTATTTCACAATTACATTCTTTGCAGTGAATTAAGGCAATTTCGCGTACGCCGGAAAATAAAATAATAGCTCTCCCATTACTCGGGAGCTCAAAGACGGCACTTCTAATCGTCGGAAATAAATTCCTCCGTTCCTCCCGAGTAACCACTTTGTGAGCATTCCGTCCCATTTAACGCGACGAACGATGGGTATCAAACTTGTTAGTGTAATCTCTGTGTTACTGTCTAATGAACTATATTGCGTATGATTTTAAACCGAAACTGTTGGGAAATGACCTTGTAAGTACCTTACAATCAATTTTACAATGTGAATCGCAAACTCTACTGAACTCAACTCATCATCCATTGAGCCTTTTTCCCAACTCAGTTGGGGTCGGCTTTCCAGTCTAACGGCCTGGCCACGGGACGTTCGCCATAGCAAAAATTCGCGCGGTGAGAACGGCGAAGTGTCTGGCGACTCAAATTAATGAAAAGAATACTTATCAAGCCACGCTTAAAAGACATTTTGCTCTCAGACTTCCTTACTGGTCGCTGGTCGTGGCGGCGAACGCGACTACCCGTGGCCTGCAAACGATGCCAGGCTATAAGTCGCCTCGCCCCCCGCGTCGTCATTCGCACCGCCGCCGCCGCCCGCCCGATCCCCGTGACCAGGCCGTAACTGCGAGCGATGCCATCTGACCTCCACAAACCATGGGCGATAAGTTCTGTACTTAGTCCAGTCAGATTTTGATTTAGGGCTCCAGTCCAAATATCCGTTACGACTGACATAGATGTTCGTATGACAACTGGGACCAACGGCTTAACGTGCTCTCCGAGGCACGAGGGGTCTTAATGTATTAAGAAACACTCGGTTACTAAGCCACGAACCCCTCAACTCAACTCAAATATATTTATTAACATGTATAGGTTGTAAAATAACGCTTATTAACATCAGGACATAACAATTTACATTTAAAGCCAGATTCGCAAAGCAATAGGTGCAGCTAGTGAGAAAAGAACCTGGCAATAAAAACTCCCGGCCACTATTTTCTAATCATCATGCAAGATGCTACAACTAATATACCACGCGTCAAGTTATGCGTTAATTTAGATAATTTCAATGTGCCTAAATATAAATAACAAATGTCCTCCCCCATCGGAGGATGGAACTCCTGGGGGTTCCCCCCAAACACGGAATTAACCCTGGTTAAAGTGGTGTAGTAGGAGCATCAAAATCAGCAAGGCCACTACGTGACCAGCCATGGACCAACCCTGAAAGAAAAGAAAAAATAAAATAAAAATTATGTAAGTACCAAAGTAAAGACGATGGTCTTAGACCGGACTTAGAGTGACTGTTACTTTTCCCGGAGTCTGGTGTCCTGGTCAGTTAGTAGAACGTTTCTTCTGAGAAAGGAACAGTTGTGAATGCCTGGTATCGTCGTCCCCAGAGCTGAGTTTACGAAGCTCTTTCTTAGGCGACTCGTGTATTTCGTTCGTCGAAGGAAATACACGAGTCGAACTCCTCCTAAACGACTGGACCGATCTTTTTGAAATTTGGCACGGTTATAGTGACCATCACCGTGAGTGCATATATCTGAATTAATAAAGATCGGTCCAGTCGTTTAGGAGTTCGACCCGGATCGACAAACTCAGCTCAATTATTGCAACAGCAGAATGAATTGCATACCTAGTTACAATCAAGATACACTAATAAGGTACTAAATTCAAAAAAGAACGAGTTGTCATCACTGTGAAATAGAATTCTTCGTCGCGTTCCAAATTACAAGATATGGATACACGACAGCGAGCGGAACTCGCCGATTAAATCACCGACAGTGCCGCCCTCTGCCGGCGGAAGGAAGCACCAGCCAAATTGGTGTCTCAATTGTGATCTGACTGCTGGAGGGGTTACACATCTCTGGTTCTGACGTCATTGTTTGCTCTCATTACTAACTACTTTGAACTCGCTTCAAAGTATAATTATAAGCACAGATAAAAGAATACCATACTATTAAAAAAAACAGATTACAGCTATAACTATTATTTTCCTATCGACTGTTATTTAAAAAAAATAATTTTATGTGTATATAATCACAGTAATTATACTAGTTATGCAATGCATGCTAGAAAACTAATTGCAAATGTTGAGTGGAACAAATTTTCTTAATTTTTTTTATGCTCTATTTTCATGATTTCAGAGATATGCACTCCCGGGTATGATGTCGACCAGCATGCCAAATTTGGTCAAAATCGGTAGAGCCGTTTCGGAGGAGTTGGCACACAAACGATTTACACTTGTCGTTTAAGATAGAGCTTCGCTTCGCTCCGCTCAAAAACAAATTCGCTACTGTCCGTTTGTATGCTTAGATTTCACCCACGGATAGAGTGGTTCTCAAGGATGGTTTTTGTGTAGGTATAATTTGTGTCGTCATCTAGCCCAAATTAAGCTAATATAAGCTTGTGCTATGGGATCTAGACGACTGATAAATATACTTATACATTTCTAAATACATACATATTATACATAGAAAATACCCAAACTCCGAAACAAACAGTTGTGGATCACACAAATAATTTGATTCGACCCGGAATCGAACCTGGGGCCTTAGGGCTGTCGCATACTCAGACCACTGTGCCACCGGGGCGATTATATAATAAGGTCTTTAATTTACTATCTATATTTAACGTCTATGTAATTTAATTGTACCTATACATAAGGTAAATCGGGACCCTTTTACTAAGTCTCCACTGTCCGTCTGTCTGTCACCAGAGCAGACTGTATTTTATGAGCTATATATAACTAAGTAATATTTAAAACAGAATAAAATAAATATATAATAAAATAAATATTCTGGGCTCCCCTACAATAAACGCGGTTTTTTGACGTTTTTGCTCGATATTAAAAATGGGAGTTAATCTTCTATTCTTAGATCATAGTACGGAAACCTTCGTACACAAGTCCGATTCGCATTCGGTCTTTTTTTTATAATATTAATAGTACCTATAAAAAACGTTTAAAGCCGAGACAGGGAAACTCAATACTCGATACTCAAGTACGATTTAAGGCAAAGGCGTTTAAAATCGTCATTTCATAATGCAACCGTAATGGATGTATTGTATTCATTGTTTAAAATCAATGTCACAGAGAGTTGTAACTCTTGAATGTTTTGTAATAAGTGGTTTTGCATTAAACTGTTCCAATTCTGATAGCTCTTCGGGAAGAATGGCGGCGACATACGAGAGAGGAAAGCTTTCTTCTTTGTACGCGGACATTGAATGAATTTGTTGAGCTTAAGGCGCTTTCACAATAGCCTATAAGAATGGCAGTGTTGACTAAAGTCGATTGACTTATTCTAACATATTGCAGAATATTTCGGTCATATAACTCAATTTACACTGGCCTTTTTTACGATATCATGGGTTATCTATGGATCTACCGCAAGTCCACGCTGCTGTTTATTCTGAATAATAAATTCCTATCTATACACAGTATAAAATTAACTCGGTTCCGTTGTCTGTTCCCTAAAATATTTTAAACTATACTTAGTAAAATATAGCTTGATCTCTGCGACATGATCGTGTCAAACTGACATTCCTAGGGTTGTACGGATATAAAAAATTGTCGATAGTAAATATCGACGTTTCGTACTTTTATGGATGTTAATATAATATTATGTATAATTGGGTTTGATTTTAATTTATTACAGACGTTACTAAATTAAACTAATAGTTTAATATAAAATACATTTATTCTTTTCCAGGAGTACACCCCATTCCCATATCTGAATAAGTTTCTGAATCGCTAGAACAATCTTGTAAATTTATTGTGAACGCTTTTTTGCAAATATTATCAAATCAGACGTCCCGCTCATAATCTTCTTCCATTAGTTTTCTGCATTTGGTAAAACAGCGACAGACTGTGGTAACGATGATTCATCGCCCATCACTAATTAGGCCAACATCCCCATAAAGTATGACATTTATATTTGACAGGTACCTACTGTCTTAACTATTGAGAAATTCAGCACTTCATAGGCGGGATTTCACTGACAGCTGTCACAGAGATCAAGCTATGTTTTATCAAGTATAGTTAACGGATTTTAATTCGATTTTCTGGAGTAGAGAAAGTGATTTATGAGTACGAGTACCTAAGGTTTATATATATAATAGCACCCCGTCCTGGTTTCGCATGGGTGCAATGTTGATACAGCCTTGGAGCAGTGTAGAGTGGGGACGAAAATACTAGGTACCTACCTACCGATTGTATCAGGTTGTTCTATTTATAAATTGAAATTGTTTCACCACATAGCAGCACATAGCCAAGCTCATAATTTGTAAGTAGCATAAATAGCAATTTTTTATGAACAATGAAGTTTGGTAATGTCTCTCAAAAACAATGTGAATCGCAAAACTATCGTCTTGGTTTTTGTACCTTTCCAGGAGAAACATTCTGCCAACTGACTAAGACTTCACGAGTCCAAGATCTCGAAACTTGCGATTATTATGTGCGACTTAAAAAGTTCAACCGTCTATGGATTAGCATGACAACTTTGTTTACTACTCGAGATGTATTAAAAGAATGGCCTGTCGTTCGAAACGTCAAAAAAAGATTTAGTTGTAAATTTTGTAGAAGTCCTGTGAGAAATACAAAACAGTATAAAAGGTAAGACAAATGGCCTTCATCTTAAGCTTATTAAAGTGTATTGTGCTGCTACAATAAGGAATGCCCCAACTTAACAAAAAACACCTAAATACAATAGATACAATCACAGTAATCCCATAACCATTTGTGTTTTTTTCTTTTTTGTGTTGTACTTACGAATTCTTTTAGCTGTGATTAAACTAATCCATGGGTTCCTAATTCTGCTCTCGTGGAATAGTGTGGTTAATCCATCCCAAATACCACATTACCAAGAGTACGTTGGCCACCTACTTTAAGCACATAGAAAAAGTATCATATAAGTATGTAGAAATGAAATATCGGTGCTAAGGGGCTCTTATAACATCTCCGGGGTCCTCACAAATAAATGTATTCCCCGGGAACGGCACTAGGCTAACCACCTATGTAGTCGTTCTGGGACGCCCACTGTGGGATATTGTTGAACTATTTGAGAGCGCTCTGGAGTACTGTGGCACTCATGTTTTAAACGTCGATAACTCTAAATATTTGTGTTAGAGGTACATGATACTTACATCGTTGGATTGCTATGAGCACTTATGCTGATAGCAATCTTCAAACGTCAATCTTCAATCTTCTTGTAATCAGAATTTCAGTTTTTCCCAGATTTTTGTACAACAATTGTTCAAAACCGTGAAATAAAAAAATTACACTAATATTTCATGAAGTTTTTATGTATTTTAAATAAATATACATTTATTACACATGTATCATTTAAAACTTTGCATCTCCCCTTACATTTATTTCATGATACTCGTACAAACATTTCAAAATCACCTCAAGAGACCTCAAGTGGTTCTTCCGTAGCGCGGCAGAAAAGAAATGACAAGTTCAAAATCATATTTTTTTGTCACTGGCATGGCATGTTGTCTTTTGGCAAATATTCTTTTGCTTTTCTACATAGTGACGGTTAAATGAATACCGTTATAATTTTATCGATTTTGAGACGAAATATTGGACGAAATGTGGGCAATATCTACCAGCGCATACAACACTTCTATCTACTCCTTTGGGAATAAAGACGTGGTTTGTTTGTCTTGGTCTAAATTATGTAATTGTAGCTATTACGAATATTCGGCAACATAAAACTTCGAAGAAATGTTATGTATGTTAGGTATATCTAACACTAGCGATTGCCCGCGACTTCGTCCGCAACCACGAGTATATAGTATAGTAATACATTATACGGACTTGGACTTTGGTTTGGTTCTCATCGCCCGTAAGAATGAATTTGATTCGCTATTTTATATTATAGTGAGTTAACCTTAATATATAGATGTATGCTATCACAACAATTCTTTAGTACATCATTTTAACATAACATTAACCATTTGACCAGTGCAATGGAAGTTCTCAAAACAAATTAATTTTCCCCGTTTTTGAAACATTGCTGCTCCGCTCTCATCGATCGCAGCGTGATGTTATATAGCCTATAACCTTCCTCGATAAATGCACTTCTCAACACAAAAATAGTTTTACAAATCAAATCAGTACTTCCAGAGATGCGCTAATCTCAAACAAACAAAAAACTCTTCAGCTTTAATATTAGTATAGAAGTATAGATTGGCTAAAAATTTTTTCGACTAAATGAAAGGTCGAATTACTGACTAGTGTAAATGCACTCTTAAACCTCCGTAGTCGCGTACAATTGTGGATACGTGTACGCGAAGTCGGGATAATGGATCAAGCCATTAACCACTCGATACCTTCTGCGTAAGTACCTAGTATGATACTAGGGTCGACTTTGGTCGATCAGTTATCCAATCATGTCGTAGAAAAAGTACAGTCACGTGATTGGAATTTTAATAACTAGGCATTCTGTTACTTACATACTAATTTTGGCGACACCAAGGTGATTTATGTAATACCTAACACCCGCGTGGTATAGGTTTTTTCATTCCCAATTCCCACGGGAAAACATTACCGGGATAAAAAGTGGCCACATCGGTTCAGTGGTTTCGGAGCCTAGACAAAAAATTAACCATCAAATTTTTCCGACTTATAATATTAGCATAGATTATAATATTAATTATTGTACATATTTCAATCTCAAAATGAACAAAAGTTAAATAAAAGAATAACTTTGTCTGACATCTATCGAGCATTATAAGAACGTTTCAGGAAGAACTTAAAGTGTCAAAGTTTCACTATTTGATACTAGATGGTGCTGCTCACACTTTCCAGCAAAATTAAAAATATTAATATAGATACCTATCTATTACAATATAAAATTTTGAACCTTTACAAGAAGTACCTTGTCTTTACAATAAAGTGAATGATATTCTTCAAACGATAACGCGCTCAAAGCTACATTATCTCTTTTAATAAACTTTCTGTAGTTCAGTACTTATTTATTTTGTGTAAATAAAAACGAATATTATGATTATACAAGAAAATAAATAGGTACGAAGAGAAATTATTCTAGTTTAACTATTTGACAATAGATGGCCCTGTATTGATATTTTTGAAATTTAATTTTTTAGATCTTTTTAGAATTTCATGGCAAAATACAGGAATCTAAGCCGTTAGGATTGTTCTAAATAGATTCATGGCGTTTTGCTGATGTGGTATTTTGAGAATACGATGTAGTGCTTTGAGAATGTGTCATTTTGCTAATCCTACTAATATTATAAACGCGAAAGTTTGTGAGTATGTATGGATGGATGGATGTTTGTTACTCTTTCACGTAAAAACTACTGAATGGATTTTAATGAAACTTTACAATAATATAGCTTATACATCAGAATAACACATAGGCTACAATTTATAAAGATATTGTGTGAATTGTTCAAAATATGACGCGGCGCGTCGGGAACGGGAAAAAATCCAAATTAACACGCGGACGAAGTCGCGGGCGCCCACTAGCATGGCATAATTTTGAGAAAATGTAATTTTGCGAATGTGGCATTGTGCGCATGATACTCACCAAATAAATTACTCTATACAATATTATGAGACGAAGTAAGAACCCAAGCCATAAAATCTCAAAAAAAGAGAATCTTCTTTTTTAAAATGTGGCTCCATTGATGTTCATCGATGATTTCACCAATGTCAAGGTATTGCTTGATATTTCCCACACAGAAGAACTAATTACTCAACTAGTTCACGGTACGGGACAAGGAAACGGTGTTCGGTATTGCAATTGAGCGTCTGGGAAATGGGAACCCGATTTTTGCGGAGCGCCAGATGCAGCCTAAAAAGCCACCTGCCACGCGCTCAGCAAAAATCGAACTCCAGAGAACCTTCGATTTTCAAAATTTGTAAACAATTGACAGCACATAACTTAGTTGATAAACAAATGACGTGTACAATGTTCGATTTTCAAACAGTTTACAAAAATCTGGATTTTTTGGAATCAACAACAATGAACAAACACAAATAACATTCTAATATCAAATTCATGCAGACAGATCTCAGACAACATTTTACGTATATGGCACGTACGTAAGGACGAAAATTTGCGCGCCTTCATAAAATATTGAAGAAGTTTTTATCGTATGTATTGTGAAGAATATTAATAATAAAGAATAACGTACAAGAGTTCGAAGCGGGGATCTGTAACTATAATTTAATTTATATCAATTGTTTGTGTGTGCTAAGTAACCCTATCGACGTCACAAGTCACGGTCGAGACTCTGGCAAGTTATTCAGTCCCCGGAAAAACCGTACCAATAAAATGAATGAGGCGTACCTACCTATTAAAGGGTTTAAAACGGCTGTTAAAACCAACGATGTTCTATTGAACACTGTTGGTTTTAAACCGTGTAGTCAGCAAACCGCTCCTTTCACCTTCACGTTTAAAACCGTGTTTGCAATCGTGTATTTATTTATCCCTAGGCCGAAAATGCGTCTTAAAGGCGCCTTCGCTCCCCCTTCGATTATAAGTGTGTGTTTGTTGTTACAGAATAATTATAACTAGGAGATTATGTATTATGTACACGGCGATATAAACTATTCTTACTTTGCATAATTGTAACAATAAGGACAAATGTGGAGTTGTTTGACCACGATCATTATCTTCAGTTGCTGTGAGTACCTATCTTAATCATTGACTTATAATTGCAGTATAGACTGCGGCAGGAGGGTTATGTTTTGTATGTATGTAGGTAGTTAGTTTGTGTATCACAGATAAAAGAGAACTAACATGTTAAGTGCATCCCATACTCCCAAATGGGGCAGTTCTACCTTACCTACGGTTATTTCCTTAGTGACTGTTCTTTAGCCACTCAATGGTCCAATTATAATCGGTGGATAACTTGTATTCGGACAACATCTAATTGTAAATTAACAAAGTCGATTACCCAGTATGTTCAAATACTTCAGTTTCTGGGCATTTTGTCCGTGTTCCGCTAAAGTGTGTCATATCCAAAACTTCGACTTCGAATTCGGGTTAACGACCAAGTGTAATTGCGCCTTAAGAAGTTATCTGTTTTCAGGTGTAAGAGTAAAATGTCAGTTCCACGAGTGTCACGATGACCCCGAGGAGAGCCCCGAGAGTGGGCCAATTGCTGAACCTAAATTCGCGTGGTTGGGAGCACTTCAGTACATACACGGTGAGTAAACACACACATACACAAAATATCACGCCCTTATCTCCAAAGAGGGCAAACCTGGACATTCTGGCAAGATCCTAGATGCATTTCACGATCGCAATGCCTACTATAACAAACATAATGAAATTACTACGTCGTGGAATCCGGTGATCAGCAAATGTACTCGCCACCTCACCGAACGCCCGCGTGCTGATACAATCAGTGTGGTATGCCGTAGTGGCTCTCCGAACACAATAGTTAGTGACGACGAAGTGAGGGTAGTTGAACAAACCCGCACTTCACGAAGACGACGATGAGCTGAAGCCAGTCCACCCGTGACCACGGCTCTTGTAACAGGGCCGAAACGTCAGGTAATAAAGAGGTATGTATATATCTCAATAATCGCGTAAAAGACCCGTTAGTCTTAAGTTTATAATGAAATTATTGCGATCGTAAAAAAAAAATATGTTGCGTTTTCCAATCCCATACTTAGTTTGTCCATATACTTAGTTGAAAAAAGGGATTTCTGGAAAATTTATGTTATATACGTTGTCAGTTCAGCCGATTTCGTTCAAATTTAGCACGAACGTGTATTTTAATAGTTAGACAGCTAACTTGACAACAATATTGATCTTCCCTGGGAGGCTTAACTTTTCCAGGGATTTATGACATTAAACCGAAAAACAGTATTTATTTTTTCTCAAGAACGGCTCTTAAGATTTCCTTTCTAAAGTTTTCTACTAATCATCCACTGAGCCTTTTTCCAACCCAGTTGGGTCGGCTTTCCAGTCTAACAGCGATGCGGCTAAACTTCGATATTTTCCCTGGAGCGACTGCCATCTGATATCTTCACAACTCATGGGCGGTAGCGAAGCTCTGTATAACTATACAGAGCTTCGCTTCGAGCAGAGCCATAGAACAAAATCCGACTGGTCTAACTAGACCAGTCGGATTTTGTTCTATGGCTCCAAATACCCGTAACGATTGCCATAGATGTTTGTATGACAACCGGGATCGACGGCTTAACGTGCTGTCCGAGACACCTTCCACAAAATCTTATTATACTTTGAAATTAACGTATGTAATGATTGTAGGCATAGTATTTTATTCTCTTTTCAGTTAAAAACGGTACACCACACTACTTCAGGGTCCCAAGGCTGGTTCTCATAAGCAGACAGTTCGTGTTGTGCACCGCGGTTGATGCAGCAGAAATACCCAAAGACTATGCTCTGTTAGTATAATCTCGTGTAACTCTCCGAGAGGATAAGCAGAGACCTAGTAGTTTGCCAGTATCGGTATCGTCATTCAGTCAATCAATCAACATTTTTTAGTTAAACCATCGAAACATTTGGGCATTTTGGCCCGTATTTCCTCCAAACAAAAAAAAACTTAAAGATGAAAAAACTGTTTTAAGTCAAGGAACACTTGTTTCCATTTTCGTAAAGACATATCTCCGAAGGGGTAGGCAGAGGTCACACTTAAGGGCCCAGATCGTGAAAATCACCGAAAAGAGTGTTACGATTTTTCATATTTAACCTATTTACATATGATTAATAACAACGATAATTTGTACATATTAAAATTAAAGACCAAAAATTATGTAAATGCTAATTTTAACTCTTAAAACCCTGTAGTTGTTATATAATAAACGTCAACAAACGCACAAAATTGAGAAAAAATGCGAAAACGTGCCTTCGTATTTTTCAGATTTAACCCAATAAATCAACACAAATTGATAAAAAGAAACACTTTTTGAACACTGAAAAAACCAATAAATATAACGTTGTACTTTTTTTTGTACCTTTACAAACAAAAACTTCCCCTTTTAAAGCCCTAAAATCTAGATATGTTTTACGTAAATTCTCCATAGAAAAATGTATGAAAAATCATTCGCGTCGTGATTGTACGATTCTCGACAGTGCGCCATAGAATTTCAAAGCGACTCCACGCGTGTCGGATGCTCCAGCAAAATTACGTGTTGTGAATTTGTGTTTTTTGTGAAAAACTGTAAGTACAATATTATTATAACTAATTTACTTTCAGTAAGTAGAAAGTACCGATATAATGAAAGTCTGAAAGAAAACCATGATGGAACTAGATATAAATCGTAAGAAATACAAAATTATTTACTTTGTTGAGTAGGTCATTTTATGAACCTTGTAAAGTAGGTATCAACTCAGGCTTGAAACAATCAAAGCCCTGCCCACTTTATTTTCTCGAGATATGAACTGGCGGGGTATGACAGGGTATACTATAACTTTATACTACTATAACTTTCAATCATCTAGTTCTCTGCACGACATACATAGATTTTTCAACATGATAAAGGCAATAGGTATCATAAACGTATTGGTAATCGAGGGTCTCTTTTCGCAGGATAATTTGCTGAGTGCCATGCCACCGAAAAGAAAATTTAGTACGCATTATAAAAACGTGCAAAGGGGCCCTTCTGGGTGCAAAGGGGCCCTTCTGGGTGCAAAGGGGCCCTTCTTAGGGTGCAAAGGGGCCCTTCTTACATCTATCGGGCCCCAGCGACCTCACCTGCTGATTAACGGACGAGGTTCGTATTTTACTGTACCCATGTGGTGGCTTTGGCCCCTACGTGGATACCAGGTGGTACAACAGTGTTGGTCCGGGGGGGTACCACCGTGCAGCTGTGCTAAAGCCCCCCAAGTAACCCAGCCCAGGCTGGGTTGCGTTAGGGGTTCAGCAGCTGCACTGCCGGGCCCGGGGCGGTGTATGGTGCGGCAGGCAGGGGTCCAGTGGGGGCGAAGCTGAGTCTAGTGTGGGTGGTGTGGGTCGATTCGCCGGCCAGGGAGACCCTTAGCAACGGCGTTGCCGCGGCCGCCCGCAACATAGTCATGGGGCCCGCCTGGGACCAACCACCCCAGTAGGCTGCCCCACATGTTGCGCATAATCCTCCTGTTGTGGGGTCGCCGCTCCGGGTGGTAACCGGTGTGGGGTAGCGGCGGCCTTGCATCAGGGGGGTTTGGGAGCCCTTCCGTCCGGCGGGTCGGCTCCGACCTAACCACACGGTTCTAGACGAAGCTAGCCTCTGCACTTTGTCACTTACTGCCGCACCAAATATCGCCCTGTCTTCACGCTTCCCCATATTTCAAAATGACAGTGCAACAAGAGAATAGACGGTACACAGCGGCCCCTAGAAACCCCACAAAGTTGACTTCGTTTGAGGTGGAGTTCGCGAATATCCACGGACTCCATGCAAACCTCGATACCGTCCACCATCACCTGGAGTCGGCACGGCCTTCTGTGATGTTCCTAACGGAGACACAGATACGCCGCCCTGACGACACGTCGTACCTCTGTTACCCGGGCTATATCATTGAAGAACAATTTCGCGATAAAGCCGGGGTGTGCGTGTTCGTTAGGGCGGATGTTTGCTGCCGCCGGTTGCGCTGTCTGGAGAACCCCTCCTACTCCGTCCTTTGGCTGCACGTGGATCATGGCTCCATGAGCCAGATCTACGTGTGCGTCTACCGATCCCACACAGGGGACACTGGGACAACAAGGCTTTTCGAATACCTCAGCGAGATGGCTGACGATGCGCAGGTGCGGTTCCCGAACGCTGACCTGGTTTTCCTGGGGGACTTTAACGGTCATCACGTTGAGTGGCTGGGGTCCCTTAGGACCGATCATGCGGGTCGAACCGCCCATGCATTCGCTCTCTCCCACGGGCTGACCCAGATGGTACGGGGGATCACCCGGATACCTGACAGGTCAGACCACACGCCCGCCTTGCTGGATCTACTGCTGACGAGTCGCCCAGCCGAGTACAGTGTGTCGGTACGCGCCCCACTGGGCACATCCGACCACTGTGTGGTGCACGCCAGCTTCCAAGTGCCACCGCCTGCTCGTGCTGAACAAATGACTCGACGACTATGGCACTACTCGTCGGCAGACTGGGACGGTCTCCGCGATTACTTTGCGTCCATCCCGTGGAGCCAGCGCTGCTTTGTAGGGAAGGCGCCTTCGGATAGCGCTGCTGCCATTGCTGGCGAGATCAGTCTAGGGATAGAATATTATATCCCTTTCACTGATGTCGCCAGCATCCGCAAAGCTCGCCCTGGTTCGGGCGTGAATGTGCCGAGGCTGTCCAGAAAAAACAGTCGGCATATCGCGCCTGGGTCAGGGCTCGGGTGGCACGTGACCCGAACGTGAACCGCCTCAAAGCAGCGTACAATCGGGCCACTAGGTTCAGCAAGAGGGCCTTCGAGAGAGCGGATGCCCAGCGCGTCGCGCGGCTTGGTCAGGAGCTCACATCCCATCCCACGGGCAGCCGTGGATACTGGCAACTGGCCAAAGCCGTACAGTCAAATTTTTGTCAACCCTCGCTGCCACCACTGCGTTTTCCTGATGGATCACTGGCTCACAAAGCCCAAGAGAAGGCGGACATGCTCGCAGACCTCTTTGCGGCTAATTCCCGGGTCGATGACCGTGGCCTGCAGCCCCCCGCCATCGCCAACTGTGGCCACACTATGCCTGATATTGTTATCAGGCAATGTGATGTACGGGCAGTGCTGCGGTCACTCGACACGCGGAAAGCCAGTGGCCCTGACGGCATTCCGGCGGTGGTGCTACGAAAATGTGCTGCTGAGTTGTCTCCAGTATTAACGCGTCTGTACCGCCTGTCATACTCTACAGGCCTCGTGCCGGAGGCCTGGAAGGAGGCGAACGTACAACCGATCCCCAAGAAAGGGGATCGATCCGATCCAGGCAACTATCGACCCATAGCTGTCACCTCAGTCATTTGCAAGGTGCTCGAGCTTCTTATTAATAAGCAGCTCATGCGATACCTGGAGGATCACTCGCTAATCAATGATCGGCAATATGGCTTCAGGCCAAAACGATCAACGGGTGACCTCCTGGCATTCGTCACGCATGTATGGGGTGGGGCTATGGAAAAGTTTGGCGAGTCCTTGGCTATTAGCCTGGACATCGCCAAAGCTTTCGATAGGGTCTGGCATGCTTCGCTCCGTTCCAAGCTTCCGTCATATGGTCTACCTCCTCAACTGTGCAGCTGGATTGCCAGTTTTTTAAACGAGCGCCGAGTGCGGGTCCTCTGCGATGGCCAGGCTTCTCGCTTTTTGCAAGTGAATGCCGGGGTACCGCAGGGGTCCGTACTGTCACCAACTCTCTTTCTTCTGCATATCAATGATATGCTTTCCCTCGGGAACATTCATTGCTATGCAGATGACAGTACATTGCACGGGAGTTACTCGGTTCGTCCGACGGCGGGGCGATCTGTGATAGAGGAGGAGAGACGACATCTCGTGGGTGATCTCGACCGAAGCCTCGACAGTATCTCCCAATGGGGTGCCGAGAACTTGGTCGAGTTCAATGCCCACAAAACACAGGCGTGTGCATTTACAGCGAAAAAATCCCCTTTCCTTCCCCTACCCACTCTTCAGAATGCAATATTACCAATGAAGGACAATCTAGACATCCTTGGCATAGACGTTCGTCGAGAGCTCAATAACACAAAATACATTGAGAGATGTATTGGGCTAGCTTCGCGGAAACTAGGAATACTGAACAAGGTAAAGCGATTCTTTACACCGCACCAGAGGTGTCTGCTGTACAAAACGCAGATTAGACCCTGCGTTGAATACTGCTCTCACCTCTGTGACGGCTCCGCGAAGTATTTGCTGGACGCACTCGACGCTATGCAGCGACGCGCTGTTCGCATTATAGACTGTCCGGAGGTAACGGGAAGCCTTGAGCCGCTAGCCCAGCGCCGAACAATTGCTTCCTTGGCCGCGTTCTACCGTATTTACCACGGTGAGTGTTCTGAAGAGCTCTTCAACCTGATCCCACCCTCTCCCTTCCGATCCCGAACAACGCGTGCCGGGCAGAGATGTCACCCTCATACCGTGGAAACCGTCTTCGCGAGAACCGAGCGTTTTAAACGATCGTTTCTCTGCCGAACGATGGTGGCTTGGAACGCCCTGCCTGCGCACGTGTTTCCTCCTACATATAACCCTGGGCTCTTTAAGCGAAGCGTGAAGAGGCACATTACAGGGTCGTCAAGTTGAGGGCCACTCTCTATAGTATTCCTGTGTACTGTGAGAGTCGCCCTCAATTGCCAGACGTCGCCTCAGCTTACCATCAGGCGAGTGGCGTCAATTTGTCGACCTAAATATAAAAAAAAAAAAAAAAAAACGTGAAAGCCAAAAGATCTCGGAATAAAATGTAAGTTCCTCCCTACTTATTTATTTATCTGCCTACTTGACTACGTCTTGTCGTAAATACCTAGAAAAAATTTACGAGATTTGTGTTAGTGTCAAGTAAAAATCCTAGTTTTATTACTTTTATTTGTGTGTCTGTATCATGTCTTAGTAGTAATAATAATATAATCTATTTGCATTTTGAACAGGGTAGGTACATTACAAAGCTAATAGGTACAATGATTTAGATCGCCTGATTCAGACATATACCTACAATAGCATGTAAATATTGATTTGACATGTAATTAGATAGGTACACAATCAGAAATTGCACGGCCGCGCGCTGCTTTGACGACATACTTCGGCGGTAAGTAAGTCGTGCCAACGCCTGGCGTAGGGTTGAACAAAAATTACAAAATAAATAAAAAGTGGATATTGATGAATAATATTTCCAGTACTGAAAATGAAGAAAACCTTCAGGCCGAGACTCCGAGCAACACTGCTACGCGCTGTATAGAGGTAAGTTGTTATACGTAATTCTTGTAGACTTGTTACATAAATAAACAAACTAGTTAGTGATGGGCGAACATAATATTGTATGAATTCTTGTGCACTTTTATAATTTGTCTTCGTCAGTTATGAATATAAATAAATAAACAATAAAAATTTTAAAACCCGACATTAAAAAATGAAAACATGTAATAAAAATATTTCATAAAAATAAATAACAACGCCATTGTAATATAACGTATTTAGCAGTCGGGGCCTATTTCTAAAGAAATATTTAGCTAGTCAGGAATATCTTCGAGCCTGTGAGGATTTCAATGGGTCTCGATTGTTGAATTCGATTTATTACAATAGTGTTCTTATTTATTTTTATGTAACATAATTCAAGACCGTAGACTTGTTTTCTTTTTACCTTTTGAGTTTTTATGCATATAGTCGGATTTATTAAATTTATGACGTGATAACGTCTTATAAATCGATGAACACCGGCAACACGCACAAAAAAGTGTCACATTATGTCACGCTAGGGTCAAGCGAGAGCGCAGTACAAGCGATTGAGAATAATATTATGACGTTATCCGGTAAAATGATCGTCCTAAACCGACTTTACAAGCAACCAGTTTTTTATTATGTTTATTTATTAATTTTCATAATTGACGAAGACTGATAAAAACGTTCAAGATTTTGATCTAGTGTTATGTGTTTCAAAGATGTATTCTAAGGGAGTTCTTAGCTATGTTTGAAGAAATGGCCCATACCTTTTGAATTATTTTTTATAAAAAAATCAAGCCATTATCTTTCTTTACAGGAACTAGTTATTGACAACCGTCAAGAGGGAAAGGTGGATGAAGTGGAAGTTGGGCGTAGAGTAGTGGATATTTCTTTTTTTTTAAAGCTCTTCAGGCCATATGGGACCACGGTCCAATGGATTGTAAGTTAAGTTACCTCAGTATAATAGGTGAAGTAAAAGTTGGTCTGGACTCAAAACTCATCATAAAATGTAGTATGTGTAATATGAAATTTACTGTGTGTTTGGTTGAAAAGAAAGA